>MNCI01002555.1:633873-655145 GCA_015680685.1 Gnetum montanum | reverse complement strand
TCTCCAATTTGGAATGGACTTGACCACATAGGGGAAAACTTAGTTTGAGGGCTAGTTTGACTAGACGCTCGATCCTTCTTAAGGACTAGATCACCTACTTGAAAATTTTTAGTTGGATGTTTTTTATTGAACCATCTCTTGACAATTTGTTGATGCTTAAGATTATGAAAATCAAGACCTACTTTTATCTTGCTTGATCATTTTCTATAAAGTTTTTCCTTAATATAAGTTTCAATGATAGGTCTAGGTCTTGGTGGATCATCGGATATAGCTTTTCTCAGAGAATGTTCCATGGATGTATTGTTAAAATTTAGCACACCTTCAAATGTTTTAAGAGGTAAGGTCTTATTTATATCTTTGTCTTCCCCTAAAGGTGGTGGATCACTTAGACAAAATCCATCGTGTTGTTGATAAGGCAAGGTGTCTCCATAGTTTTCTTCACCTTCTCTAGAACTTTGATAGGATTTGATGGGGTCTGCATAAGAGATAGGACTTTTTGTAGTTCCACTTACATAGTCATTTTCAACATGTTCACTACACTTAACCTCAATAACCCCAACATAAAGATTAGCATTTTGATCTTTCAAAGATTGATTTTGTTGATCCAAGTTTGTTACTACTTTTTTGTAGAAGGGTTCTTGGGGTATAGTCATGTATTCAGATTTTCCTTTGATAGGGATCAATAATTCCAAGAAATCTGACCTAAAGAAGCCCCCAAACTTAGCTCCAAAATTCCTTGATAAGAGCGCGCCATATGTGGATTTCATGTCAACTACCAGGATATCCATATAACATGTAAATGTAGGGTATTGCTTAAGTTGTACCTTTACTCCTTTTAATAACCCTACCACAGGTACGTTAGATCCATCGAGTTGAATCACACTTTTAGTTTGTGGTATCATTTGTGCTCCTAAAGTATTACAAACGTCAAGAGGCATAACACTAACAGTTGCACTGGAATCCATTAAACAGTTATGGACATTCTTTCCTAAAATAATCAAAGTGGTTAGGAAAGGGGAATGGTCCTTTTTGCTAGACATGGAATTATTCACGTTTTGTACTGATAATGTGTTAGGACTTTCTGCAAAGTGAACTTGCCTTTCGGGAATTGGGAATTTTTCTCTTTGGGCTACGGGTATATGAACCATATCTCGAATCACTTCTTTTATTTTGTTAAAGTGTAGGAGGTCATACATCGAAATGTTGGCTTTAACTCTTTTTAAGTCCTCAACCAAATCATAATTCTTATCTTCATCTTTGGCTTCTTGTTGAGATGGAACTCTTCTAAGTATAGAAGGGGGGTTTGCTTGTTGTGGGGTAATTACTTGGGATGACCTAGATTGGTTGTTTGCATTATTTTGACTAGGAACTCTTTTGCTTGGAGGTGTATAGAAATTGTTCCTAGTTTGTTGTTGTGTAGCATTCATAATGTCACTAATTTTGTGATAGCGAGCGTTGTGTGGGTTAGGGTCGCCTACCATAACTTATTCTAATGAGGAAACCTCTTCATTTTCTATCTCATGAGGTACATTAAGGACCATGATAGGGGTTTTCCCATTTTGTTGCCCTTGGGTACCATCACCATACAATGTAGTGAATTGAGGACAAGTCTTTTTAGAATGTTGCATCGTATTATGAAGACGACAATAATCATCGTTGATTGATGCACTTGGTTTTTCTGGTTGTATAGGGTTTTTGTTATTGTTTCTCTTTAGCTCAACCACTTCATTGGATAGTTTTTGTAATGAAGTAAGTATTTGGGTCATTTGATTTTGAGTTTGGGTTGGTGGTTCAACAAAATTTGATGTCCCATTTGGGTTGATAATGGATTGAATCAAGGCTTTCGATTGATCATTATTCAAACCAATGTTGGATGGTAAGAATGAAGAGGACATGTGGTCTTGTGAGTAATTACTTAAAGGTTGAGTTGATTGCAAGGGAGAAACAGCTTGAGGCATAACATGAGATGTTTGAAAAGTTGGTAGGAGTGGGTTTGATTGTATAGGGTTACTAACACTCATCATCCCAAATTGGGTTTGGATGCTGTTCATAAGGGTTATTTGCTCTAATTCCACAGCTTTTGACATTGCACCTTGTATTTCCATTATGTTGGGATCAGATTTGATAGCATAAGCGAAGAATGGATCAATGGTAGAGAGATAGAAGTTGAGGATACCATCTGGTTGTGGTCGCATCTCATTTGGCACATAGGCAAGTTGATGAAGGAATTTAAGGTTATAATCCCTAACATTTTCCCCAGGTAGCTTTCTTAGGCTGGTAAAGTTGCTTGATGTGATAGCAGGGCTAGTAAATTTGTCAAATTGATTCAAGAACTTGTTTTTGAATTCTTGCCATGTGTTAATAGAGGCATCAAGAAGCATTAAGAACCATTGGGTTGCTTTGGTCCTAAATGTTGTTACAAACACTCTACATGCCACATCATTATGTACAATGTTGTGGATCCCTAATAAGGTTTCAAAACATTGTATGTGTTGGCGGGCATCATTCGTAGGGGTTGTAGGATCGAAGAACAAGTTTATGTTTTGAAGAGATTTTGGTATGTCATGATAATTGTGAAAGTTAAAAGGGTTTCTTACTAAGGGAGCCGGGGGTTGATGGGCTACCATCTTAGTCCGAGGTTTCTTAGGAATTGAACTTGGAAAAAGTGAAGCTTGTTGTTTTCTCAAAGTAAATTGACGAGTAGCTGGTTGACTAGGGGTAGCAGTATGAGTTCTTTGTTGAGATACTTCGTAAGAAAAGTCACTCATAAAATGAAAAATAACAGGAAATGTAAAATGCTAATAAACTGTGAAAATTCAAGAAAATGGAAAAAAAAACCATTTCAATACTATATTTTTTATTTTTTAAAAATTTTTAAAAGTAAAATTGAAATTGCAAAATTTCAGAAAAGTAAATTGAAAGTAAAATGATTTAAATTACCTAAATTAAATTTCAGAAAAACAAATTAAAAGGATTGCTAGAATATAAATTTGGAAATTTTAAAAATTTGAAACCAAAATAGAGCAATAAAACTAAAAATAGAGAGGCAAAAATTAAATAGACAGTAATAAGAAATGATAATTTTTTTTTTAAAAAAAGAAACATAAAAGAAAAATAAAGAAAAGGTTGAGAAACTGCCCTTCTTCTAGCGCCAAAAAGGTGTTGATGCGTAAATTTTGGACACGCCGCCAATACCTGTGAAAACTCGTTTTAGGAGACTATCGCCTAGGGCGCCTCCCGTATGGGTACGGAAACCCAGGAATAGTCTCAGCTGGAAAGGGCTATGTGACAAAACAATAATAACAATATTTTAAACAAAATGTTAAAAACTTAAATTTGATTTTAGAAGCGTTCTGTTATGTTTCGAAAAACATATAAAAATAAAAATTAAACATTTGTGTAGTTTTGAGTAAAATAAATAACATAAAATAAAAATTCAGATTAAAAATAAAAATTTATCTGATGCTCAGCAGAAGGAAAATTCAGCCACTGGTCTTCCCGATGTCGGCTTGGTCTCTACCGTGTGGGTAGAAAAGAAAACAGGAAAGAAAATGCGTCTCTTTCGTGCACAACAGACTTGCACCTCTTGAACAAAAAAATCCTACGAGAGACTTGTGGCTCTTGAACAACAAAAAAAAAATGCTCGTTGTTTGAATAGAAAACCCTCTCCGATGGTGAACTGAAAATCCCCTGATCATTGTCAGAGAATAGGCACAGGTGTTGGCTACCGGCTCCCCCTCTCGCTACCTCTAAACTCTAACTTCTTCCCTCTTTATAGCGGTCTTATAAGAGAAAACCCTATCCCTAAATTACCAGCCACCTTTGCCATGAATTATTTTTGTCTTTTTCCTCATATCGCTACAAAAGAGAAAAAAAAATAGGATAATCATCATGGGTCATAAGTCATGGGTGGATGCTTGATCAACGTTTTAAAATCTATTTTTTGTGGGCCAATGAAGCCCACTAGCACATGGACAGTGACCATGTGCAAGCTCATGGCATTCTATTTTTAATTTTTTAATTTTATATTTTTATTTTTTATTTTTTATTTTTATTATAAACTCATTCAAACAAGGCCCTATGCTAGCATGGGTGAGGTTGGCCTCAACAATATCCATGATCGGTATTGATCTCGACGCCATCGAAACTAGCTACACAAGCATCGGTAGCCATGGTGCCGAAATGGTGGACCATTGTTTCTATTTCTATGGAGTGGAATACAGTTGGGTAGAGTTGTCTGGCATTAACACTCTCCAGCGAATTGAAATTGGTTTGCAGGTCGATGATACTGGAGCTTCTACTACGCCATTGTTATTGGGTTGGTAGAATGTGTGACCGACATGCCAGAGTTGGCAAAAAATGATTCCCCCATGCTGGTGTATGGCATTCACCACCTTCCACCATGCTTCCATCTGCTTTACCGTGTAGATTTCTAGCAAGTTCGGAAATCCATGGCTGGTGTTGCAAACAGCAACAACTTCGGTGATGAGGAGGCCACTAGGGCTACCTCTCTTGTGTGAAATACTTAACGTGAGCCTCATTCACGACATTGTTTATGGCCCTGCACCATGTCATGGGTGCCAAAACAACCTTGTGTGAAAGCCGAAACTGGCCCAATTTTAATGGAGACAAAAGAGCAGGAACATGATCACGACCAGCAGCAGCAACCATTTCTGTAAAAAATTGTAAGCTTTGATCCTGCAAGACCTATTCAATGGCAGAATGTCTGAGCCTCTACGAGAGCTATTTTATTAAAACTTAATAAAGTTGCGCGATCTCTTTCACAAAGAACCATAAAATTGATGTATATAAAAGTGTCAAGAAATCCAGATCACGTCATATCATAGCAATTATAAGCGAACAGACAGTCAAATTAATCTGCCTTGCAATCTTCACTGGTTGCACTCTAGATCCAGCAAGTGGAGAGCAAGAACTTGGATCAATCAAAGAATTTACAATTTAAAAAAAATTGCAGTGCCCTGATCAACAATAATCTGTGCATCTTTACAGTCTTAGTAACCCAAATTCTTCACATGGCATAAAAGCAGGAAGAAGACCGATTAGCACTACAATAACACCATCATAGAAATATGCAACTGCCAATGTACAGTACCATGCTGCTGCTACCAGTGCGGATGAGCTTATTGCCCTAATTTTATTATTTATTTCATATTANATATTAATTAAAATAAATTAATAATTAATACTATTATTCACCACTACAATGAAATTAAATAAACATTAATTAAATAATATATAATAGAAATGTATTAATTTTGAGAAAAATGTTTACTTAAGAATGAACCAATTTTAGGGTTTAATAAGAGTCCACTTTAGGTCCATCTCTAGCCAAAACCGCACAAATGGCATTGCTCAATTAGGTTGCAAACATACCTTACCTCATCATTCTTGATCTCTTTTTCAACATCACTATTCCTAAGTTTAACTCCAAACTATTCTCTTATTCTTCTTCATGCTGAATACCTTGCCTCAAGACATTCTTTCCCATGGTTTTCTTCACATTGTGATTGTAGACGAAATATGTCCCTACCAATCCAGCTAATTACATGTATGAAATCTGGTTTAAAACCATTGAAACACATAGGGTTTTGTTTATCAAATGAAAACAACAGTTGGTCAATTTTGAAACCCTCATCACATGGTATTTGCCATGAGAAATCCATAGTTTCCATTTCACTTGTAAGCAATAGGCATAAGGTAAATCAAGCAAAAAATTACTTTTGTATGTGACTAGGATGATAGTAATGGATCACAAGATCCTCTAGATCAATTGCGCCATTATTTACATTCACTATTCACAGAAATTTGCCTTTGCAAAACATTGCAGTAGCTTTGAAATTCTTTTAGGCTGCTAGAAACCATCATGTTTGGAATTGTTCCAAATGTGATGAGACGCGATATGCACAAGCCGCGATATCATGTATGCGATATTGTGGCCGCTGCGATATCGCATCCCCTGTAATATTGTGTACGTGATATCACATTGTCCCCTGCGATATTGCGTACGCGATATCACGGTCTGCCGCCAAATCTATAAATAAGAGGTGGCACTCCCCTCATTTCACATCCTAGGCTAGAAGTAGCGACTGGCTGATTGATCACCCCAGAGATAGAATATTTTCCATGTGCCCGTAGTAGGATTCCCCCAAGTGAATGGTCCTTTATTCGAGCAGCTTTGTACCTGAACGCAAGTTATGTACGGCAATAAAGACGAGCTTTCTCGATAAACCTTGCAATACATGGATAAGTTTATTTAATGTTATTTATTGCTTTCCTAGTAACGCGGCATGAGTATGACTTGGTTACGAGCATTGACGAATGTGTACAGCTAGCCAAGGAATCGGCTACTCATCGCGATTAGATTCTCTCAACCTTACCTCCTAGAACGTGGGACAAGTACGACTTGATTACGAGCATCTACGGATGTGTACGGCTAGTCAAGGAATCGGTTGCTTGTCACACTTAGGCTAGTTAGGTGCCTCAGTACGACCGCTTCGAGCACATGTGTTACGTGTGGTAATTCCAATAACGATTAGCATTTGGTAGCCACAATTGCACAGTTTAGGGTGTGTACAGCAAGTGGAAATGGATGCTGACGCCAAGACTTAGTGTTGTAGTTAGAGTTAGTTTTAGTCTCTCAACCCTTCACCCTTTAGCATAGGAGATAAACCATAAAAGACCAAAAAAATCATATACCTCAGAGTTACTTAACCATACACCATGACAACAACAATTAATTCTGGGAAGACAACGATTAATTAACCCCAAGTGTTCCTTGCAGCGTTTAGGCATTTAGTCTGTGGAGTTCGACTGGATCGCGCGTGCTATGCTCGTTTCGTATGGTTGGGTGTAGGGGTACCTCGCCACTCATCATTGGCGCTGTTGTCGGGGACTAAGTGTTTGTACGCCAATTAGAACATTAGGAAATCTTTCACATTGTTGTGAACCTTAACGAACCTTTGGGTTAATTAGTTAAATAAGAACATATATAATGGTGAATAGCACACCAATAAAATGACTTCTTCTCATAAGGTTAACTCACCTAGGGATTACACGGAAGATAGTCAGCAACATACACATAACCAAAATTAGCCAAGTCCTCAGCAATCTAAGGTGACATATACTCATCCCGATGAGTATGTGCCTAATTTTACTTTTATTCTCCATCAAGATGAACAACTGCAGTGGAGAGATTTGTAAGGTAACATTATGTTACCCCTAGATTGATCAACCCCTAACATGCTTTTCCGTGCCTTAGCACAGATTGGCATGCAAGAACTATTTGTGGAATACACTATGGATGACTTTGACACAAGGGATTATCATCCCACATATGCTTAACGTATTTGGGACTTAAGGTAGGAGAGCAAACACTCATTGTTGAAGGGCAAGGTCCCCCATGTCCTTAGTGAAATAGGAGACGAGGAACCCCTTATAATGGGTTTCTTAGGAAATGATGTTCCTCCTCCTCACAATGGTGAAGAGGTTAGGAATCAAAGCCTTCGATCAACTGTACATGCTACGGGCTCTGATCCCCGTGAGCACCAACTATTCATGGCATGAACAACCACTCATGCTAAGGACGAGCACTTTGATCTCACAACAATTGGGGCCGAAGTAGCCGAAGAGAAGGTAAGAAACATCGCCATGGTGATGGATCCCCTTCCTCTTCTCCTTCATCTCATCATTCACACTCTCCTTCCACATTTTGGCACAGCCATCATGAGCACAACGGAGAGGGTAAAAGTAAGGAAGATGAAAGACCTCGACAGGAAGATCGGGAGTTAGGACAAGGGCAAGGACATAGGGAGAGTAGGGAACCACCACAAAGACATCACAGACGTCATGACAGGGATGATCATGACTAACCCCTACTCACAACCCGAAGCATGCTAGACATCACAGAGGCAGTTAGGATCCCCACAAGGCACTTAAAAGACAACAGGATCAAGCATTTGGACATAAATAATATCCCACGTTTTGAAGGGGGATACAACACTGATCCTCACCATCATTTACAGGCATTCCACGATGCTTGTGCCTTGCAAAATATCGATAATGAGTGGTAGAATCTTAAGTTGTTCCCAAGGACACTCATCAAAGAAGTAGAGAGCTGGTACCGGTCCTTAGAATCAGAAACCATCAGGAGGTGGAGTACGATGCTCGAACTATTCAACAACAAATATCAAATGTACTCCAGAGTGTCCAATTTGCATAAGCAAATCCAAGGCTGGAAACAAGGTGCTTATGAACCCTTGGATGCTGCCATGGCCTGTTACTATACACTGCTACATCGTTGCCCAGGCAATGGGTACGCTAAGCGGGATCAACTTCACCACATCGTGGATGGGCTAAGAAATGAAATGAGAAGAACTCTTGGGACTTACGCCCAAGGGAGACTTTCCCAATGAGAGCCCATGAAGTTGAAAGTTTGTTGGAACAAGTAGCGCAAGAAGAGGGTGAGCTACGCAAGAGGAAAAGTGCGGAAGAATACAACTGTGATCCCTCCCTTTGCAAGAAGGGAGTGAAATTCTGTGATGAGGAGGATGAGTCACCACTCGAAGAGTTGGTGAATCGAAAATCTTACCGATCCAAAAGTTAACAACCGAGGTATCAGCTAAGATAGACCAAATGTGGGATTCCTTAGACTCAAGAATAGAAACAATCTTAAAAATCATAGAAGAATCTAAGGTAGAACAAGGTAGTGACAAAGGCAAAACCAAGCGGAGAAACTTAAGCCTTACACATAACAAAGGTAAGGGAAAAATTCTTACCTCCTATGAGGCTATGAATTCTGATTCAGACGATGATGGTGGATGTGAAGTCTGCTACTATGATCATCCTAAGGGATGTTGCCCAATTATCTCATATCTACAGGAGTCTGGGGTGTATGCATTAAATCCAAGACTTAATCAACGGCAAACACCCCGAAGGTTACCTTATCCACAAGGTAACCCAAGGCAGTTCCACCAATTGTTAACATATTACCCAAGTGGAACGCCTCCACAGCCTATTGGACAACATCAGCAGTGGCAATACCCATAGTCATGGGGGATGCCACTGTCAACACATCAATACCCTTACCAGCAAACTGACCCTCATGGATATTATGTGCAATGACCGATTTTCCCGGGTGACTCTATGGATCACATAAAACCTCTATGTTACTACCAAATTCAGGAATATTTTAGGATTCCTTCTCCTTCGGGAAATGCCACATACCCATGATATCCTCCAAATCCATCCACATCTCTTGCACTTGTGGCCACACCACCAACCGCCCCAACAAAGCCTAGAGTAAATCCCACTCAATTGCGACAACCTAACACTGCGAGGGCTCCCAAGCCTTCAATATCAGTTGGTTCTAACAATCGTTCACCAAAAAGACCGTTCCTTAGGACCAACAATCCAACCAAGCCTTCGCCATCACAAGTAGTTGAACATCCTAATGCCCCAATACCCAATACGATTTCAAGAAATCCCCCAACAGCGAAATCACATCCAATGCATACGGTTATGTTAACACATACAGTAACTGACTGGATCAAGGTCGGCCACCTTCCAAAGAAATTATCAGATCTGGGAGTCCCCTTAGTTTACCTCCAAGTCGCTGGGAATGAACCCCATAAAGCTCTTCTCGATTCAGGTTCCGGGGTCAACTTATTCTCACAAAAACTGTATAAAACCTGTAACCTGCCTCCACTTAAGAAGAGCAACGTTCGCCTAGAGCTGGCTGACCAATCCATCACTATTCCTCTGGGATAGGTTGAAGACATTGTTACCACTGTCGGTGGATGGTCATATCCAGCCGATTTCCTAGTGATCGAAATAAACAATGATAAAGGAGATTTCCCAATTATCATGGGAAGGGCATGGCTAAATACAATCAACGCATGCTTAGGAATTCGTAACCTTTCCCTAGAAATATCCAAGACAAATACATATGGAAAAATTAAGAGGAAAAGAGTTCCATACATCGCATATAGTAACACAGGGTGTCATTGCATGCAGAAATCATGGGTAATGCGAAGTTTAACATTGCCTGCATGCGATCGGTGTGCACATGACATTGATATACAAAAGTGCCTATATGCAACAGCCACACAACAAGAAAACACCCAGTGGTTGATGGTTGATAAAGATAACAACCCAACTACCTGCATGGAACTAGCTGAGGGAATAACTAGTGCTTACCTTGAAAGCGTAGACATATTAGAGCAAGTCTGTTGCCAACTTCTAGCCTGTAACTCTGAAAATATTAATTAGGGAAAGTTGGAGATTCCTGAGGAGTTTAAACAAGAGCCCCTAGAGCTAAAACTGTTACCCACCAGTCTGGAATACATGACCCTCAAAAATGGAAAACCGGTAATCATCAATGCAAAGCTTGTGCCCATGCAGAAAGAAAGTTTGCTAAGGGTGATAAACAAGTGGTCAACTGCCTTTGCTTGGTCATACCCTGAACTAACCGGAATAGACCCACGGATATGCCAGCATAGGATTTATACAGACCCCTCTATGAAACCTCGCAAGCAACCCCAGAGGCGACTGAACCAAAAACTAAAACAAATAGTGAAAGAGGAGCTAGAGCAACTTCTCAAAGAAGGGTTCATTTACCCTATCGCTGACAGTGAATGGGTTAGTCCTCTTGTCATCGTATCGAAAAAGGGAGGTAAATGGAGGGTATGTATAGATTTTAGGCTATTAAATATGGCAACATTCAAAGACCACTTCCCACTACCATTTTTGGACCAAGTCTTAGATACTATAGCAGGGCATCGCTATTATAGTTTTCTGGATGGATATAGTGGATACAACCAAATACGAATTGCACTAGAAGATCAAGCCAAAACAACGTTCACCAGTCCTTGGGGAATGTTCGCATATAAACAAATGCCTTTTGGCTTGTGCAATGCACCTACCACGTTCCAATACTTAGTTCTAAGCATTTTTCAACAGCAAATAGGTAATGGAGTAGAAGTCTTCATGGACGACTTCTCCACCTATGGGACAAGCTTTGATCAAGCCCTCAACCGGTTAGATCAAATGTTGAAATGATGTGTTGAAACCAACCTCAAGCTCAACTAGCAGAAGAGCCATTTAATGGTTCAAGAGGGCATCGTGCTGGGGCATAAAATTTTACAATCAGGAATTGAGGTAGATCCAGAAAAAATTAAAGTCATCCAAGGAATCACCCGACAACCAGAAACTATTAAAGATGTTAGGTCATTCCTTGGACACACTGGCTACTACAGGAGGTTTATTGCGAACTTTTCCAAAGTTGCCAAACCATTGGTAGAATTAACAAAAAATGATGCACCATTCAAATGGACCAAGGAATGTGAACAAGCATTCCAAGCTCTCAAACAGAGGCTTGTGGAAACTCCCATTCTACAAGTAGCTGACTGGTCCAGACCATTCCATATCATGACTGATGCATCCAATTATGCTTTAGGAGCTGTACTGACACAACTAGATGAACAAAAATGACCTTATTACATCCACTGTGCCAGTAAAAGTATCACCGGTGCACAATTTAACTACAGGACTACAGAAAAAGAATTAATGGTTGTTGGGTTTGCATTGGATAAATTTAGGCACTATGTATTGGGTTACAAGGTATATATCCATACAAATCATAGTGCAATTAGGTTCCTTATGAATAAGCCAACGATTAGCCCACATATTATACATTGGTTGGTGATTCTTCAGGAGTTCGATTTAACTATTGTTGACCGCAAGGGTACCGAGAACGTCGTCGCCGATCACCTATCTCGGTTGCGTTGGGACAACAAAGAGGATGAATATGTGGTATCTGACCATTTTCTTGATGAAACCCTCTTTGCTGGTGTAATAAATAATCAACCCACAGAAGTAAACTGGTATAGTAGCATTCTCACTTATCTCACTTCGCAACAAATATCACAGAGATCAGACTTAAGGAAGAAACAACATTTTCTTTACAAAATCAAATACTTCATGGAAATCGGGGGACAACTTTATAAGGTCTACCCTGATAGCTTGGTTCGATGGTGTGTACCCGATCAAGATCAATTAAAAGTTCTTTAGGATGCTCATGAGGGCCCCTGTGGGGGTCATTATGCTGGGAGACGAATGGCCACTAAAATCCTGCTTGCAGGATTTTAGTGGCCAATACTATTTCAGGACGTCCATCATTTCACCCAATCCTGTGAGTGCTACCAACGTGATGGAGGAATGACTGCTCGGATGGAGGGTTCGCAATAATGGATTCAGCCTTTAGAACCCTTTGACATCTGGGGGATAGATTTTATGGGACCGATTACACCAATGTCCAACGGAAAAGTGTATATAATCGTTGCTATTGATTACTTAACCAAATGGACTGAAGCAGCCGCTGTAACAGATTTCACATCATCTACAGCTGCACGATTTGTACAACAACAAATCGTTAACACGTTTGGTGTGCCACGTGCACTTATTTCCGATAATGGAAAACATTTTACAAGTGCAACCTTTAGAAAGTTGATGCAACGCTTAGGGGTTGAGCATAAACTAACCACACCTTACCACTCCCAAGCTAATGGTCAAGCCGAGGTTACTAATAGGGAGATTACCAGATATTAATACGGACAATTAGCAAATTTAGGCGAGACTAGAGCACGAAACTGAACGACGCTCTTTAGGCATATCGTTCCACCTGGAAGCTCCCTACAGGATATTCTCCCTATGAGTTAGTGTACAGGAAACTTCCAAAACTCCCTATATAGAGTGAGCTCCGTACACTATCCATGGCTTACGAACTTCACCTGGATATCGATCTAGCACAAAAAAATGACTACCAACTTTGAATGTGTTAGAAGAGAATATATTGGTTGCACTATCGTTAAATAAGTTGCACAAGGCACACAGTAAACAACGTCATGACTTAAGGATCTGAAGGTTTAAATACCAACTAGGAGATAAGGTCCTTTACTGGAACCCCATGCATGTACCCCAACGTACAAAGTTTCAAACCTTGTGGGAAGGACCTTATATTATTCATACTACCTTTCCCTCTGGAGCCATGATGATATATAAGCCTGATAGCCCAGATAAACGATTCTTGGTTAATGTACAACAAACAAAACCCTTTCGTGAAGCCGCAACGGCCAATGCAAATTACACCTCCACTAGCGGGCAACCATGCTCATTATTTCGGATCTCTCCCTTACAACTAAGTCATGGGGGAGATGGCCACCTATGCTAATCATATGGGGCCCTTAGTTCTTTTTCAGTTTTTGTTTTACACACTTCTTTAACTTTTGCTATTTTTGTTTTACAAATTTCTTTACCTTTTCTAATTTTTGTTTTACACCATCGTTATACTTTTTCTGTTTTGTGTGTGTGTGTATGTGTGTGTGTGTGTGTGTGTGTGTGTCATCCACCATGTAAGTTTGTCACCCAATAAGTGTTTAGGCCAATGGGATGAACTGTTTTCATATTGATTGCTAATTTTTGGTCTTTACCTTTAAGTTACAATGTTGATACTAAGGTATGTTTCTTTTGATATGGCAGGCAATGAGATCACTTCATCCATGCATCCACCAATTTCTATGGTTTCTCTTGGCTTGGAAATGTACAGTCCCCTTCTAATTAGAACTTTAACGAATCGGTGACTGAATATTTCTCAAACTAAGGAAGGACTCAAAGATTGCAAAGGGTGTGACTTCAAGGGAACTTGATGCTTTTGTGTTGGTCATTCTCTTGGGTGCTTAGATGTTTCTTCTTGAGTTTTTCCACTGTTCCTATGTTACCCAATTATTAGAAGCTGAGCTAATAAAAATAAGAAGTCTTTGCATGGTGTGGTTCTCACGCATAAAAACACAAAACACAAAAATTCAAAAAAAAAAAAACCAAAGTGAGGATTCAAAGCACACCCCTTAGATGGAATAACCTTGGGCTACAAGCACTGGTTATGGAACCAAAAGTGTTTCCTCTAACTAAGGCCCTTCTCACTTCCCATTGTCTCTCTTTTGTTTCATTGGAATGGTGGTGGCTATTTGAAGATGCATCCTCATTATCCAAGTGGATGNTGTATATATTTTGGTTGATGCATTGTTTTCTTTTTGGTAAATTCTTGCGGTTAAGACTTTAACTCTTGTTCCAAAAGACATTCCCAGAGCCTACGGACTCTTTGAATGTGGGTTTGTTAGGTCATTAATGGCATGAGCCTGCTTTGGGGAGGATCCACTGACATTTCTATTTGGAACATTCGTTAACTTCTTTTCCTTAACATTTTTCAATTGATTTTATTTTGTTCATTTTCACCTTGACATCTCTTTTATCGATGTCCTAGTTGTCCATTTTTACCTCTCTACCTTACTCCTTTTCTTTCTCCATTCTTTCACTACCGGAGGTTCACGATTAGTCATGGGGGTACGGGGCCTGATTTTTCAATTTTTCTCCTAAGCCCAAATTTTTTCATTCTCTTCCTAACCCCTACATCTTTGGTAGTCATTATCAATATCTTTCCAAGTCCATATTAGCCATACCACAACCTAGCCAATGGACTTACACCGAAGCAAGGTATTAATTACTTAATGATTCAATTACCCTTGCTAATATATGATTGTGTTGTGTGTGCAGATGGAAATCATACAACAACAAACCAGATCTGGAGGAAGCACATGGAATGGAGCAGTGCTAAAGTAGCTATGCAAGGAGCAGAATTGAGGGCATGCTTATGGATGGACAACGGAAGGCATAATCTAGGTGTTGGCAGCAGCAAGACTCTTCTCTCTTCTTCTCTTCTCTTCTCCCTCCTCTTTTCTCTCAGCTGCCAACTGTGGCTTGATGTCATTGTAATAAGGTGTTCACCATTGTTGTCATGAACACCAGTTTTGTCAAGTCTTGTAATAATGATCCGTTCACATGTCATTCCCTTAGTTCCATTCCCCTCAATAATTCCATACCTACCCGATATCATTGTAAGGAACTCGAGGATGAGTTTTCATTCAGTCATGGGGGTATGATGAGACACGATATGCACAAGCTGTGATATCGCATACGTGATATCACAGCTGCCGCAATATTGCATCCCCTGCGATATCACGTACGTGATATCGCGTCGTCCCCTCCAATATCGCGTACGTGATATCGCGGTCCATCGCCAAATCTATAAATAAGAGGTGGCACTCCCCTCATATCACATCCTAGGCTAGAAGTAGCAAATCTCTAGTGGATTAATCACCCCAGAGATAGAATATTTTCCATGTGCTCGTAGTAGGAGTTCCCCAAGTGAACGGTTCTTTATTCGAGCAGCTTTGTACCTAAACGCAAGTTGTGTATGGCAATAAAGATGAGCTTTGTGGATAAACCTTGTAGTACATGGATAGGTTTATTTAATGTTATTTATTGCTTTTCTAGTAATGCGGTATGAGTATGACTTGGTTATGAGCATTGACGAATGTGTACGGCTAGCCAAGGAATCGGCTACTCATCGCGATTAGATTCTCTCACCCTTACCTCCTAGAATGTGGAACAAGTACGACTTGATTACGAGCATCTACGGATGTGTACGGCTAGTCAAGGAATTGGCTGCTTGTCACACTTAGGCTAGTTAGGTGCCTCAGTACGACTGCTTCAAGCACATGCATTACATGTGGTAATCCCAGTAACGATTAGCATTTGGTAGCCATAGTTGCACAGTTCAGGGTGTGTACGGCAAGTGGAAACGGATGCTGATGCTCGGACTTAGTGTTGTAGTTGGAGTTAGTTTTAGTCTCTCAACCCTTCACCCTTTAGCATAGGAGATAAACCATAAAAGACAAAAAAAATCATATAACTCAGACTTACTTAACCATACACCATGACAACAACAAGTAAGTTTGGGAAGAGAACGATTAATTAACCCCAAGTGTTCCTTGCGGTGTTTAGACATTTAGTCTGTGGAGTTCGACTGGATCGCACGTGCTACACTCGTTTTGTATGGTTGAGTGTAGGGGTACCTCGCCACTCATCAAAATGTTTTTCACTTAATTATTAACATTGTTTATCTTACAATATGGGTCTATGTACTTGCTTCTCTTTAAAGGATAAGATTACCAAACATCACAGTAGCTCTAAAATTCTTTTAGGCCTCCAGATACCATCATGTTTGGAATTGTTTCGAATGTTTTTCACTTAACTATTAACATTGTTTATCCTACAATAGGGGTTCACATACTTGCTTTTCTTTAAAGGATAAGGTTAACATTATTTGGCATGATGGAAATCACCCTCCAGTTATTTAGAACTTTTCATTTATAGAAAAATGAACAAACGAAGCAAATCAATCATGTTCTTGAGTTGTACCTTTGACATTATGTCCATTGTGATCAAAAGAAATAGCCTATTTTGTTAAGAATTGCCCAACTAAGTCACAACATTTAGAAGTATTCAGCTACATAGCATTCTTCCATAGAACTAGTAAAGGAAAGGTAGCCCATTACTCCACATATGGTCTCTCCCTCTTTATAGGGATGGCATCCCTTGGCAAATGAGTTCTTGGAGGTGTGGTCTGAAAATGTTGAAATTGCAAGGGATTGTTTAGAGAGGGCAATGTGGCAAATGAAAAAGTACATAGATAAAAAATGTGAGCACCATGAATTTAAAGTGGGAGACTGGGTTCTATTAAAACAGGACCCTCACTAGTTTAAGCTGAAATAGGGAACCACATACAAACTAATAAGGCAATATGATGGTCCTTTCTAGATATCAAATTATCTTGGTGACGTATAAGCTTTAGCTACCTATTAATATGGACAAAGTCCATCTATTCTTTCATGTTAGCATGTTGAAGCCACTCCCTAATGGGTTTCCTTATTCTAAAAGTAGCCTCTTGATATGAGAATGATCTTGTATACAATATATACAAGGAAAGAAAGCTAACTACATTCAAAACTTCCAGACCACTAGTCATGGTCTTAAAATGAAAGTGGAGCTTTTCGTCCACTAGAAACATTGTTCAAAATCAGATGATAGTTGGGAATGATTGGAGTATTTGAGGTCCCAAGAACACTTCATCCTAGACTTCTACAAGGAGCAAGTAATCAATCTCTTGCCATGGCTTCTCCAATGATGGATAAAAAATTTCCTTGTAAAAAAAAACTTCTAGAAAGATGAGAACTAGATAGCTTGGAAGAGGCATGACATGTGGTGACTCATAGAATCTAAGGGTGAGTTTCTACAAGAGCCTGCCTTAAGTAGGGGGATGCCTAGAGTTTTTCAAAGAACTCTATAGGTGATGGGGTTTAAGTTCACATAGAAAGGAGACTATGTTGATCTTGAGATCTCTAAACCTTTGGGTATAAGTGACTCAAGGGACACCTTGGACATATAAATCCCTTAGGTCAGTGCATTCTGTAATGTCTCTATGATAGGTCACTAGGAGCCCTTCTATAGTCCTACATCTTAGGTAGGGTATGGAAGGATGGACATACCAAGTCTTGAATAGTATTGCTCTTAACTTGGAAGTTAGATGTTAATGAGTGGTGAGTATACCCTACATCTAACAATATGAATTACATGTTTTTGAAGTTTTTTGTTCACCAACTTATAGGGAGAGTATCCTATAGGAAGTTTCCATGTTGAGAGGTATGCCCATAGGACATAATTTAATTTTATGCTTTAGTCTCTTCTATATTTGCTAATGGTTCTCATTAGAATATTTGTGATCTTCCTATTAGTAACCTCTACTTGATTGTTGGCTTGGGGGTGATAAGATGTTAACTTATGTTCAACCTAGAAACGTTGCATGATTTTTTGAAAAGTAGCACCTGTAAAATGAGTTTTATTGTTAGAAATCAATGCACGTGGCATCCCAAACCTGTTCACAACATTTTATTATACAATTCAAGTAGTGGATGATGTACAGTTGATGACAACTACTACTTCTACCCATTTTGTATAGTAATTAACAATGATGATTATATATTCCTTTCCATTTAACATGGGTGTGATGTGAACCATGAAGTTGATGCTCCATATGTCAAAGGATTCTAGTGGTCGAATCCATTATTGAGGATCCTCCATTCATGTGGTCATCTCACCATCTCATTGACAGTGTTCATAGGATCAACCAAACTAGTGGGCATCTCTGAAGATTATGGGCCAATAGTATTCTACCATCAAGATTTTTAAGCTTGTGTGTCTCCCTACATAGTGGCCTTCGCAAGGGCCATTACAAGCATCCTAGAGAACACATAATTGATTCACATCAGGGACACACCAACAAACCAAGCCATCGGCACACACCTTGTAAAGGTATCCATTGATTTCCATGAAGTGCTTATCCCAATGAAGAAACTATTATTTCTTCCTGTAGTCCATATCTTGTGGCATCTCTTGAGTAAGAAGATAAGTGAGGATGCATCATACCATTTTGGTTATGCGAGCATTTGTTTATTCATTGCACAAGCAAAGAGGAGTTCATTAGGAAATTAGTTAGAGAGTGGGCTCTCCTCCTCTTTATCATCCCATCATAATTGAGACAAGTGATTAGTGACTATATTCTTAGTCCCCTTTCGATCTACCATTGTAGGATTGAATTCTTGCAAGATCACCAACCATCATATGACATGGGGGCTCACCATTGGCTTGTTCATGAGGAAGTGGATGACACTGTGATTAGTGTGGACAAATACTTTATATCTAAGCACATACTACCTAAACATTTCTAGGGCATACCCACTACCATCAGTTATTTCTCTAGGGTGGTGTAATTCAATTGTGCACTCACAATTTCAAGTTGCATAGTGGATGTAATATGGACATTTCTTATCATCCAACTACATAAGAATGGCTCCCAAGATGTAATTAGATACATTTTTCATTATATGAAATGGTTTGGACTAGTTAGGTACTCATAGAATTGGAGTTGCTACAAGCTTCTACTTGAGGCTTTGGAATGCATTTTTGCATTCCTTGGTCCAAATGAATGGAGCATCTTTCTTGTTAGCTCGACCAATGGTCCTACAATCTTAGATAAATTCTCTATGAATTGTTGGTAGTAGCCAGTGTGTCCAAGAAATGATTGAACATTTTTTACAGTTTTTGGTTGATAGGTGATTCCTTAGAATATTCTTACATTTTTAGGATCTACCTTGATCCCTTCCTATGAAATTCTATGCCCCAATACAATGCCTTGTTGGACCATGAGATGGCTCTATTTCCAATTGAGCCACAATTTTATTTTCACAAATCTTTTGAGTACTTGCTTAAGGTGGTCTAAGGCTTGCTCGAATGTAGCACCATAAGTGGAGAAGTCATCCATAAAGAATTTCAATCTAATATTGATTTTTTACTAAAAGATGCTTAAACTAGATGTTGGAAAGTGGTAGGAGTATTGCACAGACCAAAAGGCATCTTGCAATATGCAAAGGTCCCTCGAGGACTCATGAATGTTGTTTTGGCTTAATCTTCTAGTGCAATATGAATTTGGTTATAGCCACTATAACCATCTAGAAAACTATAATAGCAATGCCTAGATATGGTGTCCAACACCTGATCAACGAATGTCAACAAAAAATGATCTTTGAATGTTGTCATGTTTAATAGCCTAAAGTTGAAACAAGCCTGCCATTTGCCACCTCTCTTTGGTACTATCATGAATGAGTTGATGCACTCACTATTCACAATAGGGTAGATGAACCCTACCTTAAAGAGTTGCTCAATCTCCTCTTTTATAATTTACTTCAATTTTGGATTCAACCATTGTTGTGGTTGCCTTCTTGGTTTTATGTATAGATTAGTATAAATGCAATGCTAGAATATCTATGAATAAATTCCAATAAGTTCAAGATATGACCAAGAAAAGGTTGTTGGACATTTTTTAATCACTTTCAATAGTTTTTATTTTTACTCGAGAGCAAGTTTGCTAGTAAGTATGACTGACTTGCCATTTTTTAAGAATGCATATTCTAGGCTGGCAGATAGAGGTTTCAAATCTAAGGGCTTTTATTTAAAATTATTAGGGATCTCCAAATCTCCCTAATTGGTATTATCATTTTCATTATTAGAGAGTTGGTGATGAACTTACTCTAGTTCATCCATGCTTGCGACATAAGCACATGTTAGGCTCTCAATAGGTTCCACGCATATTATGCTACTTTTAAAATCAATAGTTAGCCACTAGGTGCCATCTTGTTTTGTGGCTAATACATACAAACACCTTTGAATATATGCTTCGTGTGCACACTGCTTGCATGTGGAAATAGATGCTCGTTTCACAAACCAGAGTTTCTACATATAGTTGCACCCTATATTACTATACGTTATGCATGGAACTTACTTCCTCTTGATATTTCCTAATGCATTTTCCTTAGATATCTCTAGAGAAAGATATATGATGCTCATTCTTGCATCAACAGTGTTTAGTCATGCCCTTCCCATAATTATTGGAAAGTCCCCCTTACAGTTCTCAGCCTTGATTACTAGGAAATTGGCAGAATAAGACCACCCACAGACAATGGTCATAATGTCTTCTACTAGTTCTAATGAAATAGTAATGGACTAGTCTACCAATTACAATCAGATATTGCTCTTCTTAATAGGTGGTAGGTTCCATGCAATATACATCTCATGCAAAATCAAATTAACATCAGAACCTAAATCAAGAAGAACTATACATGGTTCATTCCCAACAATTTGACTAAAAATAAGAGGATTTTCAAGATCAGCTAATATCCTATGAAGGTTTCCATCCTAGATACAATTAAATATGGCATGAGTGAGCATAACAATATGGATTTTGGATGACATTTGGTTTGAAGGGTTCTTGATGGAATGGTTTGTAGAAGATGAGGTAGGAGTAAGGTGACTAGCCACCTAAGTCTATGAGGGCTTAGTAGGGATGTTGAATAAAAAAATGATTTTTTATGAGCATGAGGTTCCAAACCACTTGATTAATGAACCAGTTGTAGATTGACAGCCTTGGTAGCATTGCGTTAATGCTTCTAGGTTGGAAGTTCACCCTGCATGGATGGAGTAGGTGTTGGCGACCATTTGGGACACGACCACCAACGAGTGTCCTCGAACAGGATTTAGGTGCCTGCTGGTCTCTGGCAACACCAAGGCCCAGATACCTCCAAATAAATCAGTAGTTAATGTGAGTATGTGTGTGTGCTGTTGTGGCGTGCGGTTGTGAGAAATGTGATAATTTCGTTGTGTATGAACTACAAATGACTTACTTTAAAGAGATTCAGCCAACTTTGCCAAGTACTGTGAGTTCTTGAAAATTTCCTATTTTGTTCAAC
>MNCI01002555.1:612462-627486 GCA_015680685.1 Gnetum montanum | reverse complement strand
CATGCTTCCCCCCTCTTTCTTCCTTTTATAGGGTTCAAAGGTAGGTAGGGAAGTTACAAATTTAAAAATATCTCACCTAACTTCTCTCCCAAGTCACTTAGCCAACCAATTAGAAAATTACTTACCCAACAAGTTAGGTGGTTTCTTGCCCAACAAGTTAGGTAGGTTACAACAATTTTGGGTGGTTTTTAGCCACAAAAAGAGATGAGGAAGTTGACAAGTGGCCTTGGTCATTAAAGTACAATCTAAACAAAATACATAGGGATACAAGCTATAGTACTCCATACATATTTATCCCTTTGATTTTACTTCTTCCAAATGAGATGTCAAGTCTTCTGAATGATGTATAAGGAAGTTGCAATTTTCAAATATCCAAAAATATCTTCAATAACATCTCTCCTAACTTTCCTCTCAAGTAACCTGACTAACCAATTAGAAGATTACTTTCCCAACAAGCTAGGAGAAAGTTACATAGTTATGAAGAGAAAATCTGCAACTGACAAGTGTTTACATCATACATGATACAAGAATTTGGCCTTTGCATATAATTTAAATACCTAGGTAAGTATCCAACATTTCAATAATTATTTTTGCGGCTATGTTTCATTTGTTAGAAATATAATTATTTGTAAAATTAACTTTATGAAACAGTAAATACGCTATCTTTGGGGGAGGGTAAATATTTTTCAAGTGTCAATGTTTTCCAACGCGGTTAACCACGTTACTTTGCTTCCTCTGTGAGCGCTCCTTCCTTCCGCTATTTTCGTTGCTTCCTCCTTCGGACTGCTCCATCCGTTATTTTCCCTGCCACCGCTCTGCGTCGGATTGGCCCAAGGTCAGGATTGCGGCTGTCAGTTTGTGGCTGATGTCATCGAAACCCTGCTGCTACTTTGCTGCTGCCATCCCCGCGTCTCCCGCGTCTGCCATGGCTATGTCATCTATTGAACCCCAAAACACGATTGCAGTTTGAACAGCTTTTTCGCGGAGCTCGGCATCAGTTACTCATATCAACGGTGCAATAACTTGAATTTGAGAACCCCCTGCAATGGTGTCTTGCCCCTATTCATGGGCAGCGTCCAAGTCCTGCACATTCGTATTTTATTTGGTAATTTTTTGCAGGTAACTGTCCCGGATTGCAGGCATAGGCGTGGGCGTAGCAACCGGCTACGTTCTGACCCTGTTTCATTCATCCGTTGTACTCTTTGGCCAGGAGATTAAGTTCATTGCAGAAACAGAATAAAGAAACCCTTCGCGGCAAGTGTTTGACAAAATTTTAAGTGGAATATGAAGGGATTTCTGTCATTTTCTTGGCAACATTTTAGCAGCAAGCATCACTGCATTTTTATTGCCATTGATACTACATTTTTTCTCTTGGTGTTTAATCCTATTTCTAACAGTATTCACTAACTGTTTCTTCTCAACACAGAGTTCATTTCCTCTGTTCTTTGGCTTTCATAATTCAGAAAACTTTCATCATTCTTGAAAACTCTTGGTTTACCAAAAGAACCACATCATTTTTGAATATTATTTATCCTTGATATATTTGTGGTCAAGCCCTGTATATTCCTTGTCTGCCACCGTTACTGAGCCAATCTAAGTTTGTAATGTGCTGCAATATCACATTCTTTGCCCAATGTAAGGTAAAAATCAAATATGTGTTTATCATCATAAAACTCATCCGAATCTTAAACACCTATTTCATTTTTATTCTTCTTAAGCAAACTGAAACTCCTACTCCATGTAGTGGCTGAAAATGTGCCAACAGTAGGCTAGCTACATTGAGGTTCGAGGAATAGGTGCAAAAATAGGAGGAGGATAGGGATGAAATGTGGTTATTCCTCATGGAATGTGGAGAATGAGATCTATAGTATTTAGGAGAATAGTAGTGATGTTGGAAAGGAGAAACATGGTTAGAAGAGTTATGTGGAGATAGGGGTTGTTGAACATAATATCCATATAGATCTAACTACCTGTAAGAGTACTATTGCCTTAGTGGTGGCATCCCCCATGACTATGGATGTTACCATTGTTGATACTACTCATATGGTTGCAGTGGAGTTCCACTTGGATAATATTGTTATTACTGATAGAATTGCCTGGGATTTCCTTGAGAATAAGGCAATATTTTGGGTGTTTATCTTTTTGCTAGTCATGGATTTAGAGCATACATCATAGACTCTTGTAAGTGTCACATGATGGGGCAACATCCCTTAGGATGTTCATATTGAAAAATGTCACACCCACTATCATAATCTAATTCAATTTTTGCAACTTTTTCTATGATAGAAATCTTGTCATTATCCTTTTGATTGGCATGTTTAGCTTCCTTTTGCCTCTTATGGTCATGATCACTACTTTGTTCTTTGGACTCTTCAGAAATTTTTAGGATAGCTTCAAATCTGCTATTCATAGAGTCCCATAACTAATCTACCTTAGCCAAAATTTTAGAGATAAATTTTTGAATCAACAAGGTTTTCTAGTTCACCATCTCATCAAGTGATGATTCTTCCTCACTATCACAAAATCAAACCTCCCTCTTTTGAATGGAAGGATCTCAATTGTATTCTTCTATACTTTTGCATTTTCTTAACTCTCCTTATTATTTTGCTACCTACTTGATCAGCCTTTGTATCTAATGGGCTCTTAATTTTGACAATCTTCCTTGGGTGTAGATCCCAAGAGTTCTTCTAATTTTAAAGTGAAGCTCATCTATGATGTGGTGAAGCTGTTCCTACTAAGAGTAACCATGGCTAGATCATCAATGTAATAAGAAATAATATTTGTCCATGGTAGCATCCAAGGATTCATCTTTTCATTGATTCCAACCCTAGATCTACCTTCTCAAATTAGACACTAAAGAGTATATTTGATACTTATCCTTAAATAGTTTGATCATCGTACTCCTTCTATGGATTGATTCTGCCTTCAAAGATCGATACCATCTTTTTGGTCCTAAAAAATAACTTAATCTTTTGCCAATCATTTTCTATATTTTGTAAGGCATAGGCATCATGAAATGCCTAAAGATGATTTTGTGGATCAGAGTTATATCTCCTTTCAAACTTAAGCATGTTGTTCATATCTAGTCACTTGATCCTACTATCTTTCATGTGCCTTTTTGAAATTCTCATTGCCTCTATGATGTTTAGCATACTTTAGATAGCAAGCAAAGGCTCATCATAGCCATGATCCTAGTGCCTATGATGCCCTTTGTTATCACTTCATTTGTGGTGATGGGCCTCTCTTGAATGCCCATGCCTCAGATCTTGACTTACTCAATAGTTTCTATAATCATCTTGATCCTGTTGATCACTTCCATCATGATCGCATTCTCTATGATTGCATTCAAAGATAAAAGAGTAAGAAGATGATTATGGCCATGATCATAATCATGCTATTTTCTCACATCCTTGCCATGACTCTCCTCCTTGGATCCCCCATTGTCATGGGATCCATTCTTGCCAAAACCAGAATTATGTATCATGAACTACAAGTTCTAGTTTTGACCTCCTTGGCCAAAGGCAAAAAGAAAAGTCTCTCTATATAAAAAACCCCAAGAGAATGATTCTCCACTCTATTTTTGGTACCTCAAGAATGGGGAATCATTAGACCACTTTCCCTTTGCAGACTCATAGCATTGCTCTAGCTATCAATCCCTCAAACATTATGCATCAGTGGAATGATAATCCCTGGCATCACCATCCTACACAACATATTTAGCATGAAGCCCTTGGATGCCCAATGACATAAGAGTTTGTTGAAGCATTATAGGAATGGATCAATCAGGTAGCAACACAATGTTATCCTCCATGAGTCACCACCATAGTTATTTATCCTAGTGTAGGACAAAGGTGAAATTAGGTACATATGCATTAGGATGAGCATATACCACTTTGTATTGCTAGGACACCTATTGATTTACTTCATCAAACTTGGACAGACAATCACTCTTGTTACAAGAACGCATCTTGTATCAAAAGACAAGAAATGTAGTTTGCTTTCTTATAATTGTTGTAGTTATTTTGATATATGACACGACTTTAGGATTCATTCTAACAATGTTAAATAAATTTTCACTAAGTCCTAGATAGCGGATGTAACAACTAAAGATCCCCAACAATAGTGCTAATGATGAGCGACGAGTATACCCTATGCCTAACCATACAAATTACAAGCATTCATGTGCAATCTGGTTGAATTTCAAAGATGTTAAGTTTCTAAGTACACTAGTTCTAGGAAATAAAATCTAATCGTGATGATCATTGTCTTCTCAACTACATTTGTGAGACTTAGTTATATGGTTAAGTGTAATTGGGGCACATGATTATTATTATTTTTTATTTTATCCAGCTACAAGTGATAACAATTTGAAACTTAATTTATTAACCAATTTAAATAATCTAATTGCCAATTAATAACTAACTATCCTAACATAAGCATTCAGTCTCACTTTCTGTACACATCTTGAATGCATACAACACTACTAGGTTACCAAGCATTAAGCATTACTAGGATTACCAAGTGCTGCATGTTATGTTGGAAGAAATCGTACTTATGTATTTAATTTATTTAGATTAATTAGTTAATTAATTAAAGTCTTACTTATCTTAATTAATCATATAATTAGTGAAAATAGTAAATGCAGAAATAAATCATTAATCTATTCCAAGTGTTGCAAGGTTTGATCAAAAGGCTCATCTTTATTGCCATTCACACTAGTGTGCTTAGGCACATCAATATTTGAATAAAGATCCATACAATTTCTGAATCCTACTGTGAGATCTTAGAAAAATATTCTAACTTTCAAATGATAAAAATGTAAGAGATTTACTACAACTATGACAAGACATGCCCTAAACATGGTGGGTGAGCACATATTTATAGGCAAAAATAGATACTACATCGATGGGGCCACATCAAAGCATTAAATCATGCATCAACAAGTCCTAGTCGATGCAGCCAATCCATGATTCATCATACCTTCATGACTAAATGAAAACTTATCATCGAGTTATTTACAAATTTGGGAAGGCATGGAATTATTGACTAATGATAAACATATGACAAACATAAACAAACACATACCAATACTAAGTATTTAAGTATATAGATATACAATCAACACAAAATTTTTTGGTATTTAGGATTAAAAAATTGAATACCAGGATAAAATTTTACAAACAAATTCTCTTTTGATGATGTGAAGATGATGGATAAGTTTAAATGGTCCTAGGTAGTGGAGGCTCTTGAGGTTCTGAGGGACCTTCTCTTGCATCAGGTACATGCAATGGTTAAGGCTAATGTGGCTATCCTACTACTATTGCAACTTTTAGTGGAAGATGGAAAGCATCCAACAATGCTTTCATCTTCTCCTTCTTACTCTTTGGATCATGCATAGTCCATGTAGCTTCACCAATGTAGGCCAGAATGGTCACATCCCAAGGACAGAGAATTTTTGGGAACAAATTCTTAACATTGATAAACTAGGTAGCAAATTTTTTGTGTTCAATGTCAAATGCCCGAATTGCATTTTGTAATTCCTAGTAGTTATTGATTCTTCTAGCCAAGTTCTTAGTAGTTGATCTTTGATTGATAAATCTTACCCTAAGAACTTCAAGTTTAGTATTTGTAGTCTCAAGCTTCTGCTTGATCTCCTTATGGTGCTTGAACTTTTCCTAATACAACAAGTATGAGCTAGCCATATGCTTTTCTAACTCTGATAGTGATCTTATGGTAGTTAGCATCACCAAGTTTGTGAACTGGAGATTGGCAAGTTGCATGTATTCAGTCATCTCTTCTATCTACAAATCTTTCATGTAGCTCTCCACATTGTTGTAGGCATCTATCCCATCAATGATAGGTTGTCACACCTCTCTTCCTTATTGGAGTTACTGGAGGATCTCATTCACTTTTACCTTAGCCATTTGGATGTTTTTTTTATTTACTTCTTTCTATAGGCCAACTTGATCTTTTTAGTGATCTTTGACTCTCTTAAATTTGAGAGCCTCATTCTTCCATGTAGTAATTTCAATTGTAGATTTTTGGCATAAGGTGTAGACTTCCTCCATGGAGAGATTTCTATTCTTTTCTACGAATCTCCTAAGCTCCATGTTCATCCTAGCTAGTTGCTCTTGCTATTAATGGGTAAATTCTTGCATTTTTTGTTTCTACGCATCAACATTCCATAGGCGATGATTTTCTATGGTCAACATCTCATTCTCTTGGTGTGTCTAGACCAAGTTCTTTTGAACAAAATATGTTTTGGCCTTAGTCACAGACTAGTCAAAGATGATCATTACCATTCCCACCTCAACCTATTTGAGTCTATCTTAAAGCTATTGAAAAGCTTCATCTCTTGTTAGTGTAAGGTTGAGGAATGCAAGATTATCAAGATGGGATCTAAATTCAACAACTTCTATGGCCAAGCATTGGTTTTGTGCTTGAGGATTTTCAAGTTACCCTTCTAGAATGATGCACTTGCCCTTTGTTTTAGGTAACTTCAACTAGGTTGTAGTGATATTATTAAGAAAATCAAAGACATTTGAAATAATTTTCCCAATTCCCTCTAGTCAGTCTAGCAACTCTTCATGCTAGGCTACACTCATTCTTCTACTAATAGTCATTACAAATGTATATACATCTATGAGTACAAAAACATCTGGTACAAGTGCTATAGGTGCATTCAATGCATCGACAATTCTATTAGTAATGAATTCTACTACTATCTCTTTCCTATAGTTCTGCATCATGAAAATAGTTGCCCCTTCATCCTCTTCCAAGCATACTAAAAAGGTAGTGGCATTCCCAAATATTTCTAGGAATTACTGTTACTGCAAGAGAGACACCATCACCTCTTAGGCACTAGGATTCGACCTTGCAAGCAGTTGCATTCTTTGGGCTAAAAAAACTAGCCCACCTCCCTCCATATAGCTTAGCTTTTGAGCCACTTCATTAAGGTGACTCATTGCAAGACAATACATAGATGGGTCCCCACCACTAGTTCTTGCTCACTACTCCCACTTAAGTAAGTTTGTTCTTAGATTTCATGTAGGTGCTCAATGGTTGTGTAGGCCTCCATCATTATTTCTTGAGTGGGTGGTGGAGGTGGCTACTCTTCTTTTGATATAATAGGAGTCTTGTCTTTCATCATTTTAGACCAAGAGGTGATGGAAGTATGCTTGATTGTATCATTGACATAGTGAACTATCCGTATCCTTTTGTAGAGTTTTCTGATTAGGCATGCAAACAACAAGGTTTTCCTTCAACGTTCATTTCTCTTAAAACACTTATCTATCTCTAAATAGATTAGTTCTAGAAGGTTAAATAGGAATTTTCTACTTAGAGATGCATAGGCATTGATGGAGAAGGTTGTTACCTTGCTAAGCCTTACTATCAAAATAAGGTGGTAGGCCACTATCATGAAGTATATTCAATCCACTAGTGTGAGCACACCAAACTCCTTACAATCAACCCCATAACACCACTAGGTCCACTCCATTTTGGCTTCATGGTTTGCTTGTGTTGAGATTTCTACCAAATGAGTGCTAGAATTAGGCAGATCAAGAGTCTATGTAATCACTTCTACTAAGTAGGACACCTAGATGTCCTTGATTCTCATGGTGGCTTCTACCTTCCTACTATTCTAAAATAGACACGTCTCTCCCATGTACCACTTCCCACTAGTAGTGATGATTGGTCACATGGGAGAGCTTTGCAATTATGTCTTAACTTCTGGTGGAGCATGTTCTAAGAATGATCCAAAGTTCAATATTTGGAGAACTGAGCATTGGACACCACAAGGCTTGATCATGTCTAGGAAAGATTATGTCAATGTCACCTTAAGTCTTGGTACAGGCCCTAGTGCCTCTCATCTTTGGAATTGTTTAGTCACAACCTCTTCTTCAAGAATCTATTGAACAAATTCTATTTTGGACTCCTCTCAAAGAGGTCCCATTGCATGAGTTTCTACTACTTACTCCTAAGCTTGTTCTTCCTAGCCTTTTCTAGTTCTAAATCATTTGTCCTTTTGTTGTGATAGTCCTCCTTCCTATGGACATTTTGGTCTAGGTGCCATCTATAATCACAACATGACCAAGGATTAGCACTTAATGTGTAACTTGAAACATTGAGAATACCTTCTCTATTAGGGTAGTTACACTTGGCTAAGTTATGATCATGACCTAGTTGATTATTTTGATATTATTTTATTATTAAAAATAATTAATTTTAGATTTACTGGAGTTTGTTGAAAGGTTAATCTATCAAAAATTGGTGGTATAATGTTATTCTATTTATTAAACCTTTGGGAGAGTTAGAAAAAATTTTAAAAAAATTTCATCAGAAACCTTAGGATTTGTAGCCCCCATGACCAAGAGCTTACCTCTAGTAGCTAAAGGATCAAAGAACGGAGTGATTCGAACAAACAGTGTGAAAGTTATGGGCTATGGAAGGTTTTGGGCTTTGAAAAATTACAAAAAATCCTCTCTTATTTTAAAGTAAATGACAAAAAGTTTCAAATTTTTGGATAGTATTTATAGAATTTTTGGGGTGCATCAATGAGGCCTAGTCAATGAGGCTAAGTTGACATGATTGACCATGTTGACTAGGCCTAGTCGATGTAGCTATTAACTACTATTGACTTAGTCAAAAGTAATGAAAAACAAGGAGTTTTCTTGAGTAAAATTTAGGTCAATTGGAAGCCCAAAGAGCCAAGAACATGATGAAATTATTAGAAGAGGATTTCAACATTTGAAAAATTGAGGAATGAGTAGAGAACAAGATTTGATGAAGAAGAATGCCTTAAGGAGCCCATAGTTAAATGTATAATGGGTGCATGAAGGATTTTGATTGTAGCAATGTCCAAGGGTAAAGAACTTAACTTTTCAAACCATGAAATATGCAAGTGGATCCTCCCCATAGTATCACATGTCCTTTTTGCCCTTGCATATCCTCAACTAAGGAGTCCATGAACCTCATAGTTGATTAATGGCTACGAAAATTTAAGGACCAAACTCGGAGAACCTATTTAGAAATTTCAACACATCAAACTAAGACATGAAATAAAAACATGAAAACTAGTAGTGAGGTGAGTTATGGAGAGCATTGATAGATGAGAGAGAGAATGGAATGGATATCCCAATCATGGTCAAATGAAATCCCTTGTGAGAATCATGGTTAAATGACTCGATAAAGTTCACCCTTAGTCTAGACCAAAACCAACCACTTTTAGTGACTTCACATCACCACTCTAGGATTAGTCTACCTCTTTGAGACACAAGAATGCTTCCATAGACAACCACTATTCCTTAGTTGAGAAGAAAATAAAAGTAAGAAGTGAGAAAGGACCTTAGTTAGAGGGGACCTTTAGGCATGGGTAACATGTCTTTTTAGTCCCATAACCAATGCTTGTAGCCCATTTATTTTGTCTAAGGGGTGTGCTTTGAATTCCCATAATGTTTTTTTTCTTTCTTTTTCTTTTTTGGATGGGAACCACACCATGCAAAGACTTATTCAAATGCTTATTATTTATTTGACATGGAACGGTAAGAAATCCAAGCAAAACACACTTACACTCAAGATTGCAAAGAGGTACAAAGAGAATTGAATCCCCTTCAAGCCACTACCTTTTCAGACCTTTGAATCTTTTCCAAGCTTGAAGACTACCAAGGTTACAATTTTGTTAAGGTTTTATTAATGAAAAAAGGACCTCATGTTTCCAAAACCAGAAAAACCATAGAGTTTGTGAATGGGTGGATGACATGGACTCACTGCTCATTTCAGGAAAATAGAAACTTGTCTTAGTTATTAGTCATCAAAGTTCAAAAATAGAAACTACACATTAGCAATAAAAAAAAGTAGGTACAAACCACCATTAGTATCTAGTAATAACATCATTGTGTCCTATTGGAAATAAAGCACTTTCTATTAGAAGGTGAGAAAATTTCACATCAAAGTAAGGAAAAATATAAAAGAAAGGGTAAAATATTCAAGAAAAATTTAAATATACTAATGAGGGTGTAAAAAAAATGGTGTAAAATAGAAAAAAGTTTTAGAATTGAAAAGGTATAAAATAAATAACTTGGAAAAATAAAAATGTGTAAAATAAAGAAAAAAAAGAAAAACTAAGGAGCCACATATATGGTTAGCATGGATGACCATCTCCCCCACAACTGAGTTCGAAGTAGATCTAAAAAATTGAGCATGGTTCTCCATCCATTGAGGTATTTGTTGCACTAGCTTGCTTGGGTTCATGAAAAGGCTTTACCTATTGGATGTTGATCAACTACTTCTTTTTTGAACTTTTAGGTTTGTATATGATCATGGCCCTAGGAGAAAAGGTTTTTTCAATTATATAAGATGCCTCCCATAATGTTTTTAACTTAGTTCATTGAGGTACATGTGTGGGGTTCTAGTAGAAAACCTTCTCTCCTAGCTGAAATTTGATCCTTCTAATTTTTAAGAAATGTCATTATTTGTTGAATGCCTTGTGCACTTCATTCAATGATAGGGCCACTAATCAATATTCATCTAGCACATTTAGGTTGATTAATATTTCTTTTTGTGCTAGGCTTAGGTCAAGATCCAAGTCACAGGCTGTTGAAAGTGTACAGAGCTCAGATTAAATTGGAGCTTTTTGTAGTGTAGTGGTGAGTATTCCCACCTATTAGGTAGGAAACATAGGTTCAATCCCTAGCAATGGTTCTAATGATGAGCAACGAGTATACCCTACACCCAACCATATGAATTACTAGCATTCATGTGCAATCTAGTTGAATCCCGCAAACCTCAAGTTCCTATGTATACTTGTTGTCTTTCCAACTACACTTGTGAGGCTTGGTTGTATGGTTAAGTGTAAATGGGACACATGATTTTTATTATTATTCTTTTATTTTGTTCACCTACAATTGATAACAATTTGAAACTCATTTTATTAACCAATTTAACTAATCTAATTACCAATTAATAGCTAACTATCCTAACATAAGCATCTAGTCCCACTTTCCATACACATTCTAAATGCAAACAACACTATTGGTTTACCAAGTGTTAAGCACTGCTAGGATTACCAAGTGTTGTATGTTATGCTTGAAGCCATCATACTTATGTATTTAATCTATTTAGATTAATTGGTTAAGTAATTAAAGTCATACTTATCTTAATTAATCATGTACTTAATGAAAATAGTAAATGTAGAAATAAATCATTAATCTATTCCAAGTGTTGTAAGGTTTGATCAAAAGGCTCATCTTTATTACTATTCACATTGGTATGCTAAGGTACATCAATGTTCGAATAAAGATCTATACACTTTTTAACTCCTGCTATGGGCACTTAGAAAAATAGTCTAATTTTCAAATGACAAAACTGTAAGAGCTCTACTACAATGATGACAAGACATGACCTAAACACAACCAGTGAGCCTGTATTCATAGGTGAAAATAGACACCACATCAACAAGGCCACATCAAAACATCAACTCATTTGTCAACAAGGCCTAGTTGATGAGGACTAGTCAATGGGGCCCAATTGACTTAACCAATCCATGATTCATTAGATTCTATGATAAGCCTAGATCTTAGGAAGATAGTTGAGTTCAATAATAAGCCTTAAGGTCCTAAACCTTGGTAGTAGGACCTTTCATAACCTATGATTCTTTTGGATCAAACTTTGATTATCATGAGCTTACTTCCCTAGAATTGATGGAATTCTCTTTCAGTTTTGATGTACTTGCCTCATAGGTTGCCCAGGCTATGCTCTGAGGTCATTACTCATTTTAAGGAGAAAAGGATTGTAAGAGAGGTAGTAGGATTGATGGTGGCCTACTACCTCCCCCACAGTACGAGGGTCATGAAGGTGCAAGGAGTCCTCCACTCCTTGTGTCTTTGAAACCATACTAGCATGGAAATTTCATGCATTAGTAATAGGGGGTTTAGCCTTCCTCATTACCTTGCTTGGTAGGACCTTCCATGGAAGGGTTACGTAGTTGGACTTTGCATTGGGATGTAAATTGAGTGTGTCATGGGATGGTCTATAGAATGTTACGTGTGCCCATTAGAGCATGACACTAACTACCAACACATAGTGATGAATTTGGAGGATTCAACTAGTAGTCTTTGTGATGTCCACATGAGTGGATCAAGGGAGTGCTATCTAACTTATATTAGTGTTATGTGTTTGATGTATTTGAAATGCCACTAAGATCACATGCTAACACTAACAAATTATTTGTTGGCATGTGCTTCAAGACTGTTGATAGCTAAGGCATATTCCTCTTGAGTTTTGTCCCGATTCTTAATATACTTGCGAGACTCTTGGGGTGCCAAAAAACATGTCAGGGACAATGTTGTTACATTCATGGTTTATTTTGAAAAGAATCTTCCATACCCTGTAAGCCAAAAAACATAGCTAAGTGTTACTAGGAATTGTTAACATGAAAAATAGGACATGAGTGGCATGCTTATCATGAGGTTGCTAATTTTCCCATAGAAAGAACTAAGGAGCCACTCTCTCGTCATCCTAGGCCTATAGAATAGCATAGACCTATGAAGCTTTTAGTCTATAACGAATCTACTTTAGGTCCATCTCCAACCAAGCCCCCCCAAATGAGGCTACTCCATTAGGCTAAAAAAATACCTTACCTTACCATTCTCAATCTCTTTTTCAACATCACTGTTCCTAAGTTTAACTCCAAACTATTCTACTATTCTTCTTCTTCCTAGAATCCTTGCCTCAAGACATTCTTCCCCATGTTTGTTCTTCACATTGCAATTGCAACCAAAATACATCCTACCAATATAACCAATTACATGTATAAAATTTGGTTTAAAACCATTTAAGCACCTAGGGTTTTTTTTATCAAATGAAAATAGCACGTAGTTATAGGTCAATTTTGAAACCCTCATCATATGGCATTTTCCACGAGAAATCTAGAGTTTTTGTTCTAATTGTAAGTAATAGGTGTAAGATAAATCAAGCAAAAAATGGCTTTTGTACCTAACCAAGACAATAGAAATGGATCACAAGATCCACTTAATTGGCTATACCATTATTTGCATTCATTGTTCAAAGGAATTTTCCTTTGCAAAACATCACAGTAGCTTTAAAATTCTTGTAGGCCTTCAGAAACCATTGCATTTGGAATTGTTCTGAATGTTTTTCACTTAACTATTAACATTGTTTATCCTACAATAGGGGTCTATGTACCAACTTCTCTTTAAAGGACAATGTTACCAATGTTCTCATTAGGTAATTACAAGGGCTATGATGTGGTTGGTAAGGACATGGGTATGTATGTTATGAATTTTTTATTGTTGTACATGGATAATGTGTCATCATGCTCATGGATGTATTTGATGTTGACATGAATGCATACTCATGTTGATGATGATGGCTGGCAACTCACATATGCTTGCATCTCCTAGTGTGCATTGTAAATTGTGAGGTAGTGCAACTAACATCCACCTACATTCCCAAACAAAAGGCATTTAAACCTTCCAAAAGTGAACAATTGCATGGAGTTTGAGGCTACTGGAAGGGAGAGGATCATCTGATAGTAGGTGCTGCATAAATTGCAAGGAAGTACAATTAGCATCCTCCCACAATTTCAACTAGAAGGCATTTAGACCTTCTAGAAGGAAAGAATTGCTCAGAGTTTTAGACTATCGAAAAGTAGAGGGTCATCTGGAATGCAAAAGATTAATCGAAAGGAATTCATGCCTTTTGGTAGGGAATAATTCATTATAGTTTATGGCTTTTGGAAGATAGAGAATCATATGATAGAAAGTACTAGGTAAACCATGAGGTAGTGTGACAAGCAACTTCCTATAGTTGTAACTAGAAGGCATTCACACCTTCTAGAAGGAAACAATTGCTTGAAATTTTAGGCTACCTATTGTGACCAAAAACCTCAATTGTTGGAATGGGAAGAAAACCAAGGATCCCTAGTGCAAGTAGTTCCTCAACCCTAAATCCCTAGGGCCTTTGCAAAAAAAATGGGATTTAGGATGCCCTAGTTAGTTCAACAGATCAACTAGGGACTTAGGAGATGTAAAACATGCAAATATGAATGGATTCAATCAATGCATAAATAAATAATAAATTTAATTTTATTGAACACAAAACTCAAAACTCAAAACTTTATTTAGAAAAGAATAAATAATAAGTTAGAGAAATGTGTATAAAAACTAGTGCCTAGATGAGCAAAAAAAGGGGGTTCACTTTGCAAGAGTTCAAATCCCATTAAAGCTAGTGTGATGAGCTTCATGATCCGGATGCTAAGCCACTTTTGATGTTATCAAACCTTTCTTTGCTATTACAACCTTAGATCAAGTCTCAAGGTCTCACTTCTTCCATGCTAGGATTCAAGAGAATGCAAGTATGGGAACTTGCAAGAGCTCTCAAGTGCTTGAAAATGCCCCAAGTGTGGAATTGTGAAAAATGGCTAAACTTTGGTGAGAGTTTTCTTGTCAAAATATGATCCAATTTGTCAAAAATTATTACCATTATTAACAAATATAGAACTTATAAATGATGTTAGAGTTTGGCTTTTATAAGATCTTTGGGTCATGAATGGGACTGCAAAATGGTTGCAAATTTGATGTGATTTTGCTACAAATTGGCTACCAAATTCAACTGAAATGGATGCCCAAATTTTGGGGGTTACTAAAAATAGTAAGTGCTTCACCCCATAGCCATTCTGTTTACTAATAATAGTAACCAAGGCATCCCTTCCATGTTGGAGATGAATCTTTCATGCTAAGCTCTCCACCATGCTTATTGAAGTGGCTGGTCAATGTTGAAGTGCATAGATTGATGAATTTTTCTTCTTGTGGCTTTCATGCTAGGGCTTTGAATTTTCCATGCTATGGGGTGCGGGGTGTGCGGGTGTGGAGGAGGAACTTTCCAAGCTAAGGGAAAACTTTGCAAGTTAGGGGGAAAGTTTGCAGGCTAGGGGAAAACTTTCCAATTTGAGGGGAAAGTTTCCAAAATGTGCCTTTGGTCTCCACATTGAAGGAGGCCGGGGGG
>MNCI01002555.1:591800-612363 GCA_015680685.1 Gnetum montanum | reverse complement strand
CCCCCCCCCCCCCCAAATAAAACCCATCAAATTACCTTTTTTGGCTTCACAAAAGCTATTTTTAACTTTGCCAAGCCCAAATATAGATACTAGGTGACTTTTTCAATTGGGGCATGAGGTTTTTACCACTTATGAGATATTATTTAGCCCCAAAAGGATAAATTCTATGAAATTACCAATTGTGGGTTATAATTTTCACATTTACATTGAAATTTTACCTCAAGTTCCATGGGGTGAAAGCTACATGATGAAGATTGATTATAACATGTAAAATTTTATGGTGCTTCAATGGCCCCTTGTTGTTGGTGTCTGGAGGATTAACCTAAGAGGCACCAACAAAGAATACAAAACACCACTACATATTATAACTTTACAATGCATTGAGGTCATATGAGAAACAAGTTATTCAAGTCATCAATGTTGCTAGTTTAAGGTCATGGTGGGTCATGGTACTAGTTTAAGGCCAAAACAAGTCATGGTAGGCCATGGTACTAGTTTAAGGCTCCAGTAGATCATGTCACTAGTTTAAGATCATAGCAAACCATTAAAAGTAGGCTTACTTGTTGGTGATCTATTGGCTACATGTAGTATGGCTTCAGATAGGAATGATTGATCAAACTGGCAAGCTCATTCCTATCCATGTCAACTATTCTAAATGCTCTATTTCCATAGGCCTTGGTGATAAGAAAAGGCCCTTCCCAGTTGCTGAAAATTTGTCCACATGCTCACAGATGGCCTTGAGGACAAGGTCCCCATCATTGATCTTGTGCATGGTCAAGTTATGGTGATGTTGTTACTTCTTCTTAATAGTTCTTGACGTGAGAAAGCACTTGCATATGCCATTCTTCCATTGAATCCAATGCCACTATCTACAAAGCCTTACTCTATTTGTCATTGATGAAGTTGGTCAAGGCTACTCAAACTAATGGTACCTAACTTACAACTCAAGATGTAAAATAGCTTTAAAACCCTAAATAAGACTTTAAGGGATCATGTCAATTGCCATGTGATAGGTTGTTTTATATACCCATAGTTCCTAGACAACTACTCATGCCACTTCTACTTATTCTTGAGCATCTTCTTGAGCAAGTTGATGATGGCCTTGTTGCTTGCTTTTTCTTGTTCATTGGCTTGGGATAGTAAGGTGACAAGAAAGAATGCTTAATGTCTAGGTTGTGACAAAAATCCTTAGTTTTCTAGCTGCTAAATTGAGGTCCATTATCTATAACTATGATCATGGGTATGCCAAAATGAGCTAGAATGTTGTCTAGGATAAACATGAAAACTTGTTCAGATGTGGTTTTCCTTAGGGGAATAGCTTCAACCCACTTGGTAAAGTATTCAGATGTGGTGATGAAGGAGTTATGTCCTATGGTAGATTTAGGCATTATGGGTCCAATGATATCCAACCTCCATCATTAAAATGACCATGTTATCTAGGTCATATGCAACTAAGTTGGTGATACATGTATCAAGTTGCTATATCATTGGCATGTGTCACATCACTTAACCTTTTGCAGGAAATCATTTTCCATATAGGGCTAATAGTAGCCTAACTATCTAATCTTAGTGGCCAGGGCTCTAGGTCCTATATGTCCACCACAAACACCCTCGTGAACTTCCTCTAGGATTGTTCTAACTTTGGTTTTGCCTAAGCACTTTAGGAGTATGCCATCGTAGGACCATTGACATAATTTATTATCATCCACGATGAAATACTACTTCAACCACTTGCTTGTGGCATCTTTCTAAGAAGTAGTCAGGCCCTATGAGGATTCACCATGCCTAAGGTAAAATTTGATATCATCATACCACTCCTTAGAAGAAGCAATATGAATGATGGCCATAAAGGTATCCTCAATGTTTTGTGTAATGGGACCAACACAATCCACAATTAAGATGGACAACTTGCTAAACACACCTAGCATCACACTAAGTGTTAATGTTGCAATTGCATCAGCTATGGAATTTTCATTTTGAGGTATGTGTTGGATATCAATATCAATTACTGTAGTAATTACTTTCCTAGGCCATAGTAAGGGTATAAGTTCTTAGCTTTGCATGCATAGAGTTTGGTTACTTGGTTAACCATGAGTTGTGAATCACCCTTGATGTCTAGGTGTCTAATTTTTATGCCACAAGCTACTATCATCCCTCTGATCAAACCCTTATATTCTACTATGTTTTTGGTACATCGGAACTTGAAATAACAAGCAAAGGATTGGATTTCACTAGATGGGAATGTTATCATGGTAGCAACACTAGCCCCATGGGTGGTTGAAGCTCCATCAAAGTTCATGACTACCTCAAGTCCCTTGGGCACTTGGCTAATTGAGTTAATGTGTTCATCATGGAACTCAAGGTTTATGACTACTTTATCATCAATCGGTGAAATTGTGAGCTATATGGCTATAGCTTAACCTTTTACTGAGGATTGAGAGACGTAATCGAGGTTGAACTCTATAGTTATGGCTTTCCATCAAGCTATACGGCTACTTTTGTAGATGTTGATCATTTTTGCTTTTAGTATGTTGTCCTTGCAAATTACATTAACTTGGCGTCTAAAAAGGTAGTATCTCCATTTCTTTAAAGAGAAGACTAGTGCTACACAATGCTTCTCCACTTCAGTGTATTAGGTCTTGTGGGCTACTAATGCATGACTAAGGTAGTATACTAGCATTTCTACTCTTCATCACATTTCTGATAGAGTAGAGAGGAAATAGATGTATTTGAAATGCCAAGATAAATGCAAAACGAATTTACCCTCTTGCAGAGAATAGACTATAGTTAGCTATGTTAATTCTTTCTTAAGGTTTTCAAAGGCTTCTTAGCATTGAGTTATGCACTCATAGTGAACTCTTTTCTTAAGCAAGTGATGCATGGGTTGTAACTTATTCATAAGCCTAGTAATAAACCTATGAATAAACCATAGTCTACCTTGTAATCCTCAAAGCTCTTTAATATTGGTAGGTGCTACCAATTTGGATATGGCCTTAACCTTATTAGGATCTATGCATATTCCTACCTCAGAGATTACAAAGCCAAGCATCTTACTAGGCTTGACACTAAAGATACACTTCTTAGGATTAAGCCTAAGCTCATATCTGAGGCATCATTTAAGCACCAGATCTAGGTCATTGGCATGGTCATTGGTTTTTTTAGACTTTATGACTATGTCATCTACATAATTATTAAGCAAACCTAACATGTAATCACTAAAAATATAGGTCATGGCTCTTTGGTATGTCACTCTGACATTCTTATGGCCAAAGGGCATCATGGTATAACAAAAAGTACCCCATGGGATCATAAAGGTTATGCTAAGTTGGTGTTCTAGGTTGATCCTAATTTGATTATATCCTGAGAATCCATCCATAAAGGACAACAAGGCATGTGTGGTTGTAGTATTGATAAGCTGATCAATACTAGGCAAAGGAAAGTCATCCTTGATGATGGATTTATTTAGGTCTCAAAAATCAACGTAAATATGGATATTCCCATTTTTATTAGGGACTACCACTATGTTGGATACCCATTCTACATAATCAACAACCCTAATGAAACATCCTTGGTAGACATTTAAGATTTCATCACAAACTATCAAGGCCAAATTAGGTCTAATCTTGTGCACTTTTTGCTTAATTGGTCTAATGCTAGGATCTAGTATGATGTTGTGGTGGACTAGATATGGGTCTAGGCCTGGCATATCTTTGTATGACCAGGCAAATGCCTTAATGTTATTTTGTAAGACTTTAGCGATGTCTTGGGCACATTGAGGCTCTAGTGTGAAACCTAATTTAAGGATTTTCTCCTCACCACTATGTGTGGTGATAGGAACCTTAACTAAAGGATCTTCAGTTATGTCTTTTGCTTCTAAGTCAAGGTTTTGGCTAGGTTTTCAAACCATTCTAGAGACTTCTCTATTGAGGCTATGTGGTCTACAAGACTCTCAGGCTCAAAATCTAGACAACCATAGTTGATACAGGATTTAATATCATTGTGAGGTCCATGTAGAAACAAAGGCAAACTAATTTACTCCTAGGTACTCATACTTGGATCCTTCATATCAACCAAAAGCATATTAAGTGACATCTGGGTAAAAGTGAATAAATAATGTTAATATGTCATAAAACATATGTAAATCTAATGTAGTCTATACTAACCTAATTCGTTGGTGTAAGTCTGGAAGGGAAACAGACACCGAGAGATTGTCAGGCAGACACAGCTGACCCTGCCTTCACCCAAGGGCAAGCTGGAAAAGTAAACAAAGGTAGAGTGCCTTGGATGGTCTACACACAAATCAACCAAGGACTTCCCTGAGTGTAAGATATGGCTAGCACTGGGTTATTGTAAATGATGTCTTAAAACATGTAAATGCTCATAAAATGTAAACATGAGCTGTGAGACATAAGACGTAAGTGTAAACGTAAGGCGTAAACCAAATGTAAACTAAACTGAATGTGTAAATTGAACGTAAACTAAATGTAAGAAAAAATGTAAACAGAACGTAAAAATAGAACATGAAATAGAAAATGGAAATAATGTTTGGTTGGAAAAATGGAAATAATGTATTGCTTAGAAAAGATGTGCACCGGTCAAAGCGTAGCTGCATGTAGATGGTAGGTCGAACAACTAACCCCGGGGTGATGTAACGTGATAACGTGATGATGTGATGATGTGATGTGATGAATGTGAGAAATGCTTGAATGCCAATAGTTAGGTGTGTCAAGCGTCCAAGGATTGCAGGTTCTGTACTTTCTTAGAACTGCCCATGTCCCCAATTGCCAACCCTGATTTATGTGAATTGATAGGGTATTTATAGGGTTGGGTTGGGCTTGGGCACGGAATTCAAAAATGGAATCAATGTCTGGGAGATGAGAGGAAAGAGGATCTAGTGACATGTATCCAATGGATAGTTGTGCTCAGGTTGGATATGTGTTGGCGAGAGTTGGATGTGTGTTGGACAGTTGTGCATGAGTTGGATGTGTGTCAGCAAGCTACATTCTTGACCAAGTACATTGCATTTTACAATTTATGGGTTATTCAAGCCCACAAAAGTAAATTTAATTTAGACACAAGGGTCTAACATGCCTACACATGTGGATTTACAATGAAATGTTCAACAAGAGAAATTCGACCGTCGCTCGCTTGACCATGGACCAACCACTCTAGGATGTCAAGATGTCGATTTGAGGTTGTTCAAGGAATATCTATTTGAATAGGGCTTCCAACGTGAGTTTTATGGGCTTCCACATGTCTTCAGTGTGCATTTGAAGCATCTTTTTGTAAGCATGATTGGCAGTCATGCCACAATCACGTTGGGCAATCACGTTGGGCATGACCTCAGCATGACCTGAGCATGAGGTAGAAAAAAACGTAGTTTTTGACACTAAATTTGGAATTTTTGAAGCCTATTTTAAAGTACAATTGCTACCTACCTATGTGTGATCTAGATCTAGAAATTTGAGCTTTGATGTATCTAATTTGAAGCTGTTTTGGGTAGGTCACGTTGTGGTCATGCTCAGCGTGACCTGTAGCGTGACCTTCAATGTGACCTGCAGTGTGACCTCAAAAAATTGCAATTTTGAGCTCAAATTTGGAATTTCTGAAGGTTGGGTCCCATAGTTATTAATAGTGGACCCTGAGGATGACTTGCACCCTCAAAATCAAGTCATTTTGTCTTATTTTTTGGGCTCTAAAAGTTGGTCACGTTGTGGTCACGCCCAACATGACTGCCCATCATGACCTATAGTGTGACCTTAAAAACTTGAAATTTTGAGCTAAAATATAGAATTTTTGAAGGCTGGGACCCATAGTTATCAATATTGGACCCTGAGAATGACTTACACCCTTGAAATCAAGTCATTTTGACTTAGTTTTGGGGCTCTAAAAGTTGGTCACGCTGTGGTCACGCCTAGCATGACTGCCCACTGTGACCTCAAAAACTTCCAATGTTGAGCCAAAATTTAGAATTTATAAAGGCTTATTTTTCAATAGTGGACCCTAAGGAAAACTTTCACACTTGAAATCAAGTCATTTTGGCTCATTTTTTAGGCTCCCAGAGTTGGTCACGCTAGGGGCAAGCTAGCTTGATAGTGTGATCAAGCTGGCTTGAGCAAGCTAGACTTGAGTTTCATGCCTTAGTCAAATTTTGCCTCCTGAATTCTTGAAAGGGCTTGAGTTGTTCTTGTTTCAATGTGTAAGTACAAAATTAGTGATGTTTCATAGTCAAGTCCATCCAAGGTCATTAATAAGATGAGGTCAATACAGAAAAGTACAATAAAGGTGAACAAATGTTACATAAAGGTCAAATAAAGGGAAATATAAAAAGTAAGGCTACAAATGATCAATAAAGGTTATAATTTCATCAATTTAAGTCCTTAGTAGGTCATGTTGCTAGTTTAAGGCCTTAGTGAGCCATGATGGCAGTTTAAGGCCGTAGCAAGCCATGATGCTAGTTTAAGGCCTTAGTGAGCCATGGTCATATGGTGCTAAAAAATGGTTAAGGAAGGTCAAACCCCACTATTTGATATCATTTAAAGGCCAAAAAAAGGAAAATATAGTTGTAATAAGATAAAAAAAACATATAGAGCTGCATAGAAACCATAGAAGGTCAACCGTGTTCATAAGACAACATAAGTCTAAAAAACAAGCCAAAACATTACATAATAAGCCGAAAATCAAGTAAAATAGGCCACATATGATAAAATTTGGTTAATATAGGTAAAAAATTATTATTTTTTTCTAGTTTAGGCCTTATCATGCCATGTTTTGAGGCTACAAGGCTATTAGATGAGTTTAGACATTAATTAGGGTTGTTTTTGGTTTATCTAGACCCAAAAATCAAGTGCCTTGAGGCTTCCACACTAGGCTCAGCATGGAAAAAAGGAACCTTAGTTTGGAGAGTAAGGAAATATATTTTGGAATGTTCAAAGGTCCAAAATTGAGGTCCCAGGACCTTTCCATGTAGATCCATCAAAATTAGACTCCCTAAAGGTCTATAAAGGCCAAAACGTAGGTTTTGAAGCCTTCCCCTCTTGTTTCCAATATGGTATATATGGAAAATAGGGGGGTTAGCATGGGGAACCAACATCCAAGAAAAAATAAGATCAAGCATGATTAAACATATGGCTAGAGCCTAAAATTGAAACTTATGCATCCACCAGTTTCATTCCAAGGAAATTCAAGGCCATTTTAAGTGTTAATAAGTATTGAAATGGCTTCCCCCAACCATTCCTCCATGCTGGGTATAGTATCCTCAGTGTGAAAAGATAGGGGGACACTTTTTTGATGAATTAAAAGTGGTTTTGGGACACTTTGACTAGGTTTTTAGGCCCCTAGGGCTACAAACTTTAATTTTGCAAGTTTTTGGTTGATTTTGGGCACATTTGAAGGTTGTTTAAGGGAAATTAAGGTATTATCCCATATTTCCATACTAGGGAAGTTACTGTAGTGTGGAAGAATTGGGCGAATTAGTTTTGAAGGTTGGAACAAAGTTAGACAAGAAAAATCTTGAGGCTATAAGGTCCTGGGCTTCTCTGACGAAGATCTTTGGTTTTTGAGAGTGTCATCTTGCCTTCAAAAGTGGAAAAGTAACTTTCCTCCATTATTTTATTGCTACGGAGGTTATTCTAATGTGGAGGAATCAAGAATCCTAGATCTAGGCCAATTTAGATTACAATCAACTATGCATGTTGCCTCCTGGGATTGTCAAGGCTAAGGGATATGGATCCATGTTAAAATTTGATAGTTTTGGGCATTCCTAAGTGGTGTTTTGGCTTATCCAATTTTTTCCACATTGGGAATAGAAAGCTAAGTGTGGGGAATAAGAGGAAATGGATTTTTGACCAATTTTGATCTCAATTGACTTTGCATCTCAACCTCTAAGGCTATCAAGGTCAAGGACTAGGGTTTGGTGTCAAGTTTTGGCAATTTCAAGTATCCCTAAGTGGTTTTTTGGCTTTCCCCCTTTCTTCCATGATGGGGATAGAGAGCTCAATGTGGAAAATAAGGGGGAATGAATTTTTGACCAATTTCTACCTCAATCAACTTTGCATGTCAACCTTTGGGGCTACCAAGATCAAGGACTAGGGTTTGGTGTCAAGTTTTGGAAATTTTGAGTATATTTAAGTATTTTCTAGACTTCATCCCTTATTTACATGCTAGGGATAGAGATATCAACATGGAAAATAAGGGGAAATGGATTTTTTTGATAAATTTTAACCTCAATCAACTTTCCATGTCAACCTTTGGGGCTACTAGGATTAAGGGTTGGGGTTTGGAGCTAAAAGTGGTTATTTTAGAGGTTTTTAAAGTGGTTTTTGAACATCCCCATATTTACACACTAAGGTTTCTATGATCAATTTGGAAAAATGTGGGGAATGCTTTTTGGTGCTTTATTATAACTTTTGGTCATGCCTATGGGCTCCTAAGGCTACTAGTGACGATGGTTAATGCTTGGTGTCGAAGTTTGGCTATCTTGAATATTGATGAGTGGTTTTTCGGCTTCCCCACCTTTTACACATTGGGGTTTCCATGATCAACATGGATAAATTGGAGGAAGTGTTTTTGGGAATTTTTGGCTGATTTCAGCCATGCATACATGTTTCTGTGGTTGCTGGCGATGATTGTTGCTACTTGATGTTAAAATTTCATTGTTTTAAGGTTGAAAAGGAAATTTTTGGACTACCCCCACATTTTCCATACTAGGGATTCTATTCTTAGTGTGGAAAATTTGGGGGAAAATTTTTGATAATTTTTTACCATTTTTGGTTATGCATGCAGGCCCCTAAGATCATCGGTATCACCTACTGCCATCTAACGTTGAAATTTGATTATTTCAAGGGTCATAAGACATTTGTTTGGGGTTACCCTCTTTTTCCATGATAGGGATTGCAAGATCAACATGGAAAATTGGGGGAAAAGCTTTTTTAGTTATTTTTGGTTGATCTGACCATCCATGATTGCTCATAGTGTTGTCAGTGTTGGTCATCAATGCCTAAGGTCAAGATTTTGTAGTTTTGGGGGCTATGAGGGACTTTTCAAGCTTCCTCCCATCCCCTATTTTCCATGCTAAAAGAGAAATGCTCAACATGGAAGAGGTTCCTTGAATTAAGAAATTTAGATCTAGGCTACATTTACAATTGATCAACCATGCATGTTGACCTTCAGGATTGCTGGTGTCGATAGTCAATGTTGGGTGTTAAGATTTGATAGTTTGAAGGCTTCTAAGTGCCTCATCCAACCTTCCCCTTTTCTTCCACACTAGGAATGGTGGACCCATCATGGATGAGATGGAGGTGATAGATTTGTGCCATTTTTTACCCATTTTGGGACTTTTGGAAGCTCCAAAGGGTTCTAGCAAGGTCTAGGGAACACTAGGCATCAAGAAATGGTTATTAGGTCATCAACCTAGGTCATTTTTGGCTTCTCCCCATCTTTCCACACTAAGAGTGAGAGGCTTAGTGTGGAAGAAGTCTTCCCCAACATGAAAAACACCAAATCCAAGGTTTTGACTAGTTTTGACTAATTTCAACTAGGTTTGGTGATGTTCCAAGGCTACTAGAGATAATTGGAGGGGTTCTAGGTTATGTGGGGCCCACTTTGGGGGTCAAATTTATGATATATGAGTTTTGGGAGGCAATAGTGAGTGTTACCCCCACTTCTTCCACTTTGGGCACTATTACCATAATGTGAAAATCTATGGTGCTTAGCCATGCTCATGCTTTGTCCAAATTTGGAAACCCAGGGTTGAAAAAGGTAAGCTTGAGTTGCTAAAAATAAAAAGATATTGGTAAGTCTAATAAATTTGTAACATGATAAACATGTGTCCATTCTGGGTATGGTATTCCTAGCATGGATGCATGGTAATGTTGCAATAGTGTCTTAAGTGTTGAAATTAGTAACAATCTCAATGTTGAAGCAAGTTTGATCAAAAGGGAAGGCATAGTGTAAGGCCCACAATCCAAAAATTCATAATTTTGAAAAGTGAAGTTGTTTCCACTCCTAAAACCAATGTGAACTATACTTTCCCCCCTTTTTCCTTAGTGCACTTGTAGTCATGGTGCACTGAATTAGTAGTTGGGGTTTTAAGTAAAAATTTGCAAATTTTGATCGTAATTGTCATTTTTCAATGACAACACATTGGAGAAGAGCTCTGAAAAAGATTTGTATGGCATCCATAACCAATATTTAGCATGGAAGGCTCCCATCTCCCCTACAGTCAATGTAAAACTCCCATCATCTCCTAATTTCTCTCTTTCTCAACGTTGAGCCTACCATGGCACCAAACCAAAGAGGAAAAAAGAGTAAGAACTCCACAATCCAGAGCATGGATGAGCACTCTATGGAATTATTAGAGGTTCCAAGGCATATCTCAATCCAAGCCCCATCTATCACTACTCCAAGGTAGGCAATTCTACCTATTTTTGCCTTTTTTTCATGATTTTTTTCTAGTTTTTTTCCTTCCAAGTGTTAGGGCCGTTTTTTTAGATCTACTCCAATGGGGGGATTAAGTAAAAATTATAATAAAATCCCACCTCCTATTTTGGCTACTTCCATGCAAATCTATGGTTGTTTCATCACTTTAGCTTTTGTAGGTTTGATTTTGAAAATAGGCTTTACTATTTTGTGCTTTTTTCTCAAAATCTTGGGGTATGTCATTTTTTAAGATCTAGGCCTTAGGATTTGTTAAAATTAAATTTTAACATAATCCTACCCCATTATTTTGATGTGAAATTAAATGGGTTTTAATGGTTTTGGCTATTTTTACCATTTTAATGGCTATGTGAAATTTAGGCTTTGGGATTTTTGAAGTTTTGCTATGAAAAAGCAAGCCAAGATTTGTATTCTTTTTTCAGTGAAAAAACTACATGTTTGTAAAATTAAAGGTTATGGATTTGTAGCCCTTTGTTTAAGCTTTACAATAGTTTTTTTCTCATTTAATTTGGCTCTGAAATGAGGAAGTTATGGCTATTTTCCCAACATTGTGTAGCTAGGATGTTTGTGCCACTTTTTGTAATTTCATGTAGGTTTGTGAAATTTTCATAAGAAAATAGATAAGGGTTTTGCTATTTTTTGATCATGGATGCATAGGATTCTTATTTAGCTCTCCAATGGAGGTGGAGTCACTTCGATAGAAGTTAAAATGAATTTTTTATGAATTTTTTTGCTAAGGTTGTGCAGATCCTAGCAAAACTCACGATTGTAGTACATTGCCCAAAATAGAAGTGATTGATTTTTTGCTTTTTCTAGGAGAGTAAAATATTTTTCTATTTTAAATAATTTTTTGTTAGGGCTTCATGGATTTTTCTAAGTTTATCATGCTTTTTCCAAATTTTTGCATAGTTTAGATATTTTTTCCAAATTTATGCATGCTTTGCATAATTTAGATGCTTTTTCAAAACTTATGCTTGATTTTGTCCAAATTCATGCATATTTTAGATGTTTTTTCTAAATTTATGCACAATTTTGATGCTTTTTCTAAATTTCTGCATGATTTAGACTAAAACATAGTTTTGGCCATAACATTTTTGGTTATAAAGGCTATAAAATATGGTACCAATGCTTTTATGGAATTTCTCAAGCTAATTTACATAAACACCTAAGATCTTTTTACAGAAGCTAATTTCACCTCTAACTTAGGAAGTTTTCTCTATATTTGTAAAGAAATTCCAATTGGTCACAATGCAAGGTTATGCAAGGTTGTGATGAAATTACTTAGGCTAATTCAAATAAACACCTTAGAGCTTTTTATAGAGGCTAATTTCACCTCCAACTAGATGTTCTATCTGAATTTGCTAAGTAACTCTAATAGGCCATAATGCTTTTACTTTGAAAGGTTGTAATAGTGCCTTTTTATGAAATTTCTTAAGCTTATTAGATAAGCACATTAGAGCTTTTTATAGGGGCTAATTTCACCTTTGACTAGATGTTTTCCTAACCTGTTAAGAAATTATAATTGGTCATAATGTTTTTACTTTATTTTGTATAGGGTCTTCTTGAGGCCTATTCTCATTAGAGTGAAGCTAGTAGGAATTTTGTGCTACATTGGTCATCCCAAGACCAATACTCCACCACATGACATGCTACTTTGGAATCTCTTGTTGTGGTTTTGGCTTGAGGTAAGTGACTTCCTTCCCTACCTCCTCAAGAACTCCACTGTGATGCTATGGTAACACTTGTTCGCGGATGTAGCCGAGGTTTTTTTGAGGATCCTATTGTCTCAGGTACTAGGACTGATAAATCAATTTCAAAAATCACAAGGGGACCCATAGTAAGTTCATTCTGCCTATCAGATATCTAAAAAATGCTAGAGCATAATTAGTATAATACTGATAATACTCTAATGGTGGCACATAGAGCCCACACACTATTCCAAAACCCACCTGGCACTATGTATCATCTACAAGGGTAAACATGGTTATTATAATGTTTTTTATGATTTTGGCTTTAACTTCTTTGCCTAACTTCATTAATTTTACTTCTTGTAGGTACAAGGTCAATATGTAGGGTTTGATTGTTAATGACCAAATCCTAGCAGTGGCTCAAACAGCTTTGGATGAATTCACCAAGAGTCCCCAAATTAGAGCTACTATGTCTCAACATTTAAGAGGGGACTTTGATCACTACACCACTAGATTCAACATGGTATACAAGAAGTGCAAGGATGATAAGACGAGGCACAACTTGTGGGTAGATGTTGATGGCATAGATCAGACCCTTGTAGATAGAACCTCAACATCGCAAAAGAAAAGTAATGGTGAACACATAGATTCTAGTGTTTCATGGCATTAAGTGTTCTATTGCTTTTCTTGGTTGTTGAAATTGCTCCTGTGGATGCTAACCTTTTGTTATTACTTCATAGGACCATTTACCTTAGCTGATGTCACTATATGATTTTCAAGCTTACATCATGAGGAAACCCCATCGTGAAGTTTGGTGATGTGACATCAGTGCAGGAGTGGCTAATGGAATGGAATAAGCACTTGGATATGTTCAATCAAACATGTAGTATGTAGGTTTGCTTGATGTATTTATGGCACCTATTCCTTCCATTCCTGCTATAGAGATGTTGCATGTTATCAACATCTTTAATGAGGAGGTTGGTCACTTTAGCATCATCATCTGAGGTGTTAAGGTGAACATTAACATAGGCGTTGGCATCTTTCATGAATTGTTTGGGATTTCCACTAATAAGGCTAATGTTCCTACTAGGATAGTGAGGGAATCAAGCCATTGTGAGGAAGTTCTAGAGTGGCTTGGTGCCAACATGGGCTACTCTAGAATTTCAATGGATAGCTACATGAACCTTGATGCAAAGGAATCATATTCTTTATTTAGGTCTCATGCATTTCCCAAATTTCTATCACAAAAGAAGGTGATCAACCTAGCATAGGGATGGACCTTTAAGAAGGTTTTGATGGAGGACATAAAATTTGATTAGGCTACTGCTTTGGCTATTAGGCTTCGAGAGGAGATTCTTAGACTCTGTGTTGACACCTCTATGATAATCCATATGCACTTTGCATTTTTTATAGGTTATCTATAAAGGTTCATGGAGTTTTTGGTGGTGTATAGAAATGGGTGATGGGTTTTTCGAGACCCAAGCCAAATTTCTAAGCCTTGGAGAAAACATATTTATCCAACAGTGTAGGCCTAAAACCCACTATAGCAGGTGGATGAGACATTATTCATCACCACTAAGAATCTTGATGTTAGGTAGTATGAGTCTCCCAGTAGTATTAAGGATGATAAGCCCCTCTCATTTCTTGCTAGAATTTAGGAGGCCAAACAATAGTGCATGGAGGCTAAAGGGGTAGGTAGAGAGAAACTCAAGAGGCCTATGGAGGAGGCACCCAAAATGTTAGATCAATGTTCCCTAAAGAAGCTTAAGTTTAAGCTTAAGCCATCACAACAAGAAGTCACATGTATGCTTTATTTAACCTTGGCTATTTCATGTTTTAAAATTTTATGGCTACTTTATGGTTTCATGTGTTAATCAATTTTCTATGTGCTATGATTGTAGACTAGCATCAAGTCCTAACAGCTCAAGCTGTTGTGGAGGCAGTACAAAGGCATGCAAAAGAGGTACTCCTAAAGCAACCCATGGTTGAAGGACTTGTTGACATAGGTATAGATGATTTAGATGCCTTGTTTGATGAGGTGGTATTAGGTACCTCTCCAATCATCATCCCAGAGGAGGAAGAGGAGGAGGAGCTAGGTATGCCTATGCCTTAATGTTGTTATATTGCATTGGTTACATTTGCTTGTCATCCTAACTTTTTGATGATTGTTATGCTTATAGTAGTTCCTGAGCCACCAGTGTAAGCTCCCATCCATAAGTTTTGCATGAAACCATGGGTAGAGACTCCAAACAAAGTGGAGTTCCTACATGGGATGGCTAAGGACATCATCAATCAATTATATTAGGTTGCATCTAAGATCTTTAAGGATTTTATTTTATGTGCTTTAGTTGTAGGCTTTGTTTGCATTATGGCTATTTGAGTTTTTGTCTTAAGATTTCCTTTTATGCTTTATGTACTACCATCCATGGACTGGGACTCTAATAGGGACATGGAGGTAGATTATTTACCTAGACTTCCCTTTGACATGTCTCATGTAGCCATGAAGCTATATGAAACTGCCACTAATTTAGTAATGTCATGTGCAAAAGCTTCATGGGAGTTAGAGAGGTCCAATGAATCCCTATGGGAGGAAGTTGTTTTCTTAAGGGAAAAGGTTCAAAGGTAGGAGGATATGATTATGGATCTTCAAGGCTGTAAAGCCTTTATAGAAGCCCAAGTGGCTAACTTGGGGAAGTTATGGACTAAGGAGATCACATGAGCTCTGAAACACCATCAATTTCAAGACTCTCATAATTCAACACAATCTCCAAATTTGGGCAAGGATCTCTACAAGCATGGTGTCACGCCAGACCATGTAGACAACATGGCACCCCAGAAGTCCTAATGCCTGTGAAGCTACTTCCAAGCCTGCCTGCCACTCTCTGCAGCATAATCAATGTAGCACCCAGCAATGAGGCCACTTTGCATGAAAGAGGAACTAGGGGTAGACCATACAGTCTGGCAAATTTTCTATCTTCTAGGCTGATAGGCTTGCTACATCCTCTAGCTTGCCCAGCTTGACACTTGACTCAGTTGATGGTTTACCTAGGGACTATGCTAGGAGCTGTCGAAGGTGTTCAGGATGGATTAAATAGTTCGACAAGTTTTCTAACTACAAGACCTACTACACTACGCTACATTGCAAAGTGTAGTAGGCCATGTGGAGACTGATCAAGCATCAAAGACACATTTGAAAATGATTCAACCCTATGGGAGACTTGCCCCGCTTCATCCTTGAATCATGATCAGCATGACGTAGGAGAATGTGGAAAATTTTATCAAAAAATCATCTTCATTTGAATGCTATGCTGTGCTACACTACATAGCGTAGCACAGTGTAGCAAGGCTCCACTACAATAATCCTTCTGCTCAAACTATTTTGGCAAAGTAAACATAATTTCCCATGCTTCAACCATCAAACATGCTTCCTTTGCTACCATGCTAGGACATGACTAACATCTCGTGACAAAATTTTTGCAAAGTGAGACAAGATTCAGGCCAAATTGGATGCTACGCTATGCTACACTACACAATGTAGCACAATGTAGTAGGGTTAGAACACACCAAGGTCCTTTGGCAAGTGGTTCTAGAAAAAAAATTGCACTTGGCCATGCTTTAACCTCCAAGACTGTCCATCCCACTTCATCCTTGGGTTCCAAGAAAAGTTTCTTGACAAAGCATTATAGATCAAATAGGAATTCATGTCACACTAGTTGCTACGCTATGCTATGCTACACAACATAGCACAGCATAGCGGGATACAAAGCCCAAAAGCGTTCCAAGGATGAACTCCACAGGTTCTAGGACTTTTCAACATGGAAGGCAAGGTTGTGAATTGTAGAAGTTGCTTGCCTAGCCAAGCCTCAAATAGGTATCTTTGGTTTTTAGGCAAGATTTGTCTTAAGACTGGAGGCTACGCTACGTAGCATAGCATAGTGTAGTGTGCAGGTGTTTACAGTACGCCGATACATTGGGTAGCGTAGGTAGTGTAACACTCATATGGAAGCCCCATGACATCTCCAGTAGTTTCAAAACTTAGTTGGCAATGGCCATTTCTTCTCCAGCATCTCTTCAACAGACAAGATTAGCAAGTTTGTTTTGTTTTGCACCTCCTTGTTGATTCCCAAAGTTGTACCTATGCTTGATCCTACTCGTAAGAGGAGGGAAGATGTAGTTCTGGAGCATAGGCTCCACTTTGCATTCATTGTTGGCATTTTCTATATAAAAAAGGCAGTTTCCTGGATTCTGGCACATGTAGCTTGAGTGGTATGTTCATCGCTTAGCAGGGTTCGTGTCTAGCCTCGTTACACTGTAGCATAGCACATTAGTGTAACACTATAGCGTAGCACTGCATGGTAGTATGGCACATTCACGTTTGCACCATGTGGGACCCAGGACATGTGGCATCCAAACCACGTCTCTTCTCACATCTAGCTCTATAAATACCCCAGCAAACAATGTTCAAGAGGTTGGCTTCGAAGGTTGGCTTTTAGAATCACCTTTCTTGTGGTTGGCTTTTTAGTTGGCTTTTAAGATTGGCATTTTGGCATTTTAGCTTTCTGGCGATTGGCTTTGGCAAAGAGATGGGCAAGCGGAAGGTTAACAAACAACAAACCCTAGTGGTAGCACCTCCTAATCTCTCCTAGCCTAGCAAGCACCAACTCATTAGTTCCTGTTAGCAGGCCATCGACAGCTATCAAAGGGATGTAACCATACTGTTCCATTGTAAGTTGTGCCTATCCAATACTGCATGTCAGTCATACACCTTCTTTAGCCAAGCAAAGATCAAATCCCCCAATTTTGGGGTTGTGCATTTTCTCACTTGAGCTCATTTCATTTCATTTCACCATATTTTGCATCATTTTCTATCAGTTTATGTTTATTTCTTTAGTTACATATTTTGCTATACTCTTACTATTCTATGTGTTACAACTTTCTATACCTCAAGATCCACACATAACATCTCAAAACTATTATTTATGAAAGGTTATTATACATTGAATAAGCCCCTATCTGATTGACCAGACCATTCAGGGCACCTCGTTTCCATTTTCTCTAGCACGGCCCTCACATGGATTCGGAGTTAGGTTGTACACCCAGTAACCTCTCGGTGTTCCAACCATCGATGTTTTTAGCCACTATAGTTTTTGGTGCTAGAAGGAGGGCCTTCTCTGTGCCCTTTCTATACATCATAGGTAATCCTTCTTGTTTTCTATACCTTGTCATCTACTAGAGTACGTGTGACACCCTTGTGGTTGTCTACACACTGGGTGGTGTAGATTGGTCGCAGTGATGGTTCCTTTGGAACCCTGTAGGATGAAAGCCTCCAACTGTTCACCATACCATGCTTACTCTGTCAACTACACTACATTTCCTGCATCCTGTGTGGCATAGCGACCCCCTTAGTGTGATACACTGACCCCTTACTTAGTCAATTGTGTTACACTGCCTACGTTTTGGGTAGTGTAGTAACTTTGTCAAAGTAGCAGTTCTTCAATTGTCCACCCCATTACACTACCCATCTATAGTGCTACGCTGCCTGTTACGTAACACCCATCTATAGTGCTACGCTGCCTGTTACGTAACACCCATCTGCAGTGTTACGCTACCTACCACATAACAACCCTCTACAGTGTCACGTTGCTTACTGCATAATGCCTTCTATTGTGTTACCCTATCCATCATGTTACGTTGCTCATCTTGTTATGTTGCCTATGTCCTGAATAGTGTAGCAACCCTATCAGCATAGCAATCCTACTCAGCATAGTAGGCGTAATAGTGAAGGAAACTAGTTTTTGACACTTACAAGCATACCTAGTTTTAGCCTCTCTTCCCTACGGTCTTCAACTACAATAAAAAATGAATCCTATGACCACTGCAATTCCCACCTCGATCTTGGAAGTACCTTACTCTATCCAAAATATGATAGGTCCCAAGTGACTGCCCAGCCTAGTGCTGATGCTGAGGTAGTCGCTCAGACAATGATAGTAATCACCTGAATGTCTACCTCAAGATGAAGAGTGATACAATTTTCTCTATGCAAAAATGCAAGCGAACGTACCATTGGACTCGCGTGAACTTGAAATGAAACATAACTTTGAGTTCATCTATTAGAATGTGAGGGAGTTCATCCCTACTCCTGATACCTCTATCCCGTTGATTGAGATGTACCAGTCGATGCTAAACCAACTTATCCAAGTAAGTAGGGCAAGAGAAAGGAACACGACGTCCCACTATGAAGAACCCTTTTAGGATGGACAAGAGGAGTTGGACTCCACTTTGAAGGTGGTGGCCCGATCTACACCACGGTTGTCCCTTCCACTTTTGTCTTTTGATCAAATTAGCTCCTATATTCTACCCCTTTCATTACTACCACAACCCTACCATAGCCCAGACTCTCTTCAGTGATGGGCAATCATCCCATGTCTTTAACTTATTAGCATGCAAGCCCTTCAACTTTGTTCCTAGTCACTCTTCCTTCCCAGTCTATCCTAGTATCGTACCCAACGTCGGTGACATCTATGCTGATGTATGTGCACACTCTACCTACATCACAACTTTATGTGAGTTTTTCTTCAGTCCCCTTGTCTGCACCTATCCCACCATCAGTAGTGGGTCCTACCTCAACCGCATGATGAAAAACAATTGTTGCTTTGCTTACCACCCAACTATCTCAGATGTCACACTGTGTGCAACCCCAAACATATCAGGTTCCACATGTAGTGTAGCAAAATGCGGGGCTATGGGCCACTCCACCAATCAAGCAAGTAACCAATCCTATGGTGCCACTAACGGTGGCTACCCCGACAATGGCACCCATTGGCTAGTGGACCACCCAGGTGACACCACTTACTGGAGCAGCCCCAATGGCACTCCCATGGGATAGGCTACTACCCTAACAATGCCACCAATGATGGTTGCTCCTATAGTTCCACAACCCCCTGCAACATCCTTGGGTCTAGACCAAGTTTTCCAACTCATCTAGACCCTCACTGAAGAGATTAAATGACTAAAAGCTGCTGGTTCCGAAATCGTCCAAGTCATGAACTTTTACCATGATGACCCCATCAGTCCAGCTATCCCTATGCTCATGTTGCCCCCTAGGGTGCCACTCCCCTAATTTACAAAATAAAATGGGAAGGGCAATCCGAATGCACATATGGTGACCTTTATGACTGAATCCTTGCTATTACAACCATGGTCTCACACCATCATTTGTGTCTTTGTCATTTGTTTGATAGGCAAAGCCTGAGATTGGTACCATGCACTTCCATGTGCCTCTATCTCCACCTTGGAAGAGCTAATAAGTAAATTCATGACTCGTTTTAAGTACAACTTAAAATCGGAAGTCACTTTAGACCAGCTCATGAGCATTAAGTAGGAACCGCTAGAATCTATACAGAGATTTGTACAACGATGGAGCATAACCTTGAAGGAAATATATGAACCAATTGTCAAGGCTCACTTGTTGGCCATCTTTAAGGGTGTAGTGAATGACTTCATTAAGTCTAAGCTCTACTACTTGGACCTGCGTTCCCTCAGCTAAGCATTTTCTCAAACCAAGAGCATCCAAGATGTGGTAGAGGCTAGTAGGAACCCAGCTTACATGGCCTATAGGAATGCACATACTAAGAAAGACAAGGAGAAAGGCAAGGCTGTAGCAACCATAGTGGCTATTGTAGCCAATAAGGAAAAACAAAACAACAACAAAAAGGTTGCCACCATGCCCAAGGTTCCCACTAACACAACACCTAGCCCCACTAGCACTAGTCAGCCACAAGCATCAACACCTGTGGTGCAAACCCAACCAAGGTCAAACTTTGAGTTCAAGGACCACTCAAAGTATACCCCATTTCCAATTAAGCCTTCAAAACTCTTGAAGTAATTTTTGGGAGTTAGGTGTATACAACATAAACTAATGTTGAAGGAGGCTATTAAACACCATCAAAGGTACTGTGAAGTTCTTCAGAACCCCTCCTTGGCTATGCCCAATGAACCACCAATGCCTAAGAATTTCAAGTTAGAGCATTTCTATGACTATCATCAACTATGTGACCACAATACAGATTGCTTCTTAGCATTAAAATATGAAATTCAACGAATGATCGATCAAGGCAAGCTGGTCCTAGATGAGAGCATTCCCGTTCAACCTAAAAATCAATCGATGGGCATTTATAAAGATCCCCTGAATGCTAACAATGTAGGTTATACCATCAACACTATCAACATTGATGATAACACTGAGTTCCCACAGCAACCATTTGTGGTTCATGTACCTCCTTATAATGCTGAAACTCCAACAACTAAGTCGCAGGCCCCCTTTATCATTAGGCCCCCTCGCCAGACATCTACTACATCTTTTATGTTGAAAATTGCACTGCCACCCATTGGAAAAATATAGGAACCATTTGTCATTAAGGTGCCAAGGTCGACAAGTT
>MNCI01002555.1:569778-591795 GCA_015680685.1 Gnetum montanum | reverse complement strand
CCCCCTCCAAAACCCAAAATTGAGTGATGAAATCTGGACCCAGCCTCCCTGTCCAAAGAACTGTGAAGAGCATCTAGCAGATAAGCTAGCTAGGGAATGCACTATGCTAGGTCCCCCTAAGCTTACCCCCTTGTCCATAGTTCCTATGGCCTTTTCATCATTAGCTACTGATAGCAATGCACAGACACAATCATCACCTTTTGGTCCAAGAAAGCTTAGTATTCAACCTAAAGCTACTCATCATCCTCGAGAGATCCGTCTTCTAGGATGTATACAAGAGGAGAAGGTTAGCAAACAACAAGATGGCGAGCAAGACTTTTTGAATGTCCTTTCACAAGTTAAACATGCCTTAAAGTAGAAAAATACAACACTAAGCTTATATGACCTAATAATGACCTCCACAACGCATCATGAGGCAATGGTTTGCATGTTGACGTCTATTCCTATTAGTGAAAAGATACTAGCTAAAGAGAAAGCCATTCATGTTGTTATGCTTCTCCTCATGGCCAAAGAACCATGGACAACCCAGATAACATTCCACAATAAATCTATCAAGGACAACCTTGAAAAGGGTCAAGTGATAATTGCTTTTATGTTTATCACCATTCGGGTTGGCCAGTACAAGATTCACAGGGTATACATTAATGATGGAGCTTCCACCAATGTAATCCCATTTCCTATCATTGACAAGTTGGGCTTGGTAGATCAAATCAAGCCCACAACAACTTCATGCCTTAAGTCCTTCAATGGGGCATGGGTGGTGGTTAAGGGGATTGTGCACATCAACTTCATGGTAGGGGACTAGTTCCCCATGAGCATGGTATTTATCATGGTGGAGGAGATGCTTGGGTTCAACCTAATCCTAGGAAGATCATGGTTAGCCCAATTAAGGGTTGTCTCCTCACCTATACATCAAAAAATCCACTTACCCTATTCAGGTGGGGAAGTAGTGATTTACGATGATGAAGTAGCTCCCCAGGCTATAAACAAGGTAGACATGGAGCAAGGTTCAGAGATAGAAATCTCTAAAAATGAAGCACGCATTCAAACTGAAATGCCATGCTTGACAAATGAACAGGCCAAAACCATCAACTCAAATGAAGAAACAACATGGGCTGAGTTGCCCTTCCAAATGATAGATGATAATATAGATGAATACCACTGTAAGGTGTCCCAGCTGTATGCCTCACCTAACTTGCATTGGGTTAGGAAACAATTACATAATTAAGACTTGTCTCTTCATTGCTTCAATAAATTGTTATACCCCCATTGGCATAATTTATGTTTTACATTAAGTTTGTTGTTTGCATGATTTACATTTTACATTAAGTTTGCTATTTACATGATTTACATTTTACATTAAGTTTGCTATTTTCATGATTTACACTTTACATTAAGTTTGCTATTTTCATGATTTACATTTTTACATTAAGTTTACTGATCGCATTATCCTTGTCATCAGTACCTTACACGTGGCCCAAAATGGCCTAAAACTAGTAATGGCCCGAAATGGCCTAAAAGTAGCAATGACCCAGAATGGCCTTAACAATTTCTATGGCCTGCTAAGGTCTAAAATTGGTAGCTGACCCTTAGAAATCATACTACATAGCCCAAAATGACCTTAAACTATTGCCACAGCCCAAAATGTCCTTAAACTATCGCAATGGTCCCACAAGAGGCCCAAGTACATTAACAAAAGATTAACCAAAACAAAATGAAATAATTGTTTCATTCTTTACTCTTCATTAAATACTCTTCATCAAATTTGAAGCCCATATAATAATTTTTACAAAAGATAAAACACCAAAAACAAAAATAAAATCTTTGGCCACAATGTTATAAGTCTTCATCAGCATCTCGATCTCTTGCGCCACTAGGTCCTGAACCTCCATTTAGATCCTGCATAAAATAAAAAAAAATAATGAATCAAACTACAACAAGGCTCTCATAAAATAAACTATGACATAATAAAGAATGACCAACCTGAGACGAGCCCACATCCATCTTAGAGGGTATCTTATCCATGCCAACTGCAAGATGCCACAGAATTTCCTCCTTGGTGAGGTTGGCCCAATCTTCCTCCCCCAGGTCAACACTTGCGAGAAATTTTCCCTTCTCCACAGCCATCCATCTAGGTGGTCCCAGAGAGAAGGTGGTAGTGGTGGTCTCCCTAGAAGGTAAGGTCATCTCTCTTTTGGGAGACTTGCTAACCACTACCTATTACGTGAACTTTTCATAGGCCTTAGTAGTACCAATGACATCAAGAAATAACTTATGAGTATGCAACTCAATGGAAGAATCCTGATACTTCTGATGACAGGTAGCATGTTTCATTTTGTACATGTTCTTATGATTCTTTTGTGCTTACCCCCATTCATACACTTTGGTGTTGTAGTCCTTCCAATCTTGGGTTTTTTGGGCCAATAAGTCCATTGGCAAGAATTGCTCAATAATCTCATGGATGGCCTCATTCTTACCATGTACAACTGACCAGTATCTTACATGGTCAATTACATCCATACGCCAGGTTCCGTCGAGAGCATCGTGGGCCAATAAAAATTCATTTATGGACTGTAGATCCTCCAACTCAATGGCTTGGCTAGCCTTCACTTTCTCAAGTTTTTTCACTCTCTTCCAGAGGTCCTCATTGACATGCCTGCACTCCCACAATGATCATGCTAAGTAGAGCGCACATTTGCTCATTTCCTTGTATACATCACGAGGAACCTCAGTCACTTTTGCTGGGAGTATAAGTACTGTGTCAACCTCGACCACTTGTCTGGGGTCCCATTTAAGACAAGACACTTCAATCATGCATAAAAAAGCATTAGTCATGGAATGATGGAAAAAAATGCAATAACTTAGAAATCCTAATTTTGTAATTTGAACACACCTATTTTAGGATCAATCTACCTTAGATGGTTGATCATGGAATCAACCACCCCCTCAAGAAAGGAAAATTTATTGGGGATCTTGGTCCATGGTTGGAGGTGGATCAAAGATGAAGAATCAGGGGCCTTAATAGTAGTATTCGCTGCATAATAAGGCATGTTAGCTTAGCAAATAATGGGAAAGAAAAACTAAAAAATGACATCAATGATATTGCAAAGCTCCTACTCAGCAAATCCTCAAGGGTGATAGCGGGGGGATCACCCATCGACACACTATCAAGCAAGTGATCAAACTCACCAGCATCAAAATGTAGCCCTTCCCCTTCTAGTTGACTCAATAGTGTAGTGGCATATTCAACAGTCATATGCCCCTCAAGTGCTAGGGCACACTCCACAAAAGGATCATCGGCAGTAGGGGCCTCCTCCTTTGCAGCTGGGACCTCTTCTTCTTCTACAGCAGAGGCCCTTGCTTCAGGGGACAAAGCTTCCTCTTCTTCTTATGTTAAACATGTCTAAAATAAGTAGGCTAGTCTAAAATAAAATGAGAGGGGTAGCTAACAAGATAACTAAACATGCTTACTAACTGTGGGCTTCACTTTGCAAACCTTGATTCACAACTTTCTCCTTTCCTCTTCATTAGTGCGGGGAGGTTCTTCCATTAGACTAGACTTTTTGCATTGCAACCTAGTTTTCACTATTTTTGCAATGAGATGTGCCCCCATTAGCACATTGGTTGTGTTAGTGAAAGGCACCTTCCCAATGCTATCTAGATCATGAAAGGGTCATCCCACTTGATCCTTAATGATTATCGAAAGAGATTCCCCAATAGCTTCTGGGGGATCTTGGGATTAGGTGGTGTGGAACACTTGGAAAATCCATGGTTTCAATATCTAAGTGCAATCCTATTGCACCTAGATGCCATTTTCGTAGACCACCAAGAATTCTGCAAATCATCATAGGTAGGCTATGAAGAAGGCATAGTGTACATTGAAACGAGCATCAAGCTTCTCACGAAGCTTAACCATTTTATAGTAAGCCCCTTCTTCCATGATGTCTCTCATGATCCAAGCTTGCTCTACTCCAAGAATTATCCCTTGGGAGAGTAGCTTGGGGAAGGCATGGGCTGAAAGACAGGGTACACCTTTTAGGCTACCCCTAGCCTGACCTTATGCATATAAATCCCCTTTCGATCCTTGCCCATCCCTAGCCATTCCTCTATATCCCCTTGATGGTTGAAATCCTTGCTAGTCTTATCTCCTATAGGGAGACCATCAGAGGGAATACTAAAAAGATCTACAAAAAGGTTGTCATTAATCTCAAACACTACCCACACATTGTGAACCCGTGTGCCGAAGCAATTAGCATTTTCGAAAAAAGAATCAACTAGGGAGAGCATTTTTGCAGTTGGGACACTTGGATTTATTGCTAGGAATAAATCCATGAGCCCAGCCTCTTGAACGTTGTGAACAAGGATGGCTAATGCCCCATTGCATAGCCAATGTTGTGTCTCGTCTACCTCCTCGTACTTGAAGAAGAGGTTAGTTTCATCACATCTAGAGGTTATTACTGTAACCTCATGGGATTTGCTTGCTACTACAATAATCAATGCCAAAATTAGCAAAAAGAAAAAGAAAAATCAATCACTTAAACACATGGAAAAATAAATGCATAATTTAACACACTAGGTCTGAATGGCGTGGGAAATGGTGGGATTTCGACTAGGATGTCTTCTACTGTAAGCACTTGGTAGGATGCCCATTCACCATCCAACTAGCTAAGTTCTTCACACTTCACATAGAACTTGGCATACTTGGTTGGGTAGGTTCTGAAATCAGCCCCAGGTTGTTCTATGATGTTAGCACATATGTTCCCAGTAGAAGAGAACTCCTGTAAAGTCATTTCGGCCAACACCAATGTCCCCTCATTACCGTGAAGACCACCCTTGTTAATTACAAACTTGGTAAGACCCAAAGTACGATAAGAATTTTGACTAACACAAGGAAAATGATACAACATGTTTAAAACATCTTCATAGGACTCACCTGCTAACATAATAAATGGTCCCATGTGGGTTTTGGAAGCAGGTGCCCATGTGATGGGCAACAAACAATGTGTTGTACTAATGATAGCATTTAAATTTGGGCATGTCCAAAATCCAACAAAAGCATCTTAAGCCTATTGGGCATCAATTCAAGCCTTCTATCCCTTCACCCTCAATCAACCCATTAACCATGAACTTCAAAATGCCCTAGTTCACCCCGGGCAACAACATTTCAACAAGTACAGCAGTTTTTTCGGCCAATAAGTGTGACCACAATATCACACTAAAGTGGAGAAGGAGGAACTCTAGGAATTCCTATGCACCTTCTTGGAACCAGACCACCTAATCCCCTACATGTGCATGGGGAGGGGGCAACGTTGGCCATAGGTGCACTCAAGTAGCACAGGACTCCCACCAGCTCAAGCATAATCAGGATGGGTTTTAACATGACCCTATGCGACACAACAAAAAGTATTAGTATAGTGTTCAAGTGACGCTTGCTGAGTAGCATAATGTAACCCTTGGTGTATATATTTTTCCTTAGGCATGAAACAGTAAGTCCCCAGCATGGTAAAATAGAACCAAATACTATATGTAGTGTAGTAGGCATGCCCTTTGTAGCATAGCGTAGTGTAACAGGCATGCCCTACACAACGTAGCACAACAGGCACATCCTATACAACATAGCATAGTAGCTACACTTTGCATAAGAGTAACAGTTGCATTACACACAGCATAGCATGACGACCACATCCCGTGCAACATAGCAATGTAACAAGTACAACAGGTATAACAATATAACAAGCATGACAATGTAGTAGATATAATACTATAACCAATGTAATAGTGTAGTAGGTCTACTAGCATAGAAGGTCTATTAGCGTAGCAGCGTGGTGAGCCCACTAGCATAGCAGCATAGCATGACAAGAACCAAAATGTAATGCAGCCCATAAGTCATGCTGGCAAAAATGACATAGCACGAAAAAATACATACAATGTCCCTGTTGCCTCAGCCCTATCCCATTGCACAAAATGTAGCAAAATGAAATGCAAGAAAAAGGAAAACTCTCCCTCACACATGCTATGCTATGCTAGACATACATTACACTACCTAAGAAACCATACAGTCAAAAATCCCCTCCATGGGTGCTACGCTATGTCGAATGTGCATTATGCCAGAATTGCCCAAACCTTTGCATGGTGCATTAGCCATTTTCAACAATGGTGGTTAGGGTAGTGCAGCACAGTAGCCATAGCATAGTGAACACCATAGCTGCTATAGCCAGGGTGGCGATAGTCACAGCGTAGTAGCCAAAGTGGTAGCCAAGGTAATAACAATGGTTACAGCATAGCAATAGTGGCAACAGTAGCAACCAAGACACAGTGACAATGGTAACAATCTAACTTGATAAATTGTACAATGTAAGCAAGGGTAGCGTAGTGACTTACCAGGTGGATGGGATCTCCCGTCATGCTTCAACCTACACCTTGGGAAGACAACATAGGGTGTGCTCCCCTTCATCCACATTGGCAAGCCCCTGATGCCTGCTTCACTCTTATGCACCATCGCTCTGCTCACAAGTCAACTATATCGATTGCTACGCTATGACTGTTACGCTATCTCTTAGCTCAACCACGCTACGCTCTAGGTCTTAGCTCTGACAGTGAAAGTGACAAGATTACCATGGGGTAATCCCCTATTTATAGCCTACGCAGTTGAAATACCTATCACTTTCTAGGGTGTTCCATGTCCCCCACATAATGTAGAACATTTCGCTTCCCACATGTGACATGAAGAACCCCTGTCTACTATAGCATAGTAGGGGACCTCCTTGTTCCTTACAACATAACATGGGTTCACTAAGGTATAGCACACAGTTGCAGTATAATAAGTAAATATACTAGGATTTTTGCCTCATTTTCATAATGTTGCATGATAACGGTCCACTATGACCTTAAACTGGCAACTCTAACTTACAACATTACATTGTTACAGTCTACTATGACCTTAAACTGGAAATTTTAGCATTCCTGTTACTTTTTAAACTTGGTAACAGTTGGCTATGACCTTAAACTAGTAACCGTGATTCATAATGTTGTGCAGTAATGGTCCGATATGACCTTAAAATAGCAATTTAGAATTACCTTCATACTTTAACCATAGTAACAGTCCACTACAACCTTAAACTAGCAACTCTTTGACCCTCTCAACATGTAATATTGCATGGTAATGATCCGCTAAGACCTTAAACTAGCAATATTAAAAAATAAATTTGCATGGTTGTGGTCCGCCAAGACCTTAAACTGGAAATTATGTTGCATCGCATGATTACCTTAAACTGACATTTTATTTCATGTTACTCTATTAAACAAGTACCACTTGATGTTTATTTATTTTGCTTATTTTGTAGGAGTGATTCAAAAATGGCTATGCAAAGAGATCTCCACTTGTCCCTTATCCTAATAGGACCTCATGGCAAGCTTATGAGACACTTAAGCTTAGAATTAGTAGATTTGGAACCATCCACTCGTGATATTGACATAGCAACCTTGGAAACATCTCTGGACTACCCCAAACATCTAGTCCAAGCCTTAGAACTAGAGGTTGGTGATGTAACTAAGGATCCCCTTATTGAAATCCCTATGACTATGTCTAGAGGTGAGGTGAAAACATTAAAAGTTAGTTCCCTACTAGAGCCACAGGTGCAACAAAACATTTTGAAAGTCCTTAATGATAATGTTAAAGTGTTTGCGTGGTCATATGAAGACATGCCGGGCCTAGACCCATGACTCCTACAACACAATATTATCTTAGATCCACATGTTAAGGCAGTTAAACAGAAAGCTCACAAAGTCAAACTAGAGATTGCCTTAGCTATACGTGATGAAATTACCAAACTCTATCAAGATGGTTTCATTTAAGTAGTCAATTACTTGGATTGGGTCTCGAACATTGTAGTTGTACCTGAGAAGACTGGGAGTATATGAATTTGTATAGAATTTTAGGATTTAAATAGTGTGACAATTAAGTATGACTTCCCATTACCTAGTATCGATCAACTTATTAATACTACAGCTGGTCATGCCTTATTGTCCTTCATGGATGGGTTCTCAGGCTATAACCAGATCTGTATAAACCCAGAGCATCAATTGAAAACTACATTTTTGACCCCCTGAGGAACTTTTTGTTACACAATGATGTCCTTTGGGCTAAAAAACACTGGAGCAACATATCAACGAGCAATGACATACATCTTTAGCGATTACCTCTTGGAAAGATTAAATGACTACATCGATGCCATAGCGGTTAAGTCTAAGGAAGCTACTGATCATCCCAATGATCTAAACATAGTTCTTCAACATTGTCGTAGGCACGACCTGCAGCTCAACCCTAGAAAATGTATTTTTGGAGTTAAAAATAGGCATATGATAAGCTTTGTAGTGTCATAAATGGGGATACAAGTCAACCCCAATAAAGTTACGGCCATTGTCAACTTAGAACCACCTACAAATCTTAAAGACTTGTGTGGGTTGCAAGGCAGAGTGTAATTTATAAGAAGGTTTATCACAATGTTGATGGACAAACTACACTTGATGCAACAAGTGCTTAAAAAGGGAGTCAACTTTGAGTGGATAGATCAATGTCAAAAATCCTTTGATAACCTAAAGAAAGAGCTTTTGTACCTTCCCACTATTTACCCTCCATAGAGGAATAGGCCTTTCTACATCTATCTTGCCACCTTAGACACATCTATTGCTACATTGTTATGTCAAAAGAGAGATGACAAGTCTGAAATCCCAGTCTACTATTTAAGTCATGCATTAATAGCTCATGAAAAAAGTACAACGAGGTAGAGAAACATTGCTAGCTTGCGTTAGTGGGGAAGAAATACAAAATATTGTTGATGAAGTCTATGATGGATTGTGTGGGGGCACATAGCTCCCAGGGCTATGGTAGCAAAAATCAAACACCTAGGGTACTACTGGCCTTACATAGAATGTGATTGCATTGCCAAGGTTAGAACATGCAACATATGTCAATGCCATGGGAACCTTATGCACGTATCACCTACTGAACTACATACCACATAGATCACATGGCCTTTCTAATGTTGGGGACTAGATATCATAGGGCTTATTACACCTAAGTCTTCTGCAAGGCATAGTTTCATTATTACTGCAACTGAATACTTTACAAAATGGATAGAAGCTATTCCCCTCAGAAAGGCCACATCCCAACAGGTTTGCCACTTCATTCTGGATAACATAGTAATATGATTTGGCCTTCCCATGACTATTTTTATTGACAATGGGCCACAATTCAGTAACACAAAAACCAAAGCCTTTTGCGATAGCCTTGGTATCAAGCACTTTTTCTCATCGCCATACTACCCCTAGGAAAATGATCAAGCAGAGGCAACCAATAAATTCATCATCAACCTTTTGGAAAATATGCTTAGCAGCAGCAAAAGGCAATGGCACGAGCAAATCCTCTATGTGCTTTGGGCTTACTGCATGACATGTAGAACAACCATAGGTAAGACTCCATACAGTCTTATGTACGGATCTGAAGTAGTGTTACCTCTAGAATTACAAGTTCGATCACTTCAAATGATCCTCTCAAATTTTGTAGATAAGGATCAAAATAATGAGTCAAGGATTAATGATCTTGACTCCTTAGAGGTGGAGTGCACCCAAACACTTGGCTGCATCAAATGGTACCAAGATAAGAAATGGTGGAAGCATCATTGTAATCTACACCAACAACTGATTAAAAAAGGGGATCTAGTCCTCAAGGCCGTTTGTGAACCAGTGAGCAAATTCTTAGCCAACTGTGAAGGCCCTTTCATAGTCACAAAAACCTATGAAAATGAGGCATTCAAGCTAGCTGACATAGATGGCAACGAGTTTGCAAATCCTGTCAACCACTTGTACCTGAAGCCATACCCTATTTAACATGAAGGATCATACCGAATGTGAAGCAAAGTAAGCAAAATGTTTACTACAACATAAAACTTGCACAGAATGTCCGCTACAATGTAAAATTGGCACAGATAGTCCACTATGACTATAAACTAGCACAACTTGTCTACTACAATGTAAAACTGGCACAACACATCTACATTGATGTTAAACTAGCACAACATGTCTTTGGGCTATGATGTAAAACTGGCACCCATAGCATGGTCTACTATGACCTTAAACTAGCCATCCACCATCCACTATGATGTTAAACTAGCACAACGATCTGTTAGGAACTTAAACTAGCACATTAGTCTACTAGGACCTTAAACTAGCACATTTGATAGTCTACTAAGACCTTAAATTGGGTTTGCAGTGCAACGCCTCCTAACTCACACATGTGACCCTTATGAACAAGCAAGCGTTCTTGTCTTCAAGTTTTCTAGGTGGATGGGGCGAGACATTGTAGTTGTAGAATGAAGTTCACATTGCCAAGAAAAAATCCTCTAGGACATATGTAGTGTCATCACCCTGGCATCTTGTTGATCTTTTAGAGATGTCATTTGACATCTTGCTGACCTTCTAGAGATACCGCTACCACAGCCAATCATCTTGGCAGTAGCTCTCACCTTCAACACTTGCTACTAGAGTCCCAGCACTATTGTGGCCCATCCATAAGGTTTTCATCCTCCAAACCTCACCATCGTTCGATCTCAAATAGGCATTCATTTGTTAGGATTTTCACCTTGCAACTAGATTGCATGATGCTTACCTTTGGTGAGGAATCCTAAGCACTTACATCATTATTGCTCTTAGCATCTTCAGTGCTCACTTCCAGCATGGCCATTGAAAATTTCTAGGCTACCACTATTGAAACCTATGTTGGCCTTCCTACATTGGACATTGCACACATCGGACAGAACACTTGCCATGCTAGATGTGTCCTGAGCAAGCAGGAATTTGTCCTCACTTCACTTGATGGTTACTTTTTTTGGTTTTCTCTTTGTTGTGTTTGCAGGATAAAAGCCAAGATGGCATTGTTTAGATATGCATTCCACCATGAGAGCTAGACACTACATTGTTCCAAAGTACCCACTTCAATTAGCCTAGCTGCTTGAGAGTGCATACCCTGCTCTCCCCTCAGCCAACTTAATCTCCATTCCCTATGCTTGCAATTCCTGACATCCACTTCACAAGCTTTTCCAATGCACATAAAGCCCTTTCACATGTCCAATGGGCAAACCCATGATGGACATAATGCAACTCATCCCATGGGAAGCCTCTGTAGGCAAGTCAAAGCACCACATGGATGTAACACAACTCATCCCCAGGAGGAAACACCTATCCTATAGCGACGACAAGGTTTTCTTCAAGTGAACATGGGTGTGCAAAAAAAGCACAAAAGCACAAACGACACAAAGTGTAAAAAAAAAGAAAAAAGAAAAGTGCCTAAAACAAATGGCATAACAGTTTCTTTGCAATTGTTTTAGCTATGGATCAACCATCTCTAAGCACTCCAATGAGAGGTCAAGACACCCATGTGGGCTAACTCCCTCATAAGCATTCCAACGAGGGGTCACACTATGGCAAAATTTTTTCATGACATCACATTCTACATTCTTTCTTCCCTAACTTTACTTTCTCAAATCCATCCCTTTCCCCCTACCTTACAATCACTCTCCCAGTACTCTCAAATGTAGCGAAGTGTCATCTGAGCAGGCATCGAAGAGCGATGTTGGGGTCTTATTCTTCATGGTGTTTCATATTCTTTGTCAACATCTCTCAAGAAGATCCTCTAGACACCAACAAAGAGGGGCCATTGAAATACCATCAATTTTAGGAATCATGATTTAGCACAATCCCAAATTTTGGGCAAGGATCTCTGCAAGTGTGGTATCATGCTGGACTGTGTAGACAACATGGCACCCTAGAAGTCCTATGCCTATGAAGCTACTTCCGAGCCTGCCTACCACTCTCTACAACATAGTCAATGCAGTGTCCAGCCATGAGGCCACCTTTCATGAAAGAGGCACTAGGGGTAGACCGTATAGTCTAGCAAATCTTCTATCTCCCAGGTTAACAGGTTTGCTACACCCTCTAGCTTGTCGAGCTTGACACTTGACCCAGTTGACGATTTACCTAGGGACCATGCTAGGAGCTATTGAAGGTGTTCAGAATGGACTAAATAGTTTGGCAAGTTTTCTAACTGTGGAACCTGCTACACTACATAGCATAGCAAGCCATGTGGACGCTGATCAGGCAGCAAAGACACAATTGACAATTATTCAACCCTCCAGGAGACCTACCTTGCTTCATCCATGAAGCATGATTAGCATGATGTAGGAGAATGTGACAAATTTTATCAAAAATCATCTTCATTTGAGTGCTACACAATGTAACATAGAGTAGCAAGGCTCCACTATGACAATGCTTTCACTTAGATAGTTTTGGCAAAGTAAACATAATTGCCCATGCTTCAACCATCAAACATGGTTACTCTGCTACCACACTAGAACATGGCTGACATCTTGTGACAAAATTTTTATAAAGTGAGACAAGATTCAAGCCAAATTGGATGCTACGCTATGCTACGCTACACAACATAGCACAGTATAGTAGGATCACAATGCACGAGGGTCCTTTGGCAAGTGGTTCTAGCAAAAGAATTGCACTTGGCCATGCTCTAACCTCCAAGACTGTCTATCTGACTTCACCGTCAGGCCCCAAGCAAAGTTTCTTAAGAAAGCAATGCAGATCAAATAGGAATTCATGTCACACTAGTTTCTATGCTATGTTGTGCTGCATAGCATAGCACAACAGAGCAGGGATACAAAGCCCAGAAGTGTCCCAAGGATGAACTCTGAAGGTCCCAGGACCTTTCAACATGGAAGGCAGGGTTGTCAATTACAAAATTTTCTTGCCTAGCCAAGCCTCAGATAGGTATATTTGGTTTTCAGGCAAGACTTGTCTCAAGACTAGAGGCTACGCTACACAGCGTAGCACATGTAGCATGGAGGTGTTTATGCTACGCTGATACACTAGGTAGCATAGGTAGTGTAACACTTGCATGGAAGCCCTAGGATGTCTCTAGTAGTTCCAGAACTTGGTTGGAAATGGCCATTTCTACTTCAGCATCTCTTCAATAGATAAGATTAGCAAGTTTTCTTGTTTTGCACCCCCCCTGTTGATTCCCAAAGTTGTACCTATGCTTAACCCTACTTGCAAGAGGAGGGAAGATGTAGTCCTGGAGCACAAGCTCCACTTTGCATTCATTGTTGGAATGTTTTGTAAAAAACATGGTAGTTCCCTAGATTCTGTCACATGTAGCTTGAGTGGTATGGTTACCACTTAGCAGGTTTCATGTCCAGCCTTGTTACATTATAGCATAGCACATCAATGTAACACTGCAACATAGCACTACATAGCAGTATGGTAAATTCATGTTTGCACCATGTGGGACCTAGGACATGTGGCATCCAAACCATGTCTCTCTCCCTCATTTGGCTCTATAAATACCCCAGTGAACAACATTCAAGAGGTTGGCTTTTAGAATCACCTTTCTTATAGTTGGCTTTTTGGTTGGCTTTTAAGATTGACATTTTGGCATTTTGGCTTTCTGGTGATTGGCTTTGGCAAAGATACTAGCAAGCGGAAGGTTAACAAATAGCAAACCCCAAGAGTAGCACCTCCTAATCTCTCCTAGCCCAGTAAGCATCGGCTCATCAGTTCTTGTTAGCAGGCCATCGACAGCTATCAAAGGGCTATGACCATACTATTCTATTGTAAGTTGTGTCTGTCCAGTACTGTACATCAATTGTACAGCTTCTTTAGCCAAACAAAGATCAAATCCCCTAATTTTGGGGCAGTGCATTTTCTCACTTGAGCTCATTTCATTTCATTTCACCATATTTCACATCATTTTCTATCAATTTATGTTTATTGCTTCAGTTACATATTTCTCTATACTCTTACTATTCTCTGTGTTACAACTTTCTATAGCTCAATCTCCACACATAACATCTCAAAACTATTATTTACGAAAGGTTATTGTACACTGACTAAGTACTTGTCTAATCGACCAGAGCATTCAGGGCACCTCATTTCTATTTTCTCTATCATGACCCTTGCATGGATCCAGGGTTGGGTTGTACGCTCGATAACCTCTCAATGTTCCAGCCACTGAAGTTTTCAGATGCTATAGGCTCACTATTGGCATGTCCCTCAAGATAAAGTAGTGGTCCTATAAGAGATGTTAGAGCAATGTATGCATATTGATCTCATCTTCCAAAAGTTTGAAGACTTGAAGGATCACTATGCTTAGGTCCTGGAGTGGGGCAAGACACAAAAGGCCCATAAGAGATAATATAAGGCTAATCCTAGGGCTTACCTAAACTGGCTTAAAGAAGAGTCAATTGAATAGCACAAGAGAGAGTTGTTCATTCAGGGGATCCAAGTAGAGAGTGCTTATCAACTCTTTGAAAGCACTCTAAAGGTGAAGCAATCCCCTACTCTTTAGATTACTACCATTGTGGGTGAGACTACTATAGTTGCTGTTACTCATGAGCCTCCTACTTGGACTCCTATAGATTGATTCAACATTATTTTTGGTGTTGATCTTGGGGATGTTGACTGGGCCAACATGATAGAGGCCTAGATCCTTAATCGTTTGGAGGAAGGCCTTCCCCATCTATCCTTGGAAGTTATGGAGCCAGACTCTTTATAGGTTTGATCTATTTTATGTTTCAATTTTTATTTTAAATCATAATTTTGGCTATGGGTTACTAATTGGCTATATGTTGTTGCATTTCAGGCCTTAGAAGATATTGGTGGCCCCAGCAGTGAGGGTGGAAATTACCCACCACTTCCTTCTCCAAATGTCACTCAACATCCTCCTTTATTTTAGCTTGTTTTTGTTTTATGTTGATGGCTATAGTTAGTCAAAACTATGTTATGGATTGTTATTCTTTGCCATCATTACTATACATTGTGGTTATGGTTGTATGTTATGGACATTTTAATTTTAAATTTGAATATTGGTTTTATTTTGGCTATGTGCATTTACAATAATAAATGTTGTAAACATCGTTATATTGATGTTTTGGTTACAACATTAAATTAATGCGATAATAAGGAACATTTGCTAGTTTTAGACCATTACAAGCATAAGTTATATTGTGTGATTGTAGCTATGTTTCCAATTTAATGTCTTAGTAGATAAAAATGCTAGTTTAAGGTCATAGCAAACCATAGTGCTAGTTTTGGGCCTTAGTGAGCCATAGTTCTAGTTTTAGGCCTTATCAAGCTTGTAGTGCCAATTTTAGGCCTTTGTGCACCTTAGTGCCAGTTTTAGGCCTTAGTGGACCTTATTTTTAGGCCTTAGTAGGCCTTAGTGCCTAAAAGAGATGCTTTTCTAATGTTTAAAACATAAGTAAAAATAAAGAAGGGTTGTAGAAAATAAGTAATAATGCAAATAAATTTGGACTACATACTTAAAATAACAAAGATATAATAAATTGAAAAACAAAAAATAAGGCTATTTGGTTATCATTGCATCTAGTCATAGAGGCATGGGGAAGGTTAAGATAAACTTCAATTGTGTAGATTCTTCCTAATCTTTACAAGATTAGGGAGTAAATGAGGCCTATTTTGCACAAGCTTATATTTTTCATCCCCTTCGATTGCTATGTTGAAAGGGAGTTCATCCCATAGTGTATCGCATTACTTTTCATTATCATCATTGGTTGTCTTGGGGTTTTTCTCTTCATGGTTAGGAGCTTCTTCTTGAAGCTCCACTTTGGACCCTTGTTCTATGTCCACATTATTGATAGCTAGGGTAGCTGTGTTGTCACCATGAATGATGATTTCACCTTCCCTATAAGGAAGGTGAATTTCCTTATGGATGGATGAGGAGATAGCTCATAATTAATCCAATTGATGAGTGGCGAGGTACCCCTACACTCAACCATACGAATACAAGCATTTCACGTAGGATCCAGTCGAACTTCGCTGACGGGCTAGTTGTGGTATCTAGACAATTACTCATAGGTCACAATTCGTTGTCTTCCCACTTGAACTAGTATTAGCTTTGTCATGTATGGTTTAGTCCAGAGTGAGGTGTATGATGTGTTTCTACACTAGTACTACTCCTGAGTATGATGGAAAATAATATTAACGAAGCTAAGAGAGAGAGGGTGAGAGAGAATCTAAGCTAGCCTAAGTGCGATGAGCATCTGTTCCTCAATCATCCATACACATCTTGGACCTCATGCATGGCTACCACTAGGATTACCAAGTGTAGATCCTAGATACACTACTAGGTTGCCAAGTAGTCACACTTAAATGCTTGTGATCAAGTTGTACTCATTCTATGTTTAATAGGAGTTTAGGGTAAAGAGATGTTAACTACGAAAGCAATAAATAACAATAAAAATTAAATAATTAAACTAAGTGAATGTTGCAATGATGAAGTAATCTCGATCTTTATTTCCAGCCATGTTTGTGTCCAAGTACATCACACTTGAATAAGGATGTTGTACAATTACAATCACCACACTACGGGCATGCACTAAGAAATAAGGGTTAAGAGAAGAACTACTTAAAACTAGAAACTTAAAGTTAAGAACTAAAAAACTCAGAACTAACTCTTCAGATATGTCTACCTCTTATTTATAGATGAGGAGACATGCTACAATATCGTGTACATGATATCACATATGCAATATCAAAGTTAACTAAAATGGTGACTCATCACACCCCCACGACTAAATGAAAACTTGTCCTTAAGTTATAGTGAGAACAAGCTCCATTGATTACATAGTGGATAGGTATGGGATTATTGAATGGTAACAATGGATTTTTGTCGTAGTGTGGAATCAAAAAAAAATTGACACAATAGAAAGAATGTGAAAGGAAATCCTACAACTACAAAATTGGTGGAACTCATGTAGTTCCTGGTGGCGGTGGATCCTCCATAGGTGCTTTCCCCTTGTCTTGTGCTCCAGGTCTTGGGACTTGATGGCATTGAATTATGGTCTAGAGTTTCTCCTCTTCAGTCTGGGGGTCTTGCACTATCCATGCTAATGTTTTAATTTTTGATGAAGTTGGCATTTCCCATGGGCAGGGTAGTTGTGGAAACATTTGATTTGCCTTGACATACCAAGCCACAAACACCTGTCATTCCTCCTCGTAGGCTTTGGCTTTATCTCTGTATTCTTGAAAGTATGCAAGCCATCAAGCAAAATTTGTTGAGACACTTTTTTGTCCTTGGTAGCTTGCCTTCACCACCTCAAGTTTAGAATTTGCAATCTCCAATTTTTGCAATATCTTCTTGCGTTCTACAAATTCTGTTTCATATTTGATGTAGGTGGTAGCTACCTGTTGCTTGAGCTCTGTTCTTGAGTGCCCTATTGTTAACATGGCAAGGTTGGCATACTGTAGGTTTGCCAACTCCATGTATTCTATAAGATCTTGGATCTATAGGTCCCAGTTCTTAGCTTCTGCCTGGTGGACAAATGCATATGTGTTGAATATGGCCCACTAGTCAGTGTGTTGAGCACTGATAGCATTGATGTGGGCCTTGGCCATATGGATCTCCTTCTCAAGGATCTTTTTGCACATCCCCACTTGGTCTTGGAAATGCTCCTTTAGCTCTTCATGCTGTTTAGCCTCATTTTTCCATGCGCTAATTTTGATAGTCATCTTTTGGCAGATCGCATGTATCCTCCTCCATTGAGAGGGTTTGATTCTCCCTGGCTAAACGACTCATGTCTTGGTTGACCCAGATGAATTGTTCTCACAACTGATGAAAGTGTTCCTCAAGAACATTCTTTTGCTTCTCCACAAAGGTCAACCAAATGTTGTCGACAACAAGCTACTTGTTTTCCTCTTGTAAGACCTTGAGTGCCTTGTTATGCACATGAGTTTGCGCCTGTGCTGCATAGGCATCACAAACAACCTTTTCTTTTTCTTCTGCCACCTTCTTATTCTCCATTAGTAGTTTGGTTAGTTGCTTAGTTTTGAAATTATCCAGCTGGTCTGCAGGAACAAATTGCAAAGGGTCCTGCTATACTGCTTGTAAGGCCACGAGCTTTTTTTGCAATTTCTGCACCTCTGCTTCAGCATGCTCGACCCTCACCTCTATCAAGACCAACTTACCCTTAGTGGAAATGAGATCTGATTGAATTGCTATAGGGACCAACTTCCTCTATCAAACATGGACAACATTACTTATCCTATTTGTAGCAATCGATCAAGCGCATCCTCATGTTCCATAGGAGTCATTGAGGTTCTGGCCAAAGTTTGAGCATCCCATTCTCCTGTGAGATCTATCAGTGGAACAACAGGTACATTAAACGATTCTTTAATGTGATTTGCAACCATTACAACCAGTTTCTAATTGCACTTGGAAAGATGCAGCATTTCCTGAGATCTGTTGTGACCAAGTACTTTCCCCTCCTCCCGTATGGATGGAAAATTCATCCCTTGCATGATCCAACGAAAATATGGGCTGTATGGAATTATTAATGATGTAAAAAATATTTTCATCATCATGACTTCCCCAACTGACCATCTTAGCCATGGCCTTGAGATGGCTCATTGATGATCTGTAATCTTCTGGTGGTGGTGGTTGATCCTGGCCTATGCTAGGCCCTATAACCTATTGTTGGCTAGGTCTTGTACTTGGAAGTTAGCTAGGTCCTGCAAGTTGAGTTGCAGTTGATCCAGTCATCTATTCATTTCCTTGTTTTGGTCCCAGTGTCTCACTAATGATTTTCCTTGCAACTAGTGGCTTTAACAATTCAGAATATGAAGCATTCTAGGCTTTTCGAAGGACATAATTAGTTATCCTCTAATACCAACATGTTGGCACAACTTCCTGATAAGACAAGGGAAGGGTAAAGCAAGTTTCCCTATCTTTCGTTCTTCAAACTGCCTTAGGATGTTTGTGAAATATAGATGAGGTAGATTAGCATTAACCTTTCCCATCAGCACTGCACATCCCCTTGCCACATATGTTGAAATCCTTTTTAGGCCCTTCATGGGGAACAAGTGGTATGTTCCAATTTTGAAATAGATCCTCTCTTCCATCGTTAACTCCCCAAATGTCTTATCTTCCTTGCCATATGTCTTTTCCAACCAAAATCTTCACACATTGGGGTCTGAATGGGTAGACAACTGAGCAACCTTAGGCATTGTATTCAGAAGGTTTAATACTTCCGAAATGGCCTGAATAGAGAAGTCAATGGTCACACCAGAAATGTTAACCATGGTGCCTTCTTCTTTATTGTGCCAAAATTCGTACATTTTTCCTAAGTACCAGGCACCACTTTTAGAGAGGATAGGCCATAATGGGGACCCTTTGAGGTGGTCCCTAATAGCCTCTAGAGTTAACTCTATGAAAGATTCAAAATTTAATTCCACAATCACCGCAGTGAATGTGGACCTCTCATGGATACCCTGAACACACTCCTAGGGCAACATGAGATGTTGTCCTTGTTCAGGCATTGCAGCAGCTCCTCCTTCTACCTGCCTTGATTGTATAGTAGTAGGGTCCTCTTGGTGAATGCTAAATGATTTTTCCTCCTTCTCTGCTTACTATTCAAAAGGGACTTGTTCTTCTCCTCTCCTAGGTCATTTACTTCCACCTTGAGCAGGACCTTCCTATTGTCCACATTTTGGGGCCATCTGTAATCACACGGGGCCAAGTGTTAGTAAGGTTGTTTTCAAAGTTAAGTTATACCTTACTGCTTGCCTTAATAGATTTACTTTATTTCCATGTGATACTAATTATTGGAAGAACATGTCCTTGAAAGATTATAATGTTGAGTCCTCTTTCTTAGGTAGTTTCCAAATTTAATTTTCTAGTATAGCTAAGGGAATAAAATTATTTTTGAAACATTTTATTATTAACTATACTGTGGGCTAGTACAAGCTAAGCAAGGAGTTAAAGAGTCAATTAGAGATTTCAACATTAAGTTTCAACGAATTTGTGGACTCTTTCAAAGGCAATATAAGGCATCAGAAGAAATGCTTAAGGAAACTTATCTTAAGGCTATCAACCCCAACATTTCAATTTGGTTAAGGAGAACTCCAAACTTAACTACATTGAATGACTACTTTAGTGAAGCTATACAGTTAGAAAAACAACTGAACTTGAATCCTAAAGAGAATATCGCGATTCAAAAAAGAGAAGAAAGAGTTATGATCCCTATGCAAGATTTAGCTCAATTTAAAGCTTTACCAGGTCCATCTCATGTTAAGATAGAGCAAGAGCATGAAAGAGTAGGATTTGAAAAAGGACAATTAATGAGAGATATGTCTAACAAATAGTGAAGCTTGAAAAAGCTTTGGCAAGAGTAAATATCAAGGAAGAAAAGAAAAATAGAAAGCATAAACAACAAGACACTAAGTTAGTAGAAGATGAAGATGAAAGTGATCTTATTATGTCAAACTTTCTTGATATTGAATCTGATAATGAGTTATCTAGTGTTCATTATGCAAGTAAATCTTCTAGCAATGGATCTAGCGATACTTCTTCTCTATCAAGTTCTGAAGAAGATATGTCATCAGATGAAGAGTGTAATAACAATGAGGAAAATGGATATAGTCTTCGATCTAAGGAAAGACTAACTACTTCTAGACCCCCAAACGTTATTACTGACCCATCTATTAAGAGAAAAGCTTTTGAGCCAAATAGAAAGGATAAGAATAAAGGTAAAGATAATCAAGTGGAGCAAAGCACTCCAAATCAGTCTTTTAGTAAATGGATAAAGAGATCAAGCTTCATTGGTGATGGAAAGTATGATTTGATAGAAGGCCTTAAACATGTCAAGGCCAATATTAGCCTCTATCAGCTGCTTCAAATAGGAGATTAGCAAAGAAAGGCCTTAGAATTCATTAAAGGTAAAAGGAGAGTTAGAGAATCAGAGTTAAGTTATTTGTCTAGTAATAATGAGAAATTAAAGACTTCACATGACAAGGAAGCTCATCCTTTCCTTTTGACAATGAAATTAAAGGATAAATTCTTACATAATTTTTTGGTTGATTTTGGAGCCACGTCTATTATAATGCCATTGTCTATATGTAAGAAACTTGGTTTGATTCCTGAAAAATCAAACAAAAAGATTGTTCAAGTGGATAAAAGTAGAGTAAAGATTGTGGGTCAATTACCAAATGTCCTATTGGAAATTCCTTCTGAACCTCGCATTAGAAGTAGAGTAACTATTCAAGTGGCAGACATACCAGATTCACATAGTCTTTTATTAAGTAGAAGTTGGAGCAAGATTTTCTCAGGTTACATATCAATAGATTATTCTCACATGTGGCTATCTTGGAAAGGAGAACCGAATCAAGTATACATCTATAGTGAACCTTTCATGATTGATAACATTACTTCAAATGGAAAAAGTAAGATAGTTGAAAAAGGCAGTGTTGAAAACAAAATTTGTACACTCTAAGAAAATGAAAATTCATTTCAGAAAGGAGATGAGAGGATTACTGAAGACAAATCTCAATAGGATCAAGTTGAAAACTCCAACAAGCCAAAAAGTAATAGAGAGATTACTTACGAGAGGGTTAGAGATATGAGGATTCCTACCAAAGTAATCCTTCCCATTCTCTTCCCATCTCAAGAATAGTCCATGAACAAAGGGCTTAATAATGTACAGTTTGTTTGTTTTGTTAGGAATGAGGTTTTTATACCATCAAACCTTATGTTTGCTGGAAATTTTCCTCCAAAAAGATTTCTATTCAGATATAAAAATTCAATAAAGGCTTCAGTACAGTTCAGTTTTAAAATGGAGCTTACATAAATTTCTTTAAGCTTTTAAAGGGGGCAGAAATGTTGGCACATTTTTACCATTTCATGGAACAGGTGGACTTATTTGCAAATGGTGAGGTACAGAATCCTAATGAACTGAAACTGTTCAAGGAGGATTATGTTCTTTCTTGCAAAGAATTCTGCAACAGTTAATTAACTATGAAGTTGGAATAGAAATGAAAATGTTGCTGAATTGAATGTTTTGAAAATCAAGGGATAATGACATTGCAATTGGGAATGTTGGCATAAGGATTTATCTAGAGTCAAAATAAAATGGTGTATCAATTGTAGATATCTCTCTAGCT
>MNCI01002555.1:503339-568355 GCA_015680685.1 Gnetum montanum | reverse complement strand
GAGGAGATGCCTGGATTCAATTTGATCCTTGGGAGGTCTTGGTTAGCCTAACTGAGGGTAGTTTCATCACCCATCCATCAGGAAATCCATTTGCCTTACGCAGGAGGAGAAGTGGTTATCCGCAGTGACGAAATAACCCCTCAGGCTGTTAATAACATAGAGATAGAACAAGGGTCGAAAATTGAAATGCCTGAGAATCAATCCCCTGTCCAAATACCTGAGCAAGCCAAGATAGTGGCTGATGATAGCCTAACTTGGGCTGAGCTACTATTCCAAGGAGAAGATGGTGACGCGAAGGAAAAGGACTGTAAATCTCCCCGTCCTTATGCACCATCAAAGATNTCTTCTCCTTGGAATAGTAGCTCAGCCCAAGTTAGGCTATCATCAGCCACTATCTTGGCTTGCTCAGGTATTTGGACAGGGGATTGATTCTCAGGCATTTCAATTTTCGACCCTTGTTCTATCTCTATGTTATTAACAGCCTGAGGGGTTATTTCGTCACTGCGGATAACCACTTCTCCTCCTGCGTAAGGCAAATGGATTTCCTGATGGATGGGTGATGAAACTACCCTCAGTTAGGCTAACCAAGACCTCCCAAGGATCAAATTGAATCCAGGCATCTCCTCACCAATGATAAACGTAACGTCTGTGGAGAACTGGTCCCCTACCACAAAGTTGATGTGAACCATCCCTTTGACCTACACTCATGCCCTGTTGAACGACTTTAGGCATGACATCGTTGTGGGACTAATCTAATCGATCAAGCCTAATTAATCCACTATGGGATAAGGGATGACATTAGTGGTCGCCCCATCATCTACATGTACCCTCCGTATTCGATGTTGGCTAACCTAGATGGTGATGAACATAGGCACCATTGTCACCTGACCTTCAGGATTGTCCTTGATGGATTCATTGTGAAAGGTCAACGGGGTAGGATTATTTTTTTTAGTGGTGGGGGAAAGCATGATATAATGGATTACTTCTTCATCCGTCGGCAAGGTTTCATCCACAGGTATAGATGTTAGCATGCGAACCATAGCCTCACGACGTGTCTGCGACATCATGAGCAAGTCGTAAAGGCTCAATGTTGTCTGTTTTTGTTTTAGAGCCTGTTTGACCTATGCTAGGGCATCAAAGAGATCTCGCCCACGATCGGGCTGTTTGTCACCCTTTTCTTCCTCCATTCGCCCTAAGAGGAAAATTTCATTGGGAGGAGTGACATTTGGCCAAGGATTGCATTTCCTTTGGCCAAGAGGAGATAGTTGCGTTCGCATGACCTTGTCATTTTTAGTAAGTGGGGCCAAGGGTACAGAAGCGAGGGGTTGAGGTTTTGGAAACCCCAGCGTACGAGGGTCCTTGGTTGTGTCAATAGTACGAGAGGTTGATTTAGAAGATTGCCCCTACACAGGAGGAATAGTTGATGGTTTTGGCACCTTGATGACTAAGGATGCCCTGGATGTGGACGTGGGTTGGGCCACGACTTTATTAATAGGGGTCTATCGAGAAGTATTCTGAGATGGAGTTCGAAGGATGAAAGGCTGCCTTGGAATGCCACTTGTCAGCACTAATGGACCTATTATTTGGGCTGAGTGAGGATGCACTCACAAAATGAAAGGTTGTTTCTACTACACCTGATTATCACCCTCTGCCCCTACCACGTTGATTATGTACCCTATGTTATTTGCATTCAACGGGTCTTGGTATACATGCATGGCCTAGTTTTCCAGACATGTCGGGCTACTGTTGTCTAGGATCAGGTTACCTTGATCTATCATATGCTGAATGTCATCTTTCAATGCCCAACAGTAGTCTGTGTCATGGCCACACAATTGGTGGTAGTAGCAGAACCGGTCTAACTTAAAGTTTTTAGGAACTGGCGATTCATTAGGTTGGGCCAAAGAAGGGTTCTTGAGTAGCTCACAATGGCATATGTGGTGTTTCAGAGCCTTCTTGAACATCGTTTTGTGTCAAATATGGCCAGTTCCTAGTAATTGTTTGAGGACTTCAGAAGCCTTTACAGGTAAGGTTGCATAGTTTGAGCGATCCTTACGCTCAAATTTTGGCCTCAGCTGTGAAGGTGCTTCAAGGGTGGAAGGGGTTTCTTGGCTAGCACTATTCGAGCTAGTTGTTAGCTTAGCAAGCTCTGCAAGAATTTTCTTGTTATTGTTCTTCTTTTTGAACCCCTCAAAAACCGCCGCAACTATCGTTGTTATGGTTTTTCCTTTGTCCTCACCTTTCCTGTGGGCATTTTTGTAGACTACATACGCCGGATCTTTACTAGCCTCCACTGCATCTTGGATGCTCTTAGTCTTAGCAAAGGCTTGGCTGAGGGAATAGGGAGCGAGGTAATACAGCTTAGACTTGATAAAATTGTTTACCGCTCCCTTGAAGATTGCCAATAGATGGGCCTCCGCGATGGGTTCGCAGATCTCGTTCAAGGTGGCGCTCCAACGTTGTATGAACTTTTGAACCGACTCAAGCGGGTCTTGTTTGACTCCCATGAGCTGGTCTAGTGTGACTTCTGGCTTCAGGTTGTATTTGAAGCGAGTCACAAACTGGGTTAATAGCTCTTTCAAAGTTGAAATGGAAGCACGTGGGAGGGCTCGATACTAGTCTAGGGCTTTACCCATTAAGAACATAGCAAAAACACATATTATAGTATGTGTCCATTATTGCAATAATAAGGATTCTGACCTGAAAGTGACTAGGTGGGCATTGGGATCACCTTCCCCATTGTATTTTGTGAAATGGGGAAGGGGCATCCCCAGTGGCAGTGATAGGACTGGGACTGTTAGACTAATAGGATTGTCATGGTAGAAATCCATGACTTGTATTGTGTCTGAACCAATAGCCTTGAGATGCTTGACCTCCTCTGTGAGGGTTTGAATAAGTTGGAAGGCCTGGTCTAGCCTAGTAGATGATGAGGTTATTTGTGGCACAGTAGGAGGAGCCACACTGGGTGGCAGAATGGAGGCAGTAGCTTGGCCGATGGTCAGTGCCATCGGGACGGTCCTTACAGGTGGTGCCGCTTGTGGCATCCACCATCTGGTAGCTGGTGCAGATGGGGCAACCACTGTCGACTGTGCCATTGGATATGCTACTTGTGTAGCCGGGGGCACAAATAGAGATCCCGTAGCTAGGTTTAGCGTTTGTGGGATTTGACTTTGATGATGGGAATGGTGGTGCCTTTACGCAAGATGGACAACAAGAGACATGTTGAGAACCCACCATGCCATGGTAGCAGGCTCTGTTGTGTGAGTCGGGAGAAAAGTTGGTGTTGTAGGTAATTGGGACATAGGTGTTGCATGTACATGCAGTGACATAGGCGCAAGCACACGATGAGGTAGGTTAGGTAATTGCGCCTGCTGAGGAATGATCTGTGATGGACCTTCGCCTGGAAGTGTAGTCAGAGAAAGAAAATGTAAGTGCGGTGAATGTGGGACTCGATTGGTATCGGATAGTGTTAGGGGCGTGGTAACCATGAATAATGGATTTATGCAGGATGTCATAGAGGGAGGGGCCATGGTGAAATCAGCATGACTGCCCCCTTCAGAGTGAGATTCTAGATCATCTTGCCCGTCATGAAGTGTTTCATCACAGAACAAAACCTCTAGTTGTTCTAGCGATGTCTTCACCATCAGCATTTGATCTATGATCCACTTTTTCTAGTCTATCAAGGGTACATTAGTGTTAGGTAAAGGAATAAATTCCTTCCCGTTGCAGTACATGAACTCGTACTCTTGTTTTTCCTCGAGTTCTTGCGAATACATAGGCAAGTTTGCTGCTAATTTAGCACAAAGGAAATTGTAGTGCTCCCTACGCTGAGCTTGTTCCTCAGGCTTCTTGTTTTGTAGCCTGAGGGAGCGGCGTGGTCACACCAGACTAAGTCGTTGCTCGACCACAGGACGCGTAACTTGCAAAGTCTAAGGGTTTTTGAGATTGGCAGTGACAATAGCTATGGTTGATGTAACCATTTTCCACACAATTAGGAAACAATGATGATAAAGGTAAAGATGGGAAGGACGAAGGAAAACTAAGATAATAATTGGGGCTTTCTATCTTGTAGGATTCCAAAGGAATCGTTGATGTGACCTATCTGCACCACATAATTTCGTAAACAACCTTGGAGGTATTACATTTACGTTGATTGACTATGGGTATAGACAGCTTACAAGACTACCTGTAAAATGTGGATCGGCTATGAAGGCCCTCCTTCTACCACCAGAAAACTATAACGATAGAAAGCATCGGTCATTTGAAATATCAAACGAAAGTCCGCGTACACAATTTTAACCCTGGATCCATGCGAGGACCGTGTTGGAGAGAAAATGAATCCAAGGTGCCCTGAACAGTCTTGTCGATCAGACAAGGACTTACTTGATCAATAAAAAATTTTGTGATATTTGGGTAATAAAATGATGGATCTTTACAGGAAAATATGATATCGTTAACTTAGCGGGCAATCGAAAATGACGAAGTAGATTTACGACGATTTGCAAGGTTTGTATAGGTGAGACTCAAAAGATCAGATTTAGAATGTGGGAAACCCCAAGATCTGGGATTCACCTCATGAAACAAAGTATATTGAATATAACTATTACAAGCAGACTTCGATCTGGGCAAAGCACGTGCCAATAACAAGAAACTGTTCAAAGATGAAGCAAGCAAAGGTCGATCTACCTCATTCTAGCGGTGTACAAAGGAGCCAATCTGAAGTAGAATGTCTGTCAACCTGCTATTCCTGACTGGAGATTCTTGCCAATTGCCTTCGATATTCTTGCGATTGCTAATTCTCTTTGTTCTCTTGTCAAAAGTTGTCAATGATTATCAATAGAAGGGAAAAATCGCTCACAAAGAAAATTCAATAAATCTTAGGAGAAATTTTTTGCCTCTCGATGGTCTTTGTCAACCAGAGCATTTATAAGGTTAGGGTCAAGCAAAAGATGTGGTTTAGATTATGTGTGTCTTGAATTTGCAAAGTGTCGTTGACTTGAAGTGGTGGTTGTTGAAGCTTGTGGAACTACACCACCTTACACTCTAAAGCGTAACGCTGCATAAACTGCTCTTGTTGGAGCTTTGTCGATACGTGATTTCTTGATTACGCTATAATACGCTGGAGAGCGTATTGTGCCGCATGGACTGCTAATGCTTCACTATGTCTGTATTACACTACACCATACTAGATTATGCTGCACCACGCTAGATTACACTTCATAGCTTAACTTAGCATAAAATAGCGCACTTGCAAAAAATTGAAGTGTTGGTTAAGTTTTTGGGCATTTTCCATCCTTGATGTTGTGGCAAATTTCTTTCTAACATTATGCTGCATTACGCCATGTTGCGTAATGCAGCGTAATATGCCAAAAAAAGCTAAGGTTCTTGAAACACAGATAATTTGCAAAGTCAAAAGCTTGCCGCTATGCACCCATCATTTTGCTCTGTCTTCTGGAATTCATTTGTGTTGTGCCACGCGACGTGGCAGAACAAGCCTTTAATTTGAAAAGGAACTTGTTGTGCCACACCTTGTTGTGACTCCTTTTCCTAAGTCACCAGCTTTTTGCTGAACTGCCGATGCCTCGAAATTTTCACAGTGTTTCAAGGAGGATATATATGCACATTTCATCAAGGTCAAACAATCATTTTCCAAAGTGAAAATGAGAAGTTACAGAGCGTAGAGCAATTGGAATAAGAAGTGAAGCCAGAGCATAGCAATTAGAGTGTAGCACCTAGAGCTTGATAGTCAAAGTATGACAACTAGCATGATCCACCAAAGTGAATTTCAACACCCTGGACTCATCAATGTGGATGAGGGAAAATAAGCAGTGCAGTGTTTATCGTAGGCATGCATGCAGGAATAGAGAGAGCCACCATCCACCAAGTACCCTACTACGCTCTACCTTTGTGCAATCTCTTTTTCTTTTTGGGATTTCACTCCTTTTGACTTGCATTGGGGGTTTGAGATTTTGGGGGGGTCAGGCTTGGTAGAGACCACCACCATGGTGGCTATGATGGCTACTATGGCCAAAAAGGGAGGGCACATTTGTGGTGGCAAGGGTTTTGCTTGCACATTTTTTTTCTTCTTCTAGGTGTGCATTGCATGGACATGGGTGATTAGTTTCATGGCCTTACAGGGCAAGGGTTTTGTTCTTGGAACTATGTGGGACATGGAAGAATTAGAAAAACTGAGGGCTTTCTTTTTTCTTGGGATGTAGCTAGGGCAAGGGGATAAGGCAAAATATGAGGGCTTTGTGACCACAACCAAGGTGACTATGACTTGAGCATAGGGGATCATGGGATACCCTCATCCCTCCTCTCCTTTTTCCTTGGCATGTGTGAGGTAGAGAAATTGGGGTTTGCTGGTGGCCCTAGGGCTAATGGAATTGAGAAAAGAAATGGGATTGCATGGTGCTTGGTGCCAAGGGGTGATTTTTTTCATTTTCATGTTTTTAGGCCTAAGGCTAGGGCAAGATGAATAGCATAACTATGGTAATGATAGCTATGACAAGGAGGCAAGGGTAGGGAGGAGAGGCCATGATAGAATGCGACCATGAGAAGCACCTAAACACATAGTGGTAGAGTGTAAGGGGGCTGGGCAATGACGTGAATGGGGCATGGTGCCTTAGGTGAAGGCACAACACGACAGTGGGAGAAGAAGTTAAGATTTTTTTTGTATTTTTTTGAGCACTTTAGAGCTATACTCCCAACCATTTTTTTTTATTTTTTATTTTGGATTCTTTCATGATTTGGGGGCTATGCTCCCTAAGGAGCATAATCGACAATTGGAAAAAAAATTGATGATTTTAGGGGCTACACTCCCTAGGAAGTGTAGCTAATAGTTAGAATTTTTTTGTCATTTTTCTTGGGTTACACTCCTAGGAAGGGATAACCTAGAGTTAGAATTTTTCATGGACACCCTGGGTTACACTACCCAGAGTTAGAAAAAATTTGAGAATTTTATCAAATGCAGTGATGAAATGTCAAATGTGAAAAAATGCTAAGTGCAAGAATGAAAAGTGATAGGATGTTACTTATGAAACAAAATGTGATGTGTACCAAATCTTTACCAAAATGCTGAATTTGCAAACCAAACATGCCAAACTACCAAAATATGCAAACAAAGACAATGCACAACATGTGAATGTAATGCAAAATGCTAATGCTACATCAGTGTTGTACCCTAGTGAGCACCAAGTGCATTAAATGCATGTATCAACATCCTATGCTCAGGGGGCCCACAAGGGACCCTAAGGACATATTTTCTACTAAATTATGCTACTCTATGTTTAACTTTGCTAATTTTGCTAAGTGTAAGTTAGTGTATTTCTGTGCATCCAATGTATACTAATTCTTTCTTTGTTTCTTTTTGTGGTTGTAGGATATTGTTGAAGCCAATCCTCATCATGGTGGAGCTCATTGGCATCCTCTACTATATGAGTGAGCCCATATCAAACATGCCCACACCATACACACAGTTGGGTCACCAGGTAGTATGGTTCTGACTAGGAGCATGTGAATTCCTGGAATTCCTACTCCAACACTTTAGTGTGATGATGTGGTCACACTTAGTCATAGAAGCTACTAGCGTCATCATGGAGTCATTGTTTCCTGGGGAAAACTAAGGCATTCTAAGGTTCATGTCCAATGAGCCCACTACTAGTGATGGTAGAGTAAGAGGTTCATGGCCAATCTAGGCCTCCTGCAATCGCATACACATAACTGAACTGGGATGTATCCATGTGCGAATACAATGCCTGGTACTTAGGCCTCCTACCACCTGGGGGCCTTCTATTTCAGGGCTTTCATTTCATTGTGCATTATGATGACGGACTTGAAAAACATGTGGTTGTTTCCTAGCCTGACATAAAGTATGATTAGTTTGGCTTTGTTTGCATACGCCACGTGAGTGAATCGGGCTTGCTTAACAGCATGAGTGTGCTTTGGCCTTCCACAATAGCATGAGTTTTCCCTAGCCCAATAGTGTGAGTGAAATATTCTGGCCTTATCATGCTTGATTTCAGTATGCAGCATGAGCGTGAGTTGTTGCCCTCGTTTCTATTGCAGCGTGAGTTGTTGCCCTCTTTTCTATTGCAACGTGAGTAGCCATCTTTATGGCCATGGGTATTGATAGCACAAGCTATTGTAAAATTCTGTCAGCGTGAGTTAGGCCTCAACTTGGCAGCATGGGCTATTGAACCAAAATCAGTGTGACTTAGGCCTCTAATTTGGGTAGAGTGAGCGGTGGTATTGTTGTTGATACCCAGCATGAGTATTTTTCTTCATACTCAGTGTGAGTTTCTGCACCCTTAGTGTGAGTAGAGCCTTTTATTTTTAGTGTGAGTTTTGGATTATTTTATCGTAAGTCACTGCCACCCTATGCGCTGAAGATTCGCGATTTCAGAAAAAAATTTCATGAACTGTTCGCGTCGAATTCAGGAGAATGTACAGAAGCGTAGTAAATTTGCAATGGGTACATATTTCATAATTTCCAATGAATTTTTTTTTGGATTTGTACTTATACATTGAAATGGTCACCTTGATTTGCCTCGTATTGTTCTTGCCTTTTTAGTGATGTTTGCATTTTGCATTAAAATCTTACATATCTTCTCCTGTTCTAAATCATACCAAAAATTTCATTTCATTGTTAAGTGGCAAGCAAGCAATCAACATTCGTGGCATTGACATGAGATAGATCACAGAAAACAAGGAAGTACGAATAAATAAACAAATATTGTGGTAACCAAAGGCCAAGGGGGCAAGTATGGATCATATGAAAATCAAGTTTTGGATGGGGCGTGCGAGGAAAACATTGCATTTTCATGGATTCGCGTGCCTTTGGGAGCATCAGAGGCTCTGCCATGACTTGCACATTCATGTGTGTTTATTGTTCATTGCTGGTTTTTGCTCTTTTTCTCATATCTCTACTAAAAAAAGAAAAAACAAAATAGGGTCATCATCATGGGTCATGAATCATGAACATGATGATGGATGAATGCTTGTTCAACTATTTTAAAATCTATTTGCTTATAAAGAAATGAATCCCACCAGCACATGGCCAATGGCCATGTGCAAGCTCATGGTGCTCTGTTTTTACTTTCCCCTTCATCATGACTAGTGCCAATTTTTTAGCGTCTGAAAAGTTTTCGATCATTGTAGGTGAGGTGAGTTTGGGGACCAAGCCCTTCCCCAACACATTTTGTAAAATATTTTTAGGTGCTCCTAGTATTAATTTTTTTAGATACGAATGGTAAACTAGCTATTACGGAGGACCTGGTAAATTCGGGAGCCTAACATCTTTGGTTAATCAAATTAATATAGACCTTAGCTAACCAAGTCTCCAATGCTTACGAGGGTGTGTGAAAGGTAAGTATAAATTTCTTCTAAGTGTCCAGCGTGTCAAGTTGGCAGCGTATGAATACTGAAAATTTGTCTAAGTGTCCAGCGTGTTAAGTATGCACTTAAGTGTTAGTGTAAACTGTTATCTATGAATAATTTACACGTTTATATGCATTCAAGTATATCTCGTCCACTGGGGAATTATCTTATGTGTTTGAAATATGGGTTGGTATTACTTTTAATACATAATTCCAGGACTAAGTGTGGTGTCCGTTTATTGTCATGATGCATGGATGTAAGTGTTATTTATGTTTTAAGTGGTGGGTTGGGTATGGTGTTTTTTTATCATCTTAACTCCAAGACGTCTTCTTCATCTATAAGTATTTTGGTCTTGTAACTCTATGAATGTTTTTGTCATTTTCCATTTAATGCTTTTGTTTTTTTCCATTTAATGCTTTTTTTTATATTTGCTAATTAGTTGTTTTTTGTTTTGTGCTTTCTATTTTTAGAAGGGACATGATGATGATGATGGTGGCCCCAGTGGAGCAAGACTCGATGATGCAGATGAGTTTGGGGATCAAGCCCCTCCTAGTGCTGATGTTTAATTTAATTTGTCATTGTTGTTAGCTTAGTTATGTTTTTTTTTTTTTGTGTTGAAATTTTGTGGATTGTATGAAAGCAAATGTATGATGTTAACATTTGATATTATCCATTTATACATTTATGCATTTTTTTTGTTTTTTTTATGTTATTCAAGTTTTTTTTTTATTTTAAGATTTGTCCAAACTTTTGATAAACACAAGTGTAAACACAAAATATTTTTTTTTTCATTTTGTTGTTTTAATGGTTTGTAAATGTGAAAGTAACTAAAATGACAACAGTGTAGAAGAAATGTAAGCGGAATAATAATTTGTAAAGAAAGGATGCAACTATGCATGCAGACAAAGAATGTAATTTTAAAGAAATGAAAATGTAACTTGTTCTAGTTTAAGGCCATTTCGGGCCATGCATATCAATTTAAAGTCATGATGGGATTTAACAACGGCGTTCTAGTTTAGGGCCATTTCGGGCCACAAGAAAAAAAGAGAGATTTAAACTGTTTCAGTGGGTTTTAAAATGAACCAGCCATTCCTGGTTGTGGCTAGTTTTATGTCATTGCAAATGTGTAGTAGTTTAATGTCATTTCAGATATGTAGTAATTTTAACAGTTGAGTAGCTTCTTTAATTTTTGAAGATTGACATGGTGTGTCAGGCATGTCGATGTAATCGTATATTCTATGTCTCCTTCGCTAATTATGTTAAATGGTAATTCTGACCATGAGACATCTGGGGGAATGACCCCTATGTCAACATGCTCTGAAGTTTCTACATTTTGTAATGTTTCTATATCTTCTGGGGGATCACGGTTTGGAGATTGGTTATCATTTTGGTTGTCAATGGGTGTGGCATCCTGTTTAAGCTCGAGAGTAGTGTCACCGAATTCGACCTCTGAGCCTTGGTTTGTGTCTATGTGCGATGGAATGTTAGATGTAACCACATCACCATGTATAATTATTTCACTGCCCTTGTAAGGTAGGTGAATCTCTTGGTGGATGGGTGAGGATACCGCCTATAATTGGGCTAACCATGGTTGTCCTAATATCAAGTTAAATCCAGGCATCTCATCTATGACTACAAATTCAGCTGACATGGGGAACCGATCCCCTGCTATGAAATCCAAAGTTAGTGATCATTTGACAACTACACATGATCCACTGAACGATTTCAAGAATGTCATGGAAGTTGGTTTGATTTGTTCAGTTAGCCCTAACTGTTTGATGATGAGGTATGGTACTACATTCGTGGCTACTCCGTCATCTACATGCATCCTATGTATTTTAAATTTATTTACTTGTATAGTTATGAACATGAGTGCAGTGGTGACTCCTCCTATTTTTTCATCTATTTTTATATTATCCGTGTTGAAGCCTAGTGATGTAGCTCTTGATCCTTCATATGGAAACATTACGACATGAATGGAAGGTTCATTTGTAGGCAAGTCTTCACTGACTGGGATCGATGTTAACATGTGTACTAAGGCTTCACGATGAACTTGAGAAGTCATCATTACGTCATACAAGCTTAAAGATGTGTTTTTTTGTTTAAGCACCTGTGTGACCTGGGCTAGGACACTGGCCAAGTCTTTACTTTTTGGTATTCTATTGTTGGTTGAGACTTGGTCCATTAGACCCAATAGTTGTATCTCTTATGGAATGGTTTTCATGTGGTCTAATGTGATGGTTGGGTGTGATGTATCTAGCATTCCTAATTTTTTGTTTTTGTGGCTCGTGCTTGGCTTGTCAGTTTTCGAAGCTATGGGTACAGCGTTTAAGGGAGTGGGTTTTGATGGCCCCAATTCAAGACTTCGACATTCTTTTTCCAACCATTCCCTCATAAGTCTATCAGTGAGGTGTTCTTGCAAAGGTCGTGGGGGAACCATTGGAGCTTAAACATCAGGTTTTTTTGGGACCCATATTACGAATGGAGTGGATCAAGGTTGCAGTTGAACAATTGGAGGTGGTTGTGTGTCAGGGTGTTTAGGCACCCTGATGATGAACGGGGTCGGTTTAGCTTGCGGTTGAGGAGTAGAAGGTTGAAGATCAAGGTGTTTGGGTACTCTGATTATGAAGGGAGTTGGTCGGTTTTGTGGTTGTACCTCCGTGGTCGCAACCGCGGGTGCACCCGAACCACAAAGGGAGTGGGCCAGGTAAGTGGTTGCACATTTTTGGTTTCATTGGAAGGGGGTACATGAATGACAAATGGTTTTTGAGGTGTAGGCGGATTGTATGTGGGATACGAAGATTGTGGGGATGATGTTGATGCTGTAGGAGGAACATGAGTCACGAAAGGTTTTCTAGGCATTCTTTGCTCATTTTCGATATGGATCATGTTAATAATGTAAGGAGCTTCCTTAGTATTAACGGGATCTTTGTACACACCCATATATTGATTCTGTAGTTTACCAGGGTTGGCATCATCAAATCTTATTTCACCCCTATCAATCATATGTTGTATGTCTTTTTTGAGGGTGAAACAATAATCAGTACCATGTCCATTCTGTTGATGGTTCTCGCAAAATCAATCTAGTCTAAAGCCTCTTGGAATAGGAGCCTCATTTGGATTTTCCAAGCTTGGGTTTTTGACCAATTCACAGAACCAGGCATGTCTCTGGGCTGCTGCTGGAGACAACTACTTATGTTTAATGGCCCCAGCCTTCAAAAGTTGATCTAACAACTGGGAAGGCTTCATGGCTAGCTTGCGTGGTAGATGGTTTAGGTGTGTGTGCAGGAGCAATTCTCTCGTAGTTAATGAGAGCAGTAGGTGGTCTTCTTTGCTGTCCCATGTTGGTAGGTTGAGTCTTTGCTACTGCTGCTACTATTTCTTTAGCCTTTTCTTTATCTTTTTTAGTGTGTTGATTTTTGAAGTTTGAGTAAGCAAGGTCATGGGTATTTTGGGCTACCTCTTCTATGTTTTTAATCTGTACAAAAGCTTGGCTTAGAGTGCGTGCATTTAGATAGTATAGTTTTGATTTGAAAAAATCATTCATGGCTTCCTTATTGGCTCATGAAGTTCGTTGAGCGCGACACTCCATCTTTGGATAAAGTTTTGTACAGGTTCAAGCGGTGCTTGTTTTACCTGTATCAGACTGTCCAAGGTTGCTTCAGGTTTCAGGTTGTATTTAAACCTGGTAACGAACTGGTGTAAGAGATCCTCCAAAGAGGATATGGAGTTACGAGGCAAGGCTCGGTACCAATCTAATGCTATTCCAGTGAGGGACATGGTGAACACATGCAAGATTGTGTGGGGCCAAGCCTAAAGAAATAGGCATTCTAGTCTAAATGTGACTAGATGGGCATTGGGGTCTCCTTCCCTGTTGTATTTTGTTAGTTGAGGCAAAGAAACTCCTTTGGGCAAGGTTAATGGTGGTACCGAAGAGCTAATAGGATCATCTTGGTAAAATTATAATACTTTAAGCTCTTCATTGTTAGCAATTTTGAGGTGTTTTACCTCATCAGTGAGCTCTTGCATCATCTTTTTTGCTTCGGCCCATTCTTGGGCACTTGGTGGAGCAGTAGGTTGGCTAGTTTGAGTGCCATACAAATTAGACTGCTATGCAATGGGTGGGAAAGAAGAAAGTTGAGTGGTCAGAGGTTGCACTTGTGGAATATTTACAGTGGGCACTACTAAGGGTGGCATACCGTAAGGTGCAGGTTGTTGTTGTTGTTGTTGTTGTTGAGCGACAGAGGCGGGCCATCGGCCAATTGTGGGTTGTGGAACAGATTGTTGTGATTGGACAACTGGGATGGGCCATTGCCCAACTATGGTTTGTGAAGAGAAACTTTGTACCTGGTATTGTACTGGAGGAGCCAAGGATGTGGTATGAACCTACACTCATGGGATGAAGTGTGTAGATGTGGAAGCAGGTATCACAGATGGCATCCCAATTACTTGGGATGGGAAAGTCACTCCTACATTAGTTTGAGAGGGGGGTTGTTGGGGTTGTACTTGTAGGAGAGGGGATAATGTGGTGACTAGAGGAATAGTGGGGATGGATACATTGAATTGAGTATCGATCATAGGGAGAGTGGGGATAAGAGTGGGTACTTCCTATTGGGGCACATGTGCTTGAGTGGTTTTAACTGCATGAAGAGACATGGCCTCTCCCGTGAATGGGTGAAATAATGGGTTTGTGTAAGTATGTGAACTGAGATTATGATACGAATCCCCATGTTCGGATTGAGCCGTGAAATTATCTTCCTCATCTCCATTTTGAGATTCTACAATAGGTTGGCGTGAGTTTTGGTTCCTTGCCATGAGAAGTTGTGATAGGAGTTCATGGTGGGATTCAGTGAGTGGGATGACATCATAGGTGGTGGGAATGAAGTCATGATCTCCTTTGTGAATTAACTCATAGGGTCTCTTTGCTTCTAGTTCATTTTGGTCAACGGCCAGGTTAGCTTGGATTTTAACACAAATAAAGTTATATTGTTCAGGCGTTAAGATGGTGAACATGGGATCTTTACCTTGCAATCTCAGTGACCAGCAAGGTGGCCCCTGAAAGTTCATCTCACCAAGGGTGACCATGGACTTAGCAATGGTGACGGGACCCGAGATTGTAGTACTAAAGTTGGTAACGGGCATGACGGTGGTGTTGGTGTGCACAGGGTCCATTGTCAAAGTGTCTAGATGTAACAGCGTAAGCGAAATAAAATAGATGGCTAAGTGTCAGAGAGAGAAAATATGGCTAAGTGTTGAAAATAGAAAATATGGCTAAGTGTTGAAGAGAGAAAATATGGCTAAGTTTTGAACATCGTACAAAAAAAAATGTCCTACAACATATGAACACCAGAAGCAGCATATAAGGAGTTTAAAGAGGCACATCATATAATTAATGTGCACAGCGTATAAGGTAGGGTGAGGAGTAGCGTATGATGCTAATGTTAGGAAAATAGGGTGTGAACACCAAAGGAGTGGTGTCATATAGTGTGAGCAACTGCAGCGTGAGCAACTGCAGCATGAGCAACTATGACATGAGCAACTCCAGCATGACCAACTATGGCGTGACCAACTGCAGCGTGTGGAAACCAGGTATGGTGTTTGAAGCTAAGGCACAACATCTAGACACTAGATGGGATGCTTGGGTGAGAAAGCTAAGTGCTGGATGCAGCATCTGAGAAGAAAACTTAGATCTGGACACTATGAATAGCATCAGAAAAGAGAGATAAGGATGAGGGACACTATAAACAATGTCTAAAACTGGTAGAGAGTGCAAGACGCTGAGGGAAGTGTTTGGATCTGAGAGGGGAAGGTGCAAGATGCTGTGATTCAAGCAAGAACATGCCTAGAAAATCCTGAAACAGTGTTTGGATTGGAAAATAGGATTTATCAGTAGGACACAGCACCTGAATGCTAGGAACAAGGCAGAGTAGGAATGCTGGCACTGACAGCAATGTGTGAACGCTAGATCTGGGATGCTAAGAGGTGGATCTAATAGAGAAAGGGCCCTCCTTCTAGCACCATTTTACTATACCATCCAAAATCGTCAGTGAGAGGCTGGAATGAATAGATACCGAGAGATCTACAGATGAAACAATAAGACCCTGCCTTTGCCTGAGGGCAAGCTGGAAATCAACGGAGGCAGAGTGCCTTGAATGGTCTGCACATGGATCAAACAATGACTTCCCCAAACGTACGCAATTGCGATGCATTGGGTTATATGTAAACAAATGCCAAAATGAACGTAAATGAATGAAAACAAATGTAAACTGTTTAAATCATAAATAATGAAAATAGCAAAAATGTGAACAGGAACAATAATGTAAATTGTAAGAATTTGGGCAATAATGCAAACTATTTGTATTGATAAAAAATTAGAATATGCATTGGTCAGAATGCAGTTGTGGAGTGGTTGCAAGGTGGATGTTTAGCCCCAACGGAAGATGCAGGTTTTTGGATTGCAGGTGTACAACGTCCAAGTCTGTATGAAGCCCAGCATATGAGATTGATGCTTAGATCTCCTAAGTGTGTAAGATTCAAATTTTGTGAACCTTGATCTAGTGGAAGAGCAAGAGATTTATAGGGTTTTGGACATAATATTTGGATCTTGGAGAAGATCAATGGTTGCAGGGTGAGAAAAATTTAGATCAGGTGACAAGTGTGTGCATTGACCGGATGCACGAAATGTTACAATGTACAGCATCTAACATGACCAAATCTTATGCTGGCGTGTGCAATCCAGAGCGTAAGAGCTTGGCATGCTCAAATAATAACAAAAGAAAATTTACAAAATAATGCTTTGTTACAATAAAATTTTTTTCTCTGGCCTTCTAAAACTATGGTCTGGCATGTCCTAGCATCTTGGTGTCAATGTCCAACATCCTGTGTGTGAACATCCAATGTATGAAATAAAAATGATGAATTTGGAGCTCATTTTCAATCTCCAAAGCCAATTCCAAGAGTGGATCTAGATGCCTAAGGTCCAGAGGATGCTGCTTGTTAAATTTGAGCTTGTTCGGAGGCTATTTTGGCTTTGTTTTGGTTGGTCATGCTGTGGTCACGCTGTGCAGCGTGACCAAAGTGTGGCCCCAACGTGACCAAGCTTAAATGGCATATTTGAAGCCCAAATCATAAATTTTTGATGCTTGCAAACATGTATAAGTGCTGTTGATCCTTGGGGATTGCCCAAATATCGAAGATGCTTCCTAAAACTGCTTGTTTTGCCCTGTTTTTGTTTGGTCACGTTGTGGTCACGCTGTACAGCGTGACCAAAAGGTGACCCTAGCATGAGCAACTAAAAGTGTCATATTTGAGTCCCAAATTTTGATTTTTTGGAGCTTCTGATCATACACAATTGCTACCTAGTCCCTGGGAGTCGAATCCATGTCAAAATTTTCCTTTGAGATGCCTGAATTAGGCTGTTTTAGCTTGGTCACACTGTTCATGTGCTGTGCAGCATATTAAAATGTAGCTCTAGCATAAGCAATTGAAAATACCTTATTTAAGGCCTAAATTTTTATTTTTTGGAGGCTAGGAGTTGCTAGGGGCCTTGGTGAAGGTCATGGAGGGTCCTTGTGCTCGAATTTGGCCTGTTTGAACTTAGTTTTAGGGCTCCAAAAGTTGGTCATGCTGATCCTTACGCTATGCAGTGTAAGCCAGTGTGACCAAACTGTAGCCAAAACTAGGCATCTTAAGCCCGGAACTCTTGATTCTAGATGCTGGAAGTTGGTGCAATCGCCTGTGGGCCCCAGGCGAACCTTGCCTGTTGAATCGTGAACCATCAAGGGTTGTTTCGGAGGCCTCCAAGTCTGGTCATGCTATGTTCATGCTTGGGTAGCTGCATGACTTAGCTTGAATCTTGTCTGAAAGTGCTAGGCCAAAATTTTGTGGTGTTTTCAGAATATTCATCAAATCTCCATAGCAAAAATAGGCTAGTTAGGACAAGATTAGGTGCCAAGCCCTAAGCCAAATCTGAAGGTCACATTAACTAAGGTATACCTTGAACGAATCCATTCTAAGAAAGTCCAAAGTTCTATTCTTCAAAAACTTAAATGTGGTACCTTCTTGGACTTGGCACCAAAAGAGGTCAAGACTCAACTACAAAGGTCCCCCATGTGATCCATCCTCACTTCCAACAAGAAGCAGTACATGGGAGAAACCTATCTATTTTGGAACAACTAACAAGTAAACACCACTGTCAAGATCAAGAACATTAGCATGTCCTATTTGGTTGAGGCCATTGCAGAGGCCCTCAAACTACCTACCACTAACATAACATTGGTAGATATTCCCATGCAAGAAGATCTAGAAGCAAGAAAGAAGTGGATTAAACAATGCTATGGGGTAAGTTGTAAGGAGTATGATGTACTAACCAAGGTACATAGATTTTATTTCAAGATTGTACCCTACCACCTAAACCTAATGGTGAGGTCTAGCAAAGGCATTACCTTCTTCACTCATGTGTGCATTACTCCAAGTAGCAAGTCTCCCATCAACCTCCCTCATCTCATCTTCTTGGATATTGAAAAGTGTTTCATAGAAAATGAGTGAGGGAGGAAGACACTCCCTTTTCTATGCCTGATAAGAAAACTTTGTAGAAGGGAAGGCATAGCTAGTTATGCCAATGATATCATCCATCATGTTCCTACAACCTCTTGGAAGGATGATGAAGGATAAAGCACTAGCAAAGTTGCTTGAGAAGGAGTAGCCACCACCACCACCCACCAAAGAGACAACATCGAAGGCTCATGCAACCATAGAATGCATAAGGAAACTCCATGAAAAATTCTTTCAATAGCAACAAGGAGAGCCAAGTGGTGATGAACCATTAGTCTACTAGCCAATGCTAAGTCATCTCAACAAAGTCATGAGAATATTAAGTTGGTTGGAAAAGACTGCACTGTTGTTTTTCACCCAATGAATGCATTGGCCCATGAGATCAAATCCAAGTGCCTAAGAGGTTACAGTGTCCATCCCTAGATAATATGAATTCCTTGAAATTTTTAAAAATGATGCAACCTTCTCAATATGCCTAGAGAAGGGTGAGGGGCTATTTTCTTGGTGATGTAGCATCAAGAATAGGAAATGTAGTAACCAAAAACATCAGCAACTAGAACAGTTATGCTGAGGGGTTCATGACCATGGTATAGCCCTAACCCCACCCCCATCTAAAGGGTTGTCATTAGAGGGAAAAAATGGAGGTGGAGCAGTTAGAACAGTCATGTTATTCGAACTAAGACTTACAGATTATTTTGATGAATGGGTGCTAGGGGTTCGCATGGTATTTTCAGTGGTACCAGGACTAACTAAGCCCAAGTGTAGTAGGGTTTTCTAGTGTGAAAACTATAGTGCAAACATGCAAATGCATGCATAGTAGCAAAAAAAATGCAAGTCTGGTGCTAAATGCCAAAGAAAATGTTTGAAAAATGTAAAGGAGTTTGAGAGAGGAAGAATGGCACCACCCCAAATAGGGGAGCATAACAATTGCAAAAGAGAGGCAAGGAGGTATGTGGTGTACATATGGGCATAGTAGGTAGCATAGTCATAGTCTCTAGGATGTCTAGGCTATGAAACTGATGTCAATCATGAAGTCTAAGCTTGTTGGGTTGGCTACTATAGTGTCTTATGGACTGCAGTATGCTATGGTATGCAAAGGTAGTGTCCCAAAGTTTTTCCAAGGTGTTAAGGGAATTTAGGTGCAAGGGTGCTAGTGCCAAAGTGCCAATTACTAAAATGAAATTACCAACCAACTGTTTTAATATTCCAACCCTCAAAAATGCCAACCACTAAAATGTGAAATGTAGGGGTATTCATAGGGTTAGGGTTAATGTGAAGTGCAGATCAGACACCACGTGGCAAAGGGGGTAGTTGAGGCTATGCTAACCATAGCTACGCTCCCACTGGACCAATAGGTGCTATGCTCTAGTGTGCTTTAATGGACCCCAAGAAACTACTAAACTATGACTATGCTACCAAGACTACATGTGCCAAAGCTGAAGAGACCACAATGTACCTGCAAATAGTACAAAATAGTGCAATTTGGAGGCTACGCTCTGGGACTATGCTCTCCCCTCTCTTGAGTGGGATCAAGTGTAGGTACAATTTTGGGACCTAGAGGGTGTAAAAGAGATGCAAATTGCTGATCTTACTTGCTAGAGAGGCGTTGGAGTTAAGATGGAGACCAATGCTAAGCTCTAGAGGCGTTTGGAGGCTGCCCTGCATTGCTATGCCAACTACGCTCTAGAGCATAACCCAATAGTTAGGTAAATTCTACAAAAATTAAAGTCTAGTGCTAGCTACACTAGCTACACTCTAGAGCATAGTAGGAAGAGTGAGAATGTAGCACTAACACTTAGAAAAAATTGGTAGAACTTGCAATCTCAATCTAGGCTACACTAGCTACACTATAGAGAATAGCAGGAAGGCTAGCTTCAAGAGTTAGAAAATCTACCAACTGCCTCTTCCATGCTAAGCCAACCTCATAAATTTTGTCTTGACACTTAGGCAAAACTAGCCACTGAAGTGCATGCTATGCTAGCTACACTCTAGAGCATAGCAGGGAGAATGTAAGCATAGCACAACACTTAGAAAATTTTTTGCAGCTACTATTAACACATAGAAAATTTTGCAAATCTGGTTCTATGTTGCATGCTACACTAACTACACTTTGGGATGTAGTCTCAGTCGTGGAATCATGGGCCAAGCATTTAGAAAAATTTTCCTTATGTTGACACTTAGAAAAATTTGCTATTTAGGTGTTGTTGCCCGAATTTGGTGGTGTTTCATTGGCTCCTCTTTGTTGACGTTTGGAGGAGTGGCCCAAGAGACATCAACAAAGAACTTGAAACACCACAGCAGGCATGACATCAACATCACCCATTAGCACCCAATTATAAGATGCTTCACTAGGCCTAAGACTGCTAAAAGTAATGGTATGCTAAAGGTAATGGATGTAGGGAATTGGCTTGGGGATAGCAAGGGTGGAATGAGATGCAAATGGTGTATCATGTTGCAAGACATGGGATTAACACAGTTGACCATAATCATGGTACTATGGTGGCTTGTCACCAAAATGATGGCCTCTCATCGAAATTCTTGTGAGAGAGCCATCTCCTATAGCACCAAAATGGCTTACCCCTGACATGTCGGCTCTCATTGAAGTGCTTATGAGAAGGTCGATGCAAATTCAAGGTTGGACCAATTGTCAACGTGCAGCTTTGTTAGATTTTGGTCAGGCGCATGTTTTACCCCCTTTCATATTTTTTTTAAATTTTTATGCTTCTTTCTTTTACTTTTTCACTTTTTCACTTACGAAATGCTAGTTGTAAGTTGCTTATTATTGAGTGGACTACATGCCACTTCTTTGCTTAGAGGTAACTGCATCGTGTCTGTAGGACAAGTTTTTCCTCCCTAGGATGGGTTTCATTACATTCGCTTGGGCTTTGACTAGTCCACAGAGGCTTTCCATGGGACAAGTTGCATTACTTTTATCATGGGTTCTATAGTTGACTGAAAGCAAGGTGTCATGTGCATTGGAAAATCTTGCAAGGAACACTAGGAAATGTAAGGTAAAGGGGTAAATGTAAGCAGGTTATGGTAGGGTAATAGGGATGCGGACTCTTGAGTGGCTTGGCAAGCCTAACTAGGTACATCAAAGAAATATGATGACTTACCACTATGATGAAATGTGTCTTTGAATGACTGCCTTCAAGACTTCATCCTGTAAAAACAACGTAGAAAAGATAAGAAAACACTCGCACAACATGTGAGATAAGAGCAAATTGCTAGTTACAAGGGTGCTGCAAGTGCCACGAGTGCTAGACCAGTTATAAGAGCTTACAATGCCAAAGAAGGAATGCTAGTGTAGGTGCCAAGGCCAGAAGGTTACAAAATCTCTAGCAATCACACCAGAAGCAAGCACCCAAGGGAGGTTGGCAAAGCAATCGAGGGTGATGGTGATGCAGGTGCTCGAGACTCCACACCAAGGATAGGAGCTTGGAAATCCAACAAAACAATAGGGAGTCATGCTGCTAGATGCACTTCCAAGCCCAAGCAATGGTGATGGCTAGAGAATGGCAGTACAGTGGCTAGGTAGTAGTACTATTGGGACTCTAGCGAGTGGTGCTGACAGTGAGAGCTCCAGCCAATAATGAAATACCCAAGGTTGACAATGCTAATGGCATGGCCTAGGGGTGGTATGATTGGTGATGGTGGCAATAGCTCCAAAAGGTTAGCAAAATTCCCAAGGGCATCTTCGAAGGATCAAAAAAATGCCAAGGGTAGTAATGTTGCAAATGTTCCAGAGGCTTTTTCTTGATGATGTGAACTCTATTCTAGAACTACAATGCCCTACCCCACCCTACTTGTGAGGTGTGAGAAAACGATGAAGCATTAGAAATATTTACACTAAATTATCCATATAACTATGCATGTTGAACTATGTGTGCTAAACTACGAACCCAGTTTAAGGTCCTGGTAGACCACATGTTGTACTATTTTAAGGTCCTATCAGACCGCAAACCTAGTTTAAGATCTTGGCATACTGTGATGTGCTAGTTTATAGTCCTAGCAAACTATCGTGTGCTAATGTAATGTCAAAGTGGATGGTGGATGTTGTGCCAATTTAATGTCATGATGTAAGGATGAGGTATGCCAGTTTATAGTCATAGTGAACTATGCTATGGATGCCAGTTTTAGCGTCATGGCCCAAAAACTTCTTGTGTCAGTTTATAGTCATAGCAGACTATCTATGCCAATTTAATGTCATAATGGATGCTATGTGTCATTTTAACATTGTAGCATATGCTATGTGCCAATTTAACATTGTAGTATATGCTTTTTTACCTTGCTTCATCATTAATGTGGTGCTACGCACTAGGCATAGTACGGCTTCAGGTATGAATGGTTGATCGAATTGGCAAACTCATTGCCATCTAGATTAGCAAGCTTGAATGCTCCATTGTCATAGGCCTTAGTGACCAAGAAAGGTCCTTCCCAGTTGGCTAAGAATTTGTCTATGGGTTCACAAACAACCTTGAGGATTAAGTTCCCTTTCTTGATTGGGCATTGATGTTGATTGTGATGGTGCTTCTACCATTGCTTTTCTTGATACCATTCAATGTGATCAAGCATTTGCACAAGCTCCTCCTCTATAGAGTTAAGATTAATGATTCTCAACTTATTATTCTGGGCCTCATTAATGAAGCTTGAGAGGATCATGCAAAGTGATGGAACCTGCAATTTAAAAGGAAAATTGCTTCAAACCCATACACAAGGCTATATGACATCTTGGTTGTTGCTATTCTACATGTTGTGTGGTAGACCCATAGTGCATAAACTAGCTACTCGTGCCATCACTATTTGTTGCTACTGAGCATCTTGTTTAGAAGGTTGACAATGACTTTATTTGTAGTCTTTGCTTGGCCATTCGCTTGCAGGTAGTATGATGATGAAAAAAAATGATTAATGCCAAGGTGTTTGCAAAAGGGTTTGGTTTCTATATTGCTAAACTATGGCCTGTTATCTATGACTAAAGTCATGGGTAGACTAAATTGGATCACTATGTTGTTAAGGATGAACTTGCAAACCTATTGCAATGTTTTCTTCCTAAGGGGAATAGCTTTAACCCACTTGGTAAAATATTAAATTACGATTATGATGAAGCTATGTCCTAAGAAAGACTTAGGCATGATGGGTCCTATGATATCCAACCCCCAATGTTGAAATGCCCATGTGATCTACATGGTATGTAGTTCAGTGGGTGGCACATGCATTAAATTATCATGCCATTGATACATGTCACACATATTAACCTTAGAAATGCAATTGCACTCCATATAAGGCCAATAGTAGCCTAATCATTTGATCTTCAATGCCATTACCCTAGGTGCTATGTGACCTTTGCACAGTCCCTCATGAACTTGATCAACAATTGTTTGTGCTTCGCTATCTCTAACATAGGTTAGTAGTATGCCATCATAGGATCTGTGACATAGTGTATTATCACCTACAAGGATGTACTGTTATGACCATTTTCGCACTGCATCCTTTTAGGTAGTGGTTAGATGTTGTGGAGGCTCACCCCATTGAAGGTATGACTTAATGTTATCATACCACTCTACTATGTGGGTCATGCTTGTTGTGGCTATGGATGAAATGTTAGTTCTTTGTGTGATAGGCTCAATGTAATCTGTTACTGAGGTAGGCAAGGCATGAAACATGTTAGGTGTGATGCTTAAGGCTAATGTAGCTAGTGCGTTGGCAATAGAATTTTCATTACGTAGAATCTATTGGATATCTACAGTTGCAAATCATTTGAGCAAGTGCTTTACCAATTCATAGTAAGGTTGTAATTATTATGCTTTACAATCATAAACCTCTATGACTTGATTAATGACTAACTATGAATTACCTCAAATCGCTAGGTTTTGAATTCCTAGGTCGTGGGCTGCTAAGATGCCTCTAAGGAGACCTTCATACTCCACTACATTATTAGTACAAGGAAATGCAAAGTGGTAAGTGAAGGGTTAGACCTCCCTAGAGGAAAATGTGATTATGGCAGTAGCACTACCCCATTGAGAGGTTGAAGCACCATCAAAGTGTAAAATTACCTCAAAGTTAGTAGGCACTTGCCTTATGCTGCTAACATGCTCATTCAGAAATTTTGGATCTATCATTGCTTGATCATTTATTGGTGAAGCCATAAGTTATGTGGCTATTGCTTGACCTTTGGTTAATTCTTGCACTATGTATTACACATCAAACTCTATGATTATTGCTTTCCACCATGCAATTCAACTACTTTTGTAAATATTTGCAGTGATTTCCCAGAGTACATTGCTTTTGCAAATGATGTTTACCTAGCTATAGAAAAGATAGTGCCTTCACTTTTTGAGTGCAGAGACTAAGGCAAGGTAGTTCTACTTCACATCATTGTATTTTGCTTCATGGGCCACTAACACATGGCTTAGGTAGTATACAGGGACCTCTGAGCCATCATCTCACTTTTGACAAAGTAGAGAGGTGATGGACATGTCAAAGGTTGCAAGGTAGATGTAAAATGGTTTATCTCCTTGCGGAGGGTAGACTGTTGGAAGTTGAGCCAACTTCCATTTAAGGTTGTCAAATGCCTCTTGGCATTGAGACATCCACTGAAATTGGACTCCCTTTTTGAGTAGATGTTGCATGGGTTGTAACTCATTAGTCAACCATGTGATAAACCTATGAATGAATTGCAGTCTGCCTTGTAAACCATGTAGCTCCTTAAGATGATCCGGTGGTGCTAAGTTAATAACAACCTTAACCTTATTGGGTTCTATGTGTATGCATGGTTCTAATACTACGAAACCTAGCATAAAACTTGTTTTAACACCGAAGACACACTTCCTAGGATTCAACCTAAGGTCATGTCTACGGCAGCATTTGAGTATGCGATCTAAGTCATTTACATGGTTGTGTTCCATTTTGTACTTAACTACTATGTCATCAATGTAGTCATTAAGAAAATCTAGCAAATAATTGCTAAAGGTGTATATCATAGCACATTCATAGTTTTCTCCTACGTTCTTTAGTCTAAAAGGAATCATTCTATAACAAAACATACCTGAAGAGGTCATGAAGGTAGTACTAAGCTAATGCTCTAGGTGAATCTAAATTTGGTTGTAACCAAAGAACTTGTCCATGAAGAAAAAAAAGGCATCGCCAGCCGTAGTATCAACTAGTTAATCAATACTAGGTAATGGGAAGTCATCTTTAATGATCACCTTATTCAAGTCCCAAAAGTCTATGCAAATGCATATGCTTCAGTTTTTTCTGGGCACAACCATGATGTTGGAGGCCTAGTCTATGTAGTTAATGACCTAGATGAAACCAACTTTGTAAATCTTGATGATTTCATCGCAGACTACTAATGCCACCTTAGGCCTAAACTTGTAGGCTTTCTACTTAACAAGTTTTATGCAAGGATCGAAGATTATATTGTGTTGCACTATGTGAGGATCTAGGCCTGCCATGTCTTTGTAAGACCATGCAAATGCCTTGATATTGTCATTGAAGACTTTAGCAATGCTCTGGGTGTGTTGAGGCTCTAACAAGAAACTAAGTTTTAATGTTTTTGCCTCTTCACTAAGTGTCATTATAGGGACTTCAATAAGGGGATCCTCAATGACGTTGCCTACCTCTAGATCTAGAGCTTTGACTAGATGGTCTGGCCAATCTAGTGGTGCCTCTACAGATGTTATATGTTTATCATAGACTCTAGGCTCAAGATCTAGGCATTTAGTATCGATGTATCGCATGAGGTCATCATGAGGCTCAGTGAGGACCAGAGGTGAAGGAAGATGCCTACACATGCTCATGTTGTAATCTTGCCTAGTATCCTACAAAACAACTAGAAAAATACCAAGCCACACTTGTCTTAGATGAAGTCAAAGTGCATAAATTAAAAAAAGCAATGCAATGAAAATTCACCTAAGTATGCAAAGGTGGGGCTATAGAAGCAAGCATGCGGGCCAATTTCAAGCCTCAAAAAGCCATGGGTGCTAGTTTAAGATCATAGCAAACAATGGTTTGTCAGTTTAAGGTCATAGAGAACCATGGCTTGCCAATTTAAGGTCATAGTGGACCATGGTTTGCTATTTTAAGGTCATAGGAGACCATGGTTTATGCAAACTGTGTAGGTTTAAGTAAGGCCAAGAGTTCTTGGAACATGTAGTTAGGCTAGGTGTTTTCTAGGAAATTAGAAAAATTTAGAAAATTCGCCAAGTCTAGGGACTGCTAGAAATTTTCTAACTCTAGCTGCTACGCTCACCCCTCACTATGCTTGGTCCCTTGCTATGTTCAAAAAAAACTTGGAAAATTTTCCTAAGTGTGGGATGTTGTCTTGGTAAGTAGCACATTCAATTACCTCAAGAGGATATATATGCATATTTCATCAAGGTCAAACGATCATTTTCCAAAGTGAAAATGAGAAGTTATAGAGCGTAGGGCAGTTGGAATAAGAAGTGAAGCCAGAGCATAGTAATTAGAGTGTAGCACCTAGAGCTTGATAGTCAAAGTATGACAACTAGCATGATCCACCAAAGTGAATTTCAACACCCTAGACTCATCAATGTGGATGAGGGAAAAGAAGCAGTGCAGTGTTTATCCCAGGCATACATGGAGGAATAGAGAGAGCCACCGTCCGCCAAGTACCCTACTACACTCTACCCTTGTGCAATCTCTTTTTCTTTTTGGGATTTCACTCCTTTTAACTTGCATTGGGGATTTGAGATTTTGGGTGGGCCACCCTTGGTAGAGACCACCACTGCAGTGGCTATGATGGCTACTATGGCCAAAAAGGGAGGGCACATTTGTGGTGGCAAGGGTTTTGCTTGCACATTTTTTTTTTCTTCTTCTAGGTGTGCATTGCATGGGCATGGGTGATTAGTTTCATGGCCTTACAGGGCAAGGGTTTTATTCTTGGAACTATGTGGGGCATGGGAGAATTAGAAAAAATGAGGGCTTTCTTTTTTCTTGGGTTGTAGCTAGGGCAAGGGGATAAGGCAAAATATGAGGGCTTTGTGACCACAACCAAGGTGACTGTGACTTGAGCATAGGGGATCATGGGATACCCTCATCCCTCCTCTCCTTTTTCCTTGGCATGTGTGAGGTAGAGAAATTGGGGTTTGCTGGTGGCCCTAGGGCTAATGGAATTGAGAAAAGAAATGGAATTGCATGGCACTTAGTGCCAGCGGGTGATTTTTTTTCATTTTTCATGTTTTTAGACCTGAGGCTAGGGCAAGATGAATAGCATAACTATGGTGATGATAGCTATGACAAGGAGGCAAGGGTAGGGAGGAGAGGCCATGATAGAATGCGACCATGACAAGCACCTGAACACATAATGGTAGAGTATAAGGGGGCTGGGCGATGACGTGAATGGGGCATGGTGCCTTAGGTGAAGGTACAACACGACAGTGGGAGAAGAAGTTAAGATTCTTTTTGTATTTTTTTGAGCACTTTAGAGCTATACTCCCAACCATTTTTTTTTTATTTTTTTGGATTCTTTCATGATTTGGGGGCTATGCTCCCTAAGGAGCATAATCGACAATTAGAAAAAATTTGATGATTTTAGGGGCTACACTCCCTAGGAAGTGTAGCTAATAGTTAGAATTTTTTTATCATTTTTCTTGGGTTACACTCCTAGGAAGGGATAACCTAGAGTTAGAATTTTTCATGGACACCCTCGGTAACACTACCCAGAGTTAGAAAAAATTTAAGAATTTTATCAAATGCAGTGATGAAATGTCAAATGCAAAAAAATGCTAAGTGCAAGAATGAAAAGTGATAGGATATTACTTATGAAAAAAAATGTGATGTGTACCAAAGCTTTACCAAAATGATGAATTTGCAAACCAAACATGCCAAACTACCAAAATATGCAAACAAAGACAATGCACAACATGTGAATGTAACGCAAAATGGTAATGCTACATTAGTGTTGTACCCTAGTGAGCACCAAGTGCATTAAATACATGTATCAACATCCTATGCTCAGGGGGCCCACAAGGGACCCTAAGGACATATTTTCTACTAAATTATGCTACTCTATGTTTAACTTTGCTAATTTTGCTAAGTGTAAGTTAATGTATTTTTGTGCATCCAATGTATACTAATGCTTTCTTTGTTTCTTTTTGTGGTTGTAGGATATTGTTGAAGCCAATCCTCATCATGGTAGAGCTCATTGGCATCCTCTACTATATGAGTGAGCCCATACCAAACATGCCCACACCATACACACAGTTGGGTCACCAGGTAGTATGGTTCTAACTAGGAGCATGTGAATTCCTGGAATTCCTGCTCCAATACTTCAGTGTGATGATGTGGTCACACTTAGTCATAGAAGCTACTAGTGTCATCATGGAGACATTGTTGCTTGGGGAAAACTAAGGCATTCTAAGGTTCATGTCCAATGAGCCCACTACTAGTGATGGTAGAGTAAGAGGTTCAAGCTAAGGCCCTAGGGATATTAGGTCTTTATCCAGGATCTAGAAGATGCTAGAGTTTAGTTGCTATAGTAAGAGCAACACTCTCTTTATTATTCAACGTGTGCATACCCTATTCCAGAACCCACTTGGGATGATGTACTATGTAGGAGGGTATGTGTTCTTATGATTTTGCATTATTCGTTTACCTATCAACTCATACGAAGGTGCTAACTACTCATGTTTGTTACCAGGTTTAGCATTAGTGAGCATGGCCTGCATGATGAGGAGGGATCCCTAAACTTGACTCACACTACCCTATAAGAATTTTCAACCTGCAAGAGTTTCTATGCAAGGATGATTGGGTAGATTGGATCTAACTTGGTAGAGTGCCCTCATCAATATCTAAAGGCCTACAAGAGGTGTTAGACGCATGGCTAGTTGGATGCAAAGTAGGTGGATGGTGTACCTAGCATCAAGGAGGCATCAACACCACCACCACCACCATCATGCACACCTTTTTTCATGCTTAAGTCATTTATTTCTTTGCTCTCATGTGTTTGCTACTTTTCCCTTTTTGCATGATGCTAATGTTGTTTTCTTTGCCTATATTATAACTTCAGTCACTTTTGAAGAGGTCATCATAGTAGCTATGAGCCACACTGAGGCCACCTTCATTATGAAGTATGGGAATGTTGAAGGGATGTAGCATTAGTTATGCCACAAGGCCCAAATAGATTTGACCAATAGGCTTATGTGGGCTAGGCTAATGGACCTTTTCTTAGCCCTTAGCCCAAGTATCCTAGTGGCCAAAATGGTTACCATTATTAATTCCTTCAACGACAATGCTCACCACTTTGTCACATAGGTACGTGGTGTGAAGGTAGTCTTAGACCTTACTGATGACTTCTTTGTGAACTTCTTTGGCCTTTCCTCTGATGGCCCATCGGTCATTGATAAGACCAATAGGGAGGTGGACCATCAAGGTGATATTGAGGAGTGGCTAGGTACTTCTCAATCTCGCAAAAGCATACTCATAAAGAACATTCAAGTGCCAATGGTCTATGAACTTTACCCTCTCTTTTGTACCTATGTGTTTCTAAAGTTTCTCTCCCAAGGGAAAATCCTTGGAGTAGAGTAGGCTCAAGTTATGAGGGATGTACTAGGGAAGGGCACAAGGTACAAGTGGGCCTCTCACCTTGCAAATGGCATACATGTTGAGATTGTCAAGCTATGCCACAACCTCTAGGGGAGGTCACATGTGCATTTCACCTTCTTTGTAAGATGCCTACAAAGGTTTGTGGAGTTTTTGGTGGTTCGTGAGGATAAACGATGGGTGGTGCAAGATTACACATAGCTTTCAAATCCATGAATCAAGCATCTATTTGCTACCACACAAGCACAAGACCCCCAAATGAAATTGATGAGTCATTTTCCGTAATGACAAAAGGTCCCTTAGGGCTATCTCACTACTCACAGGATACTGTAGGTGAGCCCCCACCAGTTGGTATCATGAACATGACCAAGGTGGAGTGTTACATTACTAAGATGGTGGAAATGTCTAAAACAAAGATTAAGAGGCCACCTCCCACGAAGAAGCCTACATAAGAGGTCGAGAAGGTAGGCAGTAAGAAGATCCACTTGAAGTTTTGTAAATTGCGCATAGATGTGGTAGGTTAGTATGAGTCATTGTATGAATTTTTTTTGCATTTTGTATATTTATATTTTTATGTTTCATTTTATGCTATGGTAAGTTTTTATGCTAAGTGCTAACATGCTAACTTTGACATGTGTGTAAATTGTGAAAATTAGGTAAGAGGGTTGTTGAAGAAGTGGTAGAAGCAATAGCAGAGGAGATCACTCCTCAGACTAAGAAGGGAGAAACACAAGAGGAGAAGCTACATGAGGTTGTAAAGGTGCTCCAACAATTGGAGGATGAGGGACTACTTCCCCCCTTCCACCCCCCTCATGGAGATGATTTTAACAGCCTCTTTGATGGTGTGTAACTAGGTGATCCCCCCCACTTTGACACCTAAGGGTTTGCTAGGTATGTGCTCTGCATTACCATCTATCATTGCTCTCTTTCTGCTACTACATCTTTGGTTTCTTGACTATTGCTAAATGCATTATTACATTGTAGTTGTAGAGGTACCTGCTAGTGGTCTAGCATCCACCACTAGCTACCGCATGAAGCCATGGGTAGAGGCATCTCACAAGTTCACCTTCGTGAAAGGTTTGGTTGAGGACATGGTGGACTGCCTATAGCAAGTGGATCCCAAGCTTGATATGGTTGTAATGTTGCTTTGCTTATCTCACTTTACCAATTTAAAACTTAGTCTGTGGCTAGTGCTATTTTGCTTGTTGTATGCCAACAGGTTCTAAGCTTTACTAGGATCTAAGTAAGGTGGCTAGGATGGACACCATCCCTGAGTTTCCACCTAAGGTGAAGCAAGTGCCCCATCTCGTGTATGAGGTAGCAAGTAAGTAAGCACTTTCAAGTGTGAAAGCACTATGGGTTTGCAAGCTCACTAACAAGTGTACTGTCCGAAATTGTCGGTCTCCAGCTGGAAGAAAATAGAGACCATGGGATCACCGGACATGCACAGAAGACCCTACCTTCGCCTGAGGATGAGTTGGAATGCATGAAGGTAGAGTACCTTTGGTGGTCCGCATGCAGATCAGACAAGGATTTCCCTGAACGTATGCCGAAGTGCTATACGCTGGGTTATGCGTAAACGGCGTAACGGGTGTAAACGAGACCGTAAACAGCATAACAGATGCGAATAGGGCGTAAATGTAAACAAGCGTAAACAGAACACATGTAAGAAATTAGTGTAAACTATAAACAATGATATTACAGAATGAAAGTACAGTGCACCGGTCTAATGCAGTTGTGATGGAACACAAGGCGGACGAAAAGCCCTGGTGGATGTAGGGATGACTCGGTTGGTTCGCACTGTAGGCGGAGCGTAGAGACTGTGTGCCCAGCGTACAGGACTATCCAACATAAAAGGGTTTTTAGCTCTAGTGCACAGCGTAAATGTTCTCTGGTATGCTCTGGGATTTTTTCCAACCAACCCCTGTACAAGTAGAAAAGTGGGGCTTTTATACCGGTTGTTATGCTAGACTCGGGTTGGGCGACACGTGGATGTTGACCGGGTGCAAAAAGGACATAAAATTTACAAGTGTTCAACATATTACATCTACCAAGTGTATACGCTGTATCAAGTGGGCGTAGACTTTGGGCGTACATGCTGGGCGTATACGCTGGATGTGCTGGGCGTAGATGCTGTGGACGCTGGGCGTATACACCGAGCGTATATGCTGACAATGGGTGGGCGTATACGCTGGGCATATACACTGGGCGTATACGCTAATGGTTGCCGACTTGCTTCAATCCTTACTCTTTGGTGCTGTTTTCATTATATCTTTGGAGATTCCATGCCGGGCGTAAACATTTGCCATACCTGCCGAGCGTACATGTACGTCGGGCATGTAAGTTGGATGTCTACACTAGGTGTATACGCTGGGCATATACGCTGTGGATGTCGGGCGTAGACGCTGGGCGCATACGCCGGTACTGCATACTTAGTGAAAATTAAACATTTTGATCCCCAAAGTTGTAGTGTGTGACACCAAATGTAGTCGTGGTTGTCCGTGGGTCCCAAGGACCTGCCTCTTGCTAGAGAAGTACCAAGCTCGAAATTTTGTGGTGTTTCATTGGCCCCTCTTTGTTGACGCTTGGAAGAATCGACCTGAGAAGCGTCGACAAAGAAGTGCAAAACACCACGAGTAACTCGGTAGAGATCTTGTCCGTTGCCACTTGACTAGACATCATCGCACTATGTTCAGTAGTACATGAGATTGGGAAGGTAAAGTTTGTGGCTGGTAGGAAAACAGAGATTGTGGGAATTGATCACTACCCAAGGGATTGCACTTGGGAAATGGGATGCTCGGGTGTGCGGCATGCTGGTCCTTGTCAATAGCCATTGTTTAGCAGACTCAAAGTTCAGACATGCGATGTGTGTCCTTTGGTGGAACAAGGCTCTTGGTTAGTGTTCAAGAGAACTTGTTGGCAAGACAAAAGCCACGGGAGGATGTGTTACATTCTTTGGAGGAATAGGGCCCGTGTTTAATGTTTAGGGGGGACCTGTTGGCGGAGAGCCAAAGCCATGCAACTGGATGCTTCTTAACCATTTTTGGACATGAGTACTTGGTTTTGAGACAACTACCTTTCCTCCCATGGCTTATGTGGGAGGTGCCAAGGGTCTTTTTTTTTGTGTTGATCTTGTACTCATGCTCAGGTGCCATGCCGTGTGTTGCAACTGCTTTAACGTGTTGCCGCGTGCAACAGTGTGCTCAAAGTTTTGAATGTATTCGGTGTATCGGATGTCGGTAAAAAGATAGCGAATATACCGGGAATGGGAATGTACTAGTGAACGGTTTGATTTAGTCTCGCCATGTGTGCTGTGAACATCGTCCCATCTTACTGCTTCTGATGAAATGCATTCTTGTGCGATAACCTTTGGGTGTCATCCTGTAAACACAACTCCAAGGAGACAAGAAAACCATGAGTGAATAATCGAGCTTAGTCTTACACAGCGGTAGATGGAACAAAGATGCCGAAAGAGATTTCAAGCATTGTATGTCAATGGCAGCAACGTTGGTAGGATCTTCTGATGGCGGGCGATGCAGTGATGAAGCTTAAATGTGGCAGTAGATAGATGAACCAGAGATGAACTTGCTGATTTATAGTCTTGGTGGACTATCATGGGTTAGTTTTATGTCATAACCCCTTGGACATTGCCTGTTTAGCATCGTGGCAGATGTTACATTGCCATTTTTTAGTCTTAGTGGACTATGAGGAGGCAAGCTAGTTTATAGTCTTAGTAGACTCTGATGGTTGTGACGATGGCAGTTTACTATCATGCCGGACGGGTGCTAGTTTATCGTCATTGCGGACACTGTGGGGTATCAATTTATTGTCATGATGCCAGGACAGTTGTTGTGTCAATTTTAAGTCATAACCCAAGACTGTTCTGTGGTATCAGTTTATTGTCATGATTCCAGAACGAGCTGTGGTATCAATTTATTGTCATGATTCCAGGACGAGCTATGGTATCAGTTTATAGTCGTAATTCCAGGACTCTTCACGTACTTGAGCTTGTACTCAAATGTAGGACAGCTTTAAGAACAAGTGATTGGTTGTATTGGTGAATTCGTTTCCTTCCATATCGGCTAGCTTGAATGCTCCATTGTCAAATGCTTTAATGACCAAGTAAGGCCCTTCCCAGTTGGCTGATAATTTGTCCGGGTGTTCCCGAACAGCTTTAAGCACAAGGTCACCCTCTTTCATAGGGCGCTTGTTGATGTCATGCCGATGTCGTTGCCGTTGTTATTTTTGATACCATTCGATCTGATCAAGGGCGTGCACGCGTTCTTCCTCCACCGAGTCAAGATCAAGGATGCGTAGATCATTGTTTTGCCCATCATCGAGGAGCCCCGAAAGTGTGATCCTTAAAGATGGTACCTGTAATTCCAAAGGTAAAACAGCTTCTGAACCGTAAACAAGACTGTATGGCATCTTACCTATCGAAGTTTGGTGCGTAGTACGATATGCCCACAATGCGTATGTCAATTGCTCGTGCCATTTTCTTTTGCTCTGGGTAAGCATTTTCTTAAGTATTGTAATAATCGTCTTGTTTGTTGCTTCTTCTTGTCCATTGCTCTGAGGATAGTAAGGGGATGAAAACGAGTGTTTGATCCCTAAATTTTCACAAAAGGTTTTGGTCTCAGCACTGCTAAACTGTGGCCCGTTGTCAGTGATGATTGTCATGGGAATGCCAAAGCGGGTTACAATATTTTCAAGAATGAAATTTCACACATGTTTAGATGTGGTTTTTCGAAGGGGAGCAGCTTCTACCCACTTCATGAAGTATTCTATCACAGTTATAATGAAACTATGGCCTGCGGAAGACGGGGGTGTTATTGGGCTGATGAGGTCCAACCCCCACTTTTGAAAGGGCCTCGTGATTTGCGCTGTATGCAACTCATTTGGTGGGACATGTATCATATTGCTATGTTTTTGACAAGTACTACATGTTTTGACTTTGAAGAGACAGTCGTATTCCATGTGTGGCCAATAATAGCCCAAGCGTCTGATCTTTGTTGCCATGGCTTTTGGTGCTATGTGTCCTCTGCATAGTCCCTCATATACCTGTTCAATAATAGTTTGGGCATTGGTACTACTAACGCATGTTAGCAATATGCCTTCGTAGGATCGACGACACAGTGTGTCCCCTACCAGGGTATACTGCTTAGAACGTTTCCGCACTACGCCTTTCTGTGCATTTGTTAGATGTCGTGGTGTTTCACCATGTAAAAGGTATTCTTTTATGTCATCGTACCATTCTACCGCATGTGTTGTACTAACAGATGCAATCGACAACGTGTCAAGGGTGTCGGTGATTGGTTCAGCACAACTGGTTATGGAGCTTGGCAACATGTGGAACATGTTTGGTGATATGTTTAACGCTAATGTGGCTAACGCGTCTGTGATGGTGTCATCATTTCTAGAGATGTGTTGCATGTCAATGTTTTCGAATTACCTCATTAGGTGTTTTGCCAAGTTGCAGTATGGTTGTAAGTGTTGGGCTTTGCATGTATAGATGTCTGTGACTTGGTTTATGACCAGTTGCGAGTCTCCTCTGACTACAAGCCATGTGATGTTTAAAGCCAAAGCTGCCATGAGACCTCTAAGGAGACCTTCGTACTCTGCTATGTTGTTGGTATAGTGAAAGTTGAAACGATAGGCCCAGGGTCGAATCTCTCCGGAGGGATAGGTGATGACAGCAGTTGCACTTCCTCCTCGAGAGGTGGATGCTCCATCAAATTTTAAAATAGCATCCTAGTCGTTAGGCACTATGTCTATGGTGCTTATATTCTCATCTGGGAACTCTGGGTCTATAGTCGCTTGGTCGTGTGTTGGTGATGTTGCCATTTGATTTGCTATAGCTTGACCCTTAACTGATGATTGCACTACGTAGTACAGGTCAAACTTGGCTATCATGGCTTTCCACTGGGCTATTCGACTTGTTTCATAAATATTCCCTGTTATGGCTCTTAGTACACTGTCCTTGCAAATTATGTAAACCTAGTTACGGAAGAGGTAATGTCGCCATTTTCTTAAAGAAAAGACCAAAGCTAAACATGACTTCTCCACGTCGTTGTACTTTTTCTCGTGGGCAAATAATGCGTGGCTCAAGTAATATATAGGGGCTTCGGTTCTGTCATCTCATTTCTGGCAAAGCATAGACGCGATGGATGAATCCGAAGTAGCGAGGTAGATGTAGAATGGTTTATCGTTTTGAGGTAGATAAACCGTAGGTAACCGGGCAAGTGTCGTTTTAATGTCATCGAATGCTTGTTGACACTGCGGAGTCCATTCAAAATGGATATTTTTGCGTAACAAGTGGTTCATAGGTTTTAGTTTATCTGTCAATTTTTCTATGAAGCACCTGATAAACTGCAATCTGCCTTGTAAACCTCGAAGATCGGTAAGATTACCTGGTGGTTTTAGGTTCATTATGGCCTTAACCTTATCGGGGTCCACTCATATCCCTGCTTTTGATGCTATAAATCCAAGCATTTTTCCTGTTTTGACGCCAAAGACACATTTTTTTGGGTTGAGTCTCAATTCGTACTTCACACAACGTTTTAATACTAAGTCGAGATCTTGTACATGTTGTTCCTCTGTTTTTGACTTAACCACGATGTCATCCACGTAGTCATTGAGTGAGTGTAATATATAATCACTAAAGATAAATATCATCACTCTTTGATACGTGGCCCCGACGTTCTTGAGACCGAAGGGCATCATTGTGTAACAAAAGGTTCCCCATGGTGTCATAAAGGTTGTCCGAAGCTGATGCTCCGGGTTGATTCGTATTTGATTGTATCCCGAGAAGCCGTCCATAAAAGATAATAGTGCGTGCCCAGCAATGGACTCAACAAGTTGATCAATGTTGGGTAAAGGAAAGTCATCCTTTATGGTTGCGACATTCAAATCCCGGAAGTCAATGCATAAGTGAATGCTTCCGTTCTTCTTCAGAACAATGACCATGTTGGACACCCACTCGGCGTAATCGACAACCCAAATGAAACCAGCTTGATAAAGCTTGGTGATCTCATTGCGAACTGCTAATGCCACCTCAGGTTTAACCTTTCGTGCTTTTTGTTTTACTGGTCTCAACTTCGGGTCAAGGATAATATTGTGTTGGACAATTCGGGGATCTAGTCCGGGCATGTCTGTGTAGGACCAAGTGAATGCTTTCATATTTTCCCGAAGCACGTTCTCAATGTTTGTGGCTAATGGTGGTTGTAATAAGGTGCTTAATTTTAAAATTTTAGTTTCCCCATCGGGCATGACGATGGGAGTTTCGGCCAATGAGTCTTCAGTGATATTCTCAGCCTCTATGTTAAGGAATTTTGTCATGTCTTTGTAGTCGTCTATTATTTGTTGTGTTGAGGCTATGACTACGTCGTCCGTTGGTGAACTTAAGTTAATGAGGTTTATGTTAATGTCTCTTGTAATTTTTCCATATGGTCCGTCAATGATTAACGGTGCAGTTAAATGCTAGCAGTCCATTGAGCTTACTCCTGCCAATAAAAAGAGGGCTAAATAAGCAAAGGGGTATCGTTCTGTGTCTTTTGGTGATTTTAAGCTATGTGTACATGCATAATGGTGGATTATCGTCACACCGAGACGCATGGCAGTTTAAGGCCTTACCGGGCCATAAGTGGATTGGAAGATGGCAGTTTAAGGCCATACCGGGCCGTAGGTGGTAGTTTAACGCCTTACCGAGTGTTCAGTGGTAGTTTAACGCCTTACTGGGTGATAACATCCAGAATGGGATCCACAAGGAACCAGGACGTAGTAATTTCTATTTTTTTTCATAGGCAAATTTTAGCAAAAAATGAGCAAAAAGCCACAAAATGGCAAAAAGGGAGCAACGGCGGCATAAGCGGCGGCAGCGGCATCAGCGGAGCGCTATAAAATGGGGGGGTTTCATTTGTTTCTTACTTTGAATCGTGAGTGTAAGCGACAGAGCGTAGACTGTTAAAGTGTAAGCGTAAACTATCGCGCCCTGGCATTAGCGTAAACTTGCTCGTGAGCGTAGACGCCGAAGAGTAACCATTAGCGTAGACGCCCAACACTAAACCCCAGTGTAGACACGGAGTGTAGAATTTCAGGTGCCAGCGTAGACAGTTCTCTTCTTCAGCGTAAACCTGTGCAATCAGCATAAAGGAGGCCGAGATGGGCAAAGGAAAAGAAGTGGAAGGCCAGGGGAGGAAGGGTCTCGACTTGACCTTTGCGGAGGAGACTGAAGCCATGCTGCAGTGCCTGCCCCGGCCAAGGATCCCGTCATGGCCTGTGACATCCCACAGGTAGGCTCTAATCCCTGCCTCTGTTATTATTTCTTTGCTTCTCTTTTTTAGCGTAGATAGTCTCAGCGTATACGCTGAGCGTAGGGGGGTTTTCAGTGTAGAGGGTTTTTGGCGTATACGCCGAGCGTAACTTCATAGCGTAAAGTCAGATTAGCGTGGACTATCAAGGCATAATCAGTTTTATTAGCGTAAGCAATTTTCCTGCACTATTATGTCAGCGTAAGCCACGACGTCATGAGTTCTCTATGCGCGAAGTTTTGTTAGCGTGATTTGTTTATTCTATCAGCGTAAATTCTGTTTATTGTGATGGTGTACACGCTGAGGGTTTGTTCAGCGTATACGCTATGCGTGCGCAGTTGTCTTTACAGCATAGACTTATTTTTCTGGTGTAAACTTGTTTGTTCAGTGCCGGCGTAGGCTGTTTACGTTAAAAGTGAACTTGGATGTATACGCCGAGGGTTTCTTCGGCGTATACGCTGAGCGTAAAATAGTTCATTGTCGACGTATACGCTGAGTTAAGCAGCGTATTACGCTAAGCGTAAACAGTTTCACCGGCGTATACGCTAGTTTATGGGGTGTATACGCTGAGTGTAAGTAGTTAGGAATTTTTATATTTTAAGTGTCAATTCATGATGTAAACCCTCGCTTTTCGAGCTGTTTTGAAGCATGGCTAATTTATCGTGGCGTCTTGGTTGCTTGCAGGGACAGTAAGCACTTCCTTCTTGTTGTTGAGCTTGTTGGGATGTTGACATGGGTTGGCCCCGTTGAGGCTGAGGAGCCTCCCCCGGATCTATCCGTGGATAACAACGGGGTTTCGTTCAGGGAAGGCACATGTGAATTTCTGGCCTTCATGTTAGACAATTTCGAGGTGGCCATTTGGTCGAACTTTAGCAAAGTGATTACATGGAGCGTGCTTGAGGCAATGTTGCCAAGAGCTATAGAGGGTGTCATGGTCTTCATAGAAGACATTGACGAGGGGCCACTTGTTAACGAGGATGGCTCTACCCGCGGGCCCAGGTCAACACGCCCATTAACGTGCGTGTGGGCACTATTTCCACGAGGGTTAGACTACCTCAACAATACTCTGTTCATAGCTGCCCGCACGCACACATTGTTCCAGAATCCTCCTGGCACAGTGTACCGAGTGGACAGGTAGGACTATTTAAGTTTATTGTTTCCTTTCGCCGTTTGGTGTTAGTTTCTTATTTTGACATTTATTTGTATACAGGCCGAAGGCCAACCCAGACGGGACATACGTTAAGGATGAAGGACTAGCTCTTGCTCGCACAGCCCTTGAGGCATTCATGATAGGCCACACCCTTCGTGGAATCGTACTGGGTCAAACGAAGGGAGCGATCGTCCATTTTCATAAGCAGTTCTCCAGAGTGTTCACAATGTGCAAAGCTCGTGGGTGGCTTCATGAAGATTGGTCGGACAATAGGCCAATCTTCCCTCGTGACTCTGGTAGCACATCTAAATCCACCACTAACAGTAAATGATAACATTTCCTAGATATGTTAGTGGGTTTATCCAACTGCTTGGAGTTACGCTGATATGACCACTTTAAATTGCTTTTACAGTTGATGCGCCTCTTGGTGGGGATCCGGTGACAACTGGACAAACCGAGACTACCTTGTCGATGAAGTTTGGGGAGGTGACCAAGGCTCAAAAGTGGTTGCATAGATAAGCTCCACCATCCATCGTTCATTTCCTAGATAATGTTAGCCCCATGGAGCTCTTTATGACCTCGAGTCCTGACGTATCCATAGGCGAGATGATTGGGATCGTGGATTCTTTTAATGAGTCTGTCTCGTACTACAACACCCGGATTAAGTGTGTCAAGGTAGTTTTTCATCTGTCACCCGAGTTCTTTTCAAACTTATTTGGCGTACCGGCAGATGGCTTAAACATAGTATTAGACAGAGCTCATAAAGAGCTCCAGATGGTTCATGAGTTGGAGGATTGGCTAGGCATGGCCAAGGGTGCCAAGGGATTCCCGATGCAGGGGAAAGCAAAAGTTGTGGAAGTGAACGAATTATATTCCCTATTCAGGGCACGGGTATTCCCTAAAACCCTTTCCCAGGTGAAGTGTCTTGGGGTTGAGGTTGTTCGTGTCATGCGAACTGTCTTGGAAATGGGCATGCGATATAACTAGGGACAATTTTTGTTGTCAGGCATGCACAAGGAGATAGTGCTGTTGCGTTCGAATGTCGAGGCGCAATCCCACTTCACCTTTGCATTCTTCGCCGGTTATCTTCGTCATTTTTCCGAGTTCCTAGTAGTCCGTGTAGACAACAAGTTTGTTCTGCGGGATCAGGGTCAGCTATCTCGCCCATGGATCAATCACTTGTTTGAGACAGAAAAATCCCAAGATGCACCTGAAGGCATTGATGAATCTGTTTCTATTACTACAGGGGAACCATCTGGCGCTTCAATCCACACACATGATAGTTTGGGATTGGAGCCAGATGACGTATCCTACACTGCTAAAAGGGCAGAACGGGTCATCAAGGAGACCATTGGCCAAGCTAAGTCAAAGCTAAAAAGGCCTAAACGCACGATTGAGGAAGTCTCTGATGTGAACCAGCCACCCTTGAAGCGCATATATGCTTCAAGATGCCTAGTAAGCGGACCTCGCCTGCTTATTGCTTTATCATTTTCATTTTTTTTATAACTTTTACTTCAATCGCTTACGTGTCATTGATATTTTTGGCTTAATTTTTAAAAAGTGAGAAAGTAGGCTTTAGAGACCATCACTGAGGAGGAGGAGACCAACACGGAGAAGAATAACGAGGAACATATGGAGAAGAGCCAGGGCGGAGGAACAGAGGAGTTAAAGGAAAATACCACTGAAACCGCACCGTTGGACGATCAGGACGCTGTCAACCAAATGTTTAGCAGATTCCTTAAGGGAAATCTGGACTTGGGCGACCCCCCAAAGGGTGACAAGGATCATGGTATGTTTTCCTTTTTATTTCTTTTTGAATTGCTTGACCAATTGTCATTCCTATGGTATTTTATTTTTGTGTTTTTATCCTGTTCAGATGAAGGCAGCGAGACCAGGACGGTGCGGCTAGACGTACCCATGAAAATGTTTCCTCCTGAGAGGTCCGTGAGGGTTAGTTCATTCCGTACCCGTGAGCCATTTACTTGGTCTGAAATGCCAAGCAAAATGGATTTTGTGGCTGGAATCACAGAGGAAGTTGTTAAACCGATCCAGGAAACCCACCCTGACATAGGTATAAATCATTTAGAGGTTTGGAATTTCACATCTTGTTTATATTGTCCTAACATTTGTATTTTTCGCGTGGGTAGGTGCTAAATTGAGATGGGATCCCTCTGAAAGCATTAGCATAGAAAGTTTAACCACACTTTCCCCAGAAGTGGAACAGGTACCAAGGCCTGTTTACGATGGAGTTGCAGAAGGCCTTATGCACAATGCTAAGTCATTATGGACCTGTAGGTGTTCCATTGAGCAGTTGTGGCTACAGATTCAGGCAAAAGAAAAGGAAGTCTCTGAATTTTCAGTGGAATGTGACGATCTGAAGGCTCAGTACGAGTTCACCGCTGCCAAACCAAGCGGAGATCGCTCTTGGCGAACGTCCGAGGTTACATACACTAGATATTGGAATCTACTGAATCGTCATGCATCGCTAACTCGGAGAATGGTAGAGCGCAAAGCCCAAATTGATCTCCTGAACCTTAAATGTTAGGATTGAAAAGCCTTCACTTCCAAGGTTCGTAAATGGGGTCAGGATGAGAAAAATCACAAACATTACTACAAGAGGTCATTAAAAGAGGTGTCTATTGAAAAGAGCCAACTAGAGATGTTTGTGGAGGGTTTGGGTTTTCGTTCTTCCTTCGGTACTTTTGCTCAAAATACAACTGTGGAAATGGAGTCGCCTACAAGGGTGATCACAACTACTTCTGGGGAAGTGTCGATGGGCGAGTTCCCTCTGAAACGTCCTACCTAGTCGGTTGTCGACAAAGGAAGGACTTTGGTAGACGTCGACTTAGGCCTTGATGGGATAGATTCGGCCAGCGTTTCAAAAGAAGAAATCCTTTATCGGCTGGAATTCAGCTTAGGGGGGTCTCCGATGGTAAGCGTTTTATCCTTATGAAGTTAATTTATTGAATAATGTTTAAAATTTTGACATTCGCTTATTCTTATGTTGGTTGTTTCTTTTTGGTATTTGCAGGATGAAGGTGGCGATGATGCCCAAGAAGCTGGCCCTAGTGGAGCAGGGGTCCCTGATGCTGGTGAATTTAAAGGGGATGACCCTCCCGTCCTGGATGTTTAGCGTTTTAATTTCTAGGTTTTTGTTGTTTTTTGACTCAAACTTATACGGGAGTTGTAACTTGAAAATTTTGAGATGGATAAAAATAGTTGACACTTGTAATTGTACAACATTGCATGTAAGAAAATTTTTTTGTTGATTTTGAATCTAATTGTAAACATGACACGGCAATGTAAAATGTTTTGGCTTGTTTTCTCTTTGTTTTAAATGTAATGCAGAGATGTAATCATAAATGCTGAACAAAAAGGAAAACGAAGTATACGTGCATGAACTAGTTTAAGGCCATTTTGGGCCCCAGTCGTAAACGAGGGATATTTCGAATGACACAGGCGGATTTTTCTGTTGGCCGATCATTGCTGATTGTGGCTAGTTTTACGTCTTTGCAGACATGATAGTTTAGTGTCATCTCGGACAGGGAGTGTAGTTTAATAATAATTTTTTTTTTGTTTTTCAATTTATCGTAGTTTAGTGTCATTTCGGACAAGTTGTAGTTTAACGTCGTTTCGGACATGTTATAGTTTAATGTCATTTCGGACTAGGCGTGTTGATATTATTATAATACTTTTTTAATTTTCTTCCTTTTAATGTTAGGTGATGTGTTAACGGGTATGATTCTGTATTCAGCGTCCCCTTCGCTGATCACATTGAATGGTAATTCAGCCCAAGGGACGTCTGACGGAATGGCTTCCGTGTTAGTGTTTTCAAATGTTTTGATAGTTGGCATGATTTCTGCGTGAGTTTCCACTTGAGAAGTTGTATGTACAATGTCAGACGCAGGCATTTCTGTTTTAGGTGGGTCTTGTTCCATGTTTAATGGCTCATTGTTTACCAGTTGTTGCGCATTTTTATCATTTCATTTAGGCTCTTCAAGCTCGACCTTCGAGCCTTGGTCCATGTCTACGTGTGAGGAAATGATAGGCGTAGTAGCCTCCCTGTGTATGATGATTTCACCGCCTTCATAAGGCAGGTGGATCTCTTGGTGTATAGGGGAGGAGACCGCTTTTAGTTGGGCCAACCAGGGTCTCCCTAATATTAAGTTGAATCCTGGCATTTCGTCGACCACCAGGAAATCGACGGACATGGGAAATTGATCCCCTGCTATGAAGTCTAAGGTCACTGTGCCTTTAACCATTATGTGTGACCCACTGAATGATTTTAAACATGTGGTTGCGGTTGGTTTGATTAATTCAATAAGCCCTAGTTGTTCAATGATGGGGTACGATACTACGTTTGTGGCAGCTCCATCGTCTACATGGACCCTGTGTATCTTGAACTGGTTTATGCGTATTGTTATGAACATGGGGGCTGTTGTTATTTCCCCTATTTTCTTGTCCACCTTAATGTTGTCATCATGGAAGCTCAAGGGTTTAGGAGTGGTCCCGTGAGACGAGTACATTATCGCATGAATGGCGGGTTGGTTCGGGGGCAAGTCCTCGCTTACCGGGATCGACGTTAACATGCGTACTAGAGCTTCTTGATGTGTTTGGGATGTTAGCACCAAGTCATACAAGCTCAGCAAAGTGTTCGTTTGCTTCAATGCTTGGGTGACTTGTGTCAGAGCTGTTGCCAAGTCTCTACTGTTGGGGGTATTTGCGTCAGCGGTGACTGGGTCCATTGGGCCCAATAGTTTTATTTCATGTTTCGGTGATTTGTCACATTTGCTCGATGCTGTTGTTTTAGATGGTTCATGTTTTTTTGATGGTTCACCCTCGTTGCCTACGTTTGGCTGGTTGTTAGGTGGCGTCATGGGTATGGCATTAAGCGGAGTGGGCTTAGGTGGCCCCATGGCTAGTCGTTGGCGTTCCTTCTCCACACGTTCACGTGTAAGGCTATCTTCTAGGCATTCACGTGTGTGGCATGGAGGTGGGACTGGTATTGGAGCTTCGAGCTGCCTTGGGATTCTTACCACGTATGGAGGCAGGCAAGGTTGTGGTTGGACAGTCGGATGTTGTTGAGTGGAAGGCTGGCCAGGTACCCTAATAACGTAGGGGCTGGGTTTGCCTTGCGTTTGTGAAGTGGAGGCTTGGTAATCATTAGGATTTTCGGGTATCCTAACGACATATGGGGTTGGTTTCGGCGAAGGTTGGACCTCCACCATTGCAACTGCTGGTGGTACTCGGACTATGAAAGGGGCAGGCTGAGTAGAAGGGGTTGATGCATTTGAGGGAATGACGGGAGGGACACGCACCACGTATGATTTGTCGTGTATCATGGTGTTAGGTGTGGGTACAGCTGAGGGTACTCGGACAACGTATGGCTACTGGGGGGCACGTGGTGGTTGAGGCGTGGGCATGGACACAGCGGGAGGAATCTGAACTACGAATGACCTATTAGGTGTTTCCTGTTTATATTGGGGATAGACAGTGTTAATGTTGGGTGTATCGGAATCATCATCAAGGTAGATTGTATTGATGACATACGGTGCCTCTTTGGTGTTCAGGGGGTCTTTGTACACCCCCATAGCTTGATTCTATGGTTGGACCGGGTTGGCCTCATCAAAAGTGATTTGGCCTTCATCGATCATCCGCTGAATATCCTGCTTCAAGGTAAAATAGTAATCCGTACCATGCCCGTTTCGTTGATGGTAGTCGCAAAAGCGATCCATTCTGAAGCCTTTGGGTACGAGAGGCTCATCGGACGTTGCTAAGCTTGGGTTCTAAACGAGTTGATAGAACTGGTCATGTCTCTGGATGGCCACGAGGGATAACTATTTATGTTTCATCAACCCAGCCTTCAAGAGTTGATCAAAGAGCTGGGAGGGCTTCATTGGCAAAGGCTTATATTAAGAGGGTTCTTTCCTCTCGAAGTTTCACGTACGGTTCGTTGTTGGGTTTTGCGATGATGATGATTCCGGCGCGGTTGTGGGAATTGGTTTATTGTAGTTAGTAGGGGCTATGGGCGGTTTATTTTGGTATGTCATGTTTGCTTGTTGCACGCCTACTATTGCTGCTATGGTTGTCTTAGCCTTCTCTTTATCTTTTTTAGTGTGTTGATTTTTGAAGGCTAAGTATGCAGGGTCATGGTTGTTTTGAGCCGCCTCTTCTATATTTTTGATTTGTACAAAAGCCTAATTAAGATTATGCACGTTAACATAGTACAACTTAGATTTAAAGAAATCATTAACAGCTCCCTTTAGAATTGTGAGCAAGTATGTCTGGGAGATCGGCTCGTGCAACTCGTTGAGAGCAGCGCTCCACCTCTGAATAAATTTCTGTACAGGTTCGAGCAGTGCTTGCTTGACTTGTATGAGGTTGTCCAGTGTGGCCTCGGGTTTCAAGTTGTACTTGAACCTAGTCACAAACTGGTGTAATAAGTCTTCCAAGAAGAAGATGGAATTCCTTGGCAGAGCCCGATACCAATCAAGTGCTCTCCCCGCGAGGGACATGGGGAACACTCGAAGAATGGCATGGGGCCATGCCTGGAGTAGCGTGCATTCTAACCTAAATGTTATTAAGTGTGCGTTGGGGTCTGTCTCCCCGTTGTATTTGGTTAGTGTTGGTAAGGAGATGCCTTTGGGCAAGGTTAAGGGTGGGACAGAAGAGCTGATGGGGTCATCTTGGTAGAAGTCCACTACCTTCAACTCCCCATCGGCAGCCGTTTTGAGGCGTTTTACCTCGTTAGTTAATTCTTGCATCATTTTCTTGGCATCTGCCCAGTCTTGAGCGCTCGGTGACAAGGCAACTTGTGGTTGTGGTATATTGTATAAGTTAGACTGTTGGATGGTGGGTTGAAAGGTCGAAAGCTGCACGGTCGGCGGTTGTGTTTGTGGAAGGTGAACAGCATGTGGCACTAAGGATGATACATTATATACGGGGGGTTGTTGTTGTTGCAATTGTGGTCGTATTTGGGGAATGTTAACATGTAGAAATGTGTGAGATGGCACATTGTGGTGAGAGGGTTGGTGTGACGGCACACCCATCGCTGGCCATTGCCCAGCCGCGTTATGTGTAGGGACCCCTTGTTGGGTTACGGAGGTCGAGGGGGCTGCGTGCGTTTGGATGTGAGGGATGTAGTGGGCGGATGTGGAGGCTGGTATCATGTGTGGCATCCCTATCACTCGAGGTGGGAATGTCACTCCCATGTTGTCGTGAGGGAGCGGTGCTTGTGAGGACGAGCCTGCAGCTACAGCGAGTATGATTGCGAGAGGGAAGGTGTTAGGTTGGGGGTCGCTCGGGGGACGAATATGCACTAGTGCTGATGTTTCTGGCGGTGGTGCTTAGGCCCGGGTGAACCTGAGATGCTGGAGGGGCATGATTTCCCCTGTATCAGGATGAAAAATGGGGTTAGTGTGTGCTTGTGGGCTCAGAGTGTGGTAAGAATCCTCTTATTCAGATTGAGCAGCGAATTCGTCCTCTTCCTCTTGTTGGGGCTCTAGCACAGCCTGATCCAATGAGTGGCTCCTTTGCAGGAGGAGCCGTGTGATGAGCTCCGAATACTGCTCCGGAACAGGGATTACGTCATACGGGAAAGGGATGAACTTGCGTCCCCCCTGTAAAAGAGTTCGAACTGCCTCTTTACCTCCATTTCGGCTCGGTCTACAGCCAGGCCAACTTGTATCTTAATACATATGAAATTATACTGATCCTAGGTTATAATGTTAGAGGCGAACCGGTGAGGCCCCGCTGTGGGTTGTACTCCCGGGTGTTACGCGATAGGCTGTTGGACAGCCATGATGCCCACTACGTCAGTTACTTGAGCAGTTGCAGTGGTGGTGTTTACGGGGTTCATGATGACCTATTGAGAGTATGACACGGGGTAGAGGAGCGAAATTAGTGTACTTAGTACAGCGTAAACTGAGTGGCAAAGTGCAGCGTATACGCTTCAATGTTCAGTGTATAACGTCAGCGTAGATAGCGTATACAGCATAAGGAGTGCAACGTATACAGCTTCGGGCTGCAGCGTAAAACATGATAGAGCATAAAACAGAGCACAACGTAAAACAAAGTACAGCGTAAAACGAGGCGCAGCGTAAAACAAGACACAACGTAGAGAATGCAGTGTATGGTTTTCTGGTTAAGATTTAACAGGGACAGTGTAAACACTGAACAGCGTAGACACTGGACAGTTTGTAGGCTGAGTTTTCAGACTAAGCTGCGTAGAAGTTGGGAGGGTTTTAGCAGGAAGCGGCGTGTGGTTGGCAACATATACACTCAACAACGTAAAAGCTGGGAAGTTTGCGAGTAAGGTTTTTAGAAGGCCCTCCTTCTAGTGCCAATTTCTATACTGTCCGAAATCATCGGTCTTCGACTGGAAGAAAACAGAGACCGTGGGATCACCGGACATGCATAGAAGACCATACCTTCGCCTGAGGGCGAGCTGGAATGCACGAAGGTAGAGTACCTTGGGTGTTCCACACATAGATCAGACAAGGATTTCCCCAAACGTATGCCGAAGTGCTATACGTTGGGTTATGCGTAAACGGCATAACAGGCGTAAACGAGACCATAAATAGCGTAACAGATGCGAATAGGACGTAAATGTAAATGAGCATAAACAGAACACATGTAAGAAATTAGCGTAAACTGTAAACAATGATATTACAGAATGAAAGTACAGTGCACCGGTCTAATGCAGTTGTGATGGAACACAAGGCGGATGAAAAGCCCCGGTGGATGCAGGGATGACTCGGCTGGTTCGCACTGTAGGCGGAGTGTAGAGACTGTGTGCCCAGCGTACAGGACTGTCCAGCGTAAAAGAGTTTTTAGCTTTGGTGCGCAGCGTAAATGTTCTCTGGTATGCTCTAGGATTTTTGCCAACCAACCCCTGTACAAGTAGAAAAGTGGGGTTTTTATACCAGTTGTTACGCTAGACTCGAGTTGGGCGACACGTGGACGTTTACTGGGTGAAAAAAGGGTGTAAAATTTACAAGTGTTCAACATATTACATCTGCTGAGCGTATACGTTATATCAGGTGGGCGTAGACTCTGGGCGTACACGCTGGGCGTATACGCTGGATGTGCTGGGCATAGATGCTATGGACGCTAGGCATATACACCAGCGTATATGCCGACAATGGCTGGGCGTATACGCTGATGGTTGGGCGTATACACCGGGTGTATACGCTGATGGTTGCCAACTTACTTCAATCCTTGCTCTTTGGTGCTGTTTTCATTCTGTCTTTGGAGATTCCATGCCGGGCGTAAACATTTGCCGTACCTACCAAGCGTACATGTACATTGGGTGTGTAAGTTGGATGTCTACGCTATGGATGTTGGGTGTAGACGTCGGGCGGATACGCCGGTACTGCATACTTAGTGAAAATTAAACATTTTGATCCCCAAAGTTGCATTGTGTGACACCAAATGTAGCTGTGGTTGTCCGTGGGTCCCAGGGACCTGCCTCTTGCTAGAGAAGTACCAAGCTCGAAATTTTGTGATGTTTCAACAAGTACCTATGGAAGTGGGTACACAAGCTCTAGGATAGGATAGCAAGACAAGATGCTAAGTTGGGGGACTTGCAATTCCATTATGACTTCCTTATGGCTCATGCATGAGGGGACAGTACCTGGCAAAAAGTTGAGATTAACTATGCTAGTTACTAGTTAACAATGCAAGGTAAGAACGAGGCCACCAGAGAGATCATCAAGCAAATGTTGTAGATGGAATTTCTTGCCCAAAAAAATAAAAATTGGAAAGATTATAGCATAAAGGTGTATCAGTGGGGGTAGAAAGAGAAGAACCACAAGCACCACTACAAGGACAAGAGAGACATGTACCTTAAATGGTACAAGGAGGAGTCCATCAAATGCTACTACTATGATATGCTCTTTGAGGCAATTGGTAGGACACAAGCTTATGAGTTATTCACTCATCATGTAGTGGTGAGTAGGTATCCAAAGAGGCAAATTATTGTGCCTTCAAGGGAAGTTTCCTCTACCACATTTTTAATGGAGCCACCCACATGAATCACCCTAGACAAAGTCAAGACCCTTGTGGGTATTAACTTTGGCTAGGAGGACTGCACACAGCTATCAGAGGCTAGAGATTCTTTATAATCAAAATTCCAATAAGCTGAATCCTTCAAATTTTGATCCTTTATAAATGATCTTGTGTAGTAGTTGAAGGGTAGAAGCACATATGGAAACTACACTACCCTTCAAAATTCCACTTCTTTATTTGGATTATAGCACACAAGGTTGTTTTAATGCATGACAAGCTTTAGAGATGACAATTTTCATTGGCCTCATAGTCTATTTTATTCTTTCAAAATACAAAGTGTACTGCACATCTTTTTGGTCATGTGTAATTATGTGAGAGTTTCCTATCACATCCTCCACATGTGGATTGGATTTGAATAACATCATTTTGGAAGTTGTTCTTTACTATTCATATCATGAAAATTCACCTGCATGACATTTTATTATGGACCAAAGTTTTATGATATACATGACTTAAATGTAACACGAGAATATTAAAAAAAAGATACCTTAAACTCCCCCTATAAAATCATTAGTAAGGTTCTAGCCAACTTTTGGTATTGGGAGGACATGCATTATTACATCATGGCTATGTTTAATGTGAGATATTTGTAGAGTCATGCCTATGTTTCCCTTCATCTTCTAGGCCATGTGGCTTGGGCATGCTACTTATTTGGACTTATGTCATTCCCCATGTGATGGATCTTGAAAGCTACAACCTCATGGTAGAATGATAGAGTCATTGTTTATGGCATCCAAGTTCTTGTCTCACTGAACTTTATGGACACTAACATAAGCATCATTAATGAAAGACTTCCTATTATGTAGATAGGTTGGAAAATTTTTTTATTGATGTAATGATTTTTTAGAATATCCCTCGTTCCAATGAGGTGCAATGGTACACATTAATAAGAGGATCTAGCAATGCCAAGTCATCCACCAAGTCATCTAATACCTCAAGCATGATGCCAAGGTCTCTGTAATAACAAGGTTTCACTTTAGATTTCTTTGTATTTTCAATCCATAAAATGCTTCAAACACAATCAATATTCCTATTTGGATTTCATCAGTCATTATCTCAAAGCTTTGAATGATGGTGGGGTCATAGATTCCTCAAATTCTACATTCAAGGTTGCTTGCATAGCACAGCAAGCATATGTGAGAATTGTCATTATTTCTAATGTGGTATTTTATGGATTTGTTGGCTTTCATGTCATTGCTGATGTAAGTGAGTGAGGTTCCTATCCTACTCTTCTTTCCCAACCATAACCCTATCCCCCACTTATTGTCATCTTCCCCACCATCCTTAAGAGCTCATTCTCCTACTCCTAATATCTTCTTTATACACCATTTGATCTTTTGAGCTTTAGAGTTTTATTTTGATGTGGAGGTTATCACCACTACTAGGACATACAAACATCTTTTATTCCCCTCATTCCATCCATCGCTATACTTGAAGCACCTTAGTAGCATCCCTGACATAGATTCCTCTTGGTTGTTAATAAGTAGCTTGGATAATTGACATTCTTTCTTGAACCTTGTAGACTCTACTCTTGAAGGAATGAATTTATCACTAACTACCTTACAAAATACTCCTCTTATGGTCCCACATGATGGATACCAATAGACTTTTAAACCTTGTATGCACCCCTTGATTATGTGATGGATGTTGATGCTAGTTTCTTTGAATTGCTGGAACAAATCATGCCAATAATACCTTAGTTTATCAAGCCAAATGATTGTCTTATGGTCCATCACCATTGTCTACATAGCCACTATACTCACTAAGTATTGTTTTTCCTTCTATTGAATACCCAATGGATCCATCAATCATTCCTAACTTACTTGGGATTGATGTGACCTTACAAAATGATGAGTGATAGGATGCTAGCAACTCTATGTAAGGTTTACATATGTAGCATCTTCTAGGAGGGCCTAAGGCTCTTGCCACTAATTTGTAAGATCAAGCCCCTAATTTTGTTGATTAAAATTAATATTTCTTGATTAAAACTAATATTTTTGCTTTTATATGGATTTTTTTTCTTGAGCATCTTATGTATACCTTAAGCATTTTTGGGGTCTATGCTATTGTAAGATCATGGATGGTTTTCTTTTGGCTACAAATATTTTTTAGAGATTGGATGATCATGATTGGATCACCCTTTCACTAGAACAAGATTTATAATCCTTTTTTCTTTTTCAACAAGGGTTCTTATCCCCATAATTCTCTTATTGTACTTTTTGATGTCTAGTTTCTTTCACAAGAACTAATATAAACAACCTGACTATTTTCCTTAGAAAATTTTATTTGAAAATCACAACATACAACGTGCTTGAGATGACTCTATGCAACAAAAGACAACATCCTACATATCCACCTTCTTGAACTAACATGAATACTGTTATGGACTAGCCTATTGTAGAAACATAGCATGGAATGTTATGCGATCTTCTAGAAAGAACATGGAGTTTCATAATCTTTATTTTATTTATTATTTTTATTTCTATATGTATTTTATATTCTAAAAATTAGATACGTAAAATATTTTTGGGTACTAGAAGTTGGAAATAGGTATTTTCCCTACCTTCACTTGGGTAACTATAGAACATGAGATATACATAGTGTAACTCTAGTTAGTACTTATGATTGATAGTTGGTAGATCTTTCATTCAACTCTTATTATTGCTAAAAGAAATGATGTTAGTTATTAATATGGTGTATTTAATTTTTTTTATATTTTCTTCTCACTTATATCTTCATTACAAATTAAGCAAAAAAATATTAAATTCCTATTTAAAAGAACAAATCAAAGCATTAAAGTATGAAGAATGATCCTTGTGTAAACTCATTCAAGGATGAACAAAAGCTAAAAGGGTAGTTTATCATGTCCTCATTTTCTAATGATGTTGTTCTATAATAAGGAGGTTTAATTATTATTAAAATATCCTTAATTAAAGAGATTGTTATAATTATGAACATATCTTTTAAGGTGATCTTTATAGGTTTGACTTAAGGTATTTTTACTGGTAACTTAAAGGTCATTCTAATATGGAGTTGCAAATCCAATAAAGGCAAGTAATGGACAAGTGAAATAGGACAAGAAGAGTCTTGATCACCCCTTTTGGTTATGTCTAGGCCTAATGATGATGCCAAGATTGGATTACCTCTAAGGGATAGATGTCAAAGAAAGACAATCCTAGGAACCCTCAATGAATGATCCAAATACACTTATTCATTCTTAATTTCATTATAAATACAATTATTTTTCATTTTCTTTAGTATTTTCCTTATCATGTTCAATACATATAATATTAAATGTAATGTATATTTGATGTTTGCCATGATATTTGGGAATAGAATGTTACAATTATGATGATGATGATATGAAGACTAACTTTAAAAAAAGAATAGGTTTCACCAATAGGATAGAATTTTGTACAAGCTATAAAATATTTAAGTAAATGTAACTAATTATTTTATTTTATCTTATGTTGTATTAAATTCTTGTAGAATATCTTAACAATTGGAATGGAATATCATTATGTAAAAAGACTATACTTTTTAAAAAATTCTAGAAATTTTTAAATCTTACATTAGTATTTGAACTTAATTTTCTTAGTATTTTTAAGGAAATGTTTTCTATGTTTTATGGATCAATTTTATACATAACCTAATGTGGGTTATCTAGTGGCATTTTGTAAGTTAATTATAAGCGTTGTATTTGGGATGTGTCTCATGCATCCAATGTTTATGGTTTTCACACCCATGGTTGAGATTTCTATCTCCCATGCATGCATCCTTGCCTTCCAATTCACACTTGTAGGTTTAGAGCATGTTTCAAACTTTTTGGAAAGTTTCCAACTTCATTCAAAGATCCTTGAAAGGATTTGACAGATTCCTAGGCCTTCTAGCTTTCATCCGAGAGAAAGAGGATGAAGTGTAATGGCAAGGATGCATTGGTGTGCTAGCATACACATTACATCAACTAGGAGCACTGATGCATCCCTCTTGGTCTCCCAGTTTGGGTACATTACTTCCTCTACCATCTTGGGTGTGTTCTAGCTAGTCTAGGCTACATCAATAGATCTTTGTTGACACCTAGGCACTAGTAAGCCCCTGCCATTATGCTACCAAAACTATAAATACCCAGGATAAGCTCCATATGAAATGAACTTGATTCCAAGCATTTTCCTTTGTATTTTGACATTTGGTTTCATGTGAAGAGCCTTTTCTTGGATAAGTAACTCCTTCCTTATTTTATATGTGTTTTGAGTCATCACTTCCACAAGTACAATTAGACTCTATCAGAGTGCTACCATATTTATGTAGCCTGGAACTATTTGGTCAATGTAGAGTGTAATGTTTGTATGGTGAATACAGTTTATGATCTCCCTTATTTTGGAACCATTGATGCCTTAAATATTAAAATATAAAAAACATCTAAAAACCTTAAAACCATAAAAATATTTATGCATTTCTAGTTTTCATAAGCTGCAATGATTCAAACTTATCCAACCCAATTGTATGGCATGGTGTTGGGCCATCAAGGTTGTGAATAAGAGTCATTTTATTTGTATTTGTTTGTTTTTCATAAAGATCAAAATCCATAAAAATTATAAAACATAAAATTATAAATATTTTCTCAACCTAACATCATGGTAACATGGATTTCCATTTGTATCATATGTATTATAATATCTTTTATATTTATTGAATGTAATGATATACACAAGGGATCTTAGTAATCCACTCAACATAATCATCGAAGCTTATGACTAGATCATACTCTAATTTGTATGATATATCTCATTGTTCCAAAACTAGCAGGATCCTTATCACCTAAATAGAGCTTCATTATTATTGAAATATTTTATAACTAACCTTAAGGGACCCCTACTTAGGAGTGATGGTAAGGTGCTTATTTCTCAAGTCCTAAGACTTGAGTTTAAGCCTAGTAGAGCCACTCAAAAGAGATTAGAATTTTTTTCATCTACTATCCTCATAAGACCTTACCCTAGTAGGATGAGCATTAAGCTTTTACCTAATGATTCTTTTTTATAACTAATCTTGTTTTTAGCCATTATTCATACATGTACTTTCTTTTAATTATATGTACATTCACTAAGATCCCTTAGATTATTGAATCAATTTTATGCTTCCTTTTATAGAATTTTTTTGTTTTTAATTTATAAATTAATGCTACTTAGTAGAATTAAACCTATGACCTAATATAACCAAGCCAAAACCCATACTACTAGGTTATCATAAATATCTTAGGATCATCACCCAGAGCCACAATGCTCATCCCACTAGGTGGGATCTTGAAAGGATTGGTAGATGAGTCAAAGCCTAATCTCTTTGAGTGGCTACACCTAGGCTTGAACTCATGTCTTTGACTTGAGAAATAGGCATTTATCATCACTCCAAACGATAGTCCCTTAGGTTATCAAAAAAATTTATGTATATGTTTAGGATTTCTACCTACTAGATTAATAATTAATTTTTTATCATAGTTATACTAAATTATCAATTTTTTAGATTAATGTTATTAATTCCATAATAAGAAATCCATAAATTCCAAACTTATAAATAATAGAAAAACGATATATAGCAAATATGTTATATTAAAAGAATTATTGAGTAATGAGCTAACCACTTGAGCCACCTATCAATGGTTGATGACTTATTTAGAAGGTGATGTATGTTAAACACACATCCATATACTTGCTTTTTGTATAAAATAAAAGATAAAGTAGCAAGAAAAAGAAACCATAGGAACTAAAAGTATGATATGGAAGTTATGGTAAAAGGGGATTGGAATCAAAATTTAGATGACTATATGTACCTACAAGATCTGTTATTTTGACCCGTTCTCTGCCATTTTTTGACCTCGTGGCAGTGACGTGCACTTGGTTCTGCGCCTGGGCTTGGGAGAACAATGCCAGCATTAGTAGCCCGGCGTGCGGTGAAAGGCTGGCTATTCACAATTTTGTTCCGCCTGCAATTTTGTGCGGTGGGATTCTATTTTTTCATAGCTGATACGCGGCTGCTCGATATCTCAACCTCTACAATTGCGTCCCAGCATTGCAATTCCAGATATAGTGAATTCCTTGTGATACAGGGTTTTCAGAATTGCAGATTCGGACAACATTTGTCTAAAACGAAGGCAGAGCGAGGAACGGAGATTGGATTGGATAGGATCAGGGTGCCCTAGCAGATCTTGGGCAGATCTCGCTGCCTGTGAGATCGGATTGGATCTTACTACCTATTCTATTTTGTGATCATGGACGAGAAGGCTCTCTTACCTGTTTTAGATCAGCTCCTTCGGTTGCCATGTCACCAGATGGTGGCTCCACTTCTTCCAAGCCATTCTATGAGCTTCCTAATGATTTTTTCGAATCTATCACCCACGACATTTCTAGTAGGTATGTCTTTGTGCAAATTTTAGGCTACCTTCCCCGCTCTTCTAGCTTTTTGCATCATGTCAACTCTGTTTGGAAAGATCGTGGTTTGATAGCTTCACATGTTCGTTATTTATCTAATTCTTTTCTACTTGTTGAGTTTATTAACTCAGAGATGGTCTCTGAAGCTCTTAGCATTAGTGTCTTTTACCATCGTCATGCTTTATTGATTATTCGCAAGTGGACTCCTTCTCTCAACCCAACTTCTCCTGAATTTCGGAAAGTCCCTTGTTTTGTAGAGTTACCGAATCTCCCCTTGATTTTCAAAAGAGTTGAAAGGGATATTGTGTCTCGGCTTGGATTAATCAAATACACTGAATCCGTAGGTACACCTAGTGGCCTTCGCAGGACTCGATATATGATTGAAGTGGACTTAGACTCTCTTAAACGAGAACTTATTTTGTGTGTAGGTGGTATTAACTATATGCAAAAGGTGGTCTATTACAACCTTCCCAACTCTTGTCACTACTGCCACCAAGAGGGTCATATGTTTGTCTCATGCCCCTTTATGTTACGAAAGAAGGCAGCACAAGCACGATCACAGCAATCCTCCCCTACTAATCCTAAGGTTTCCTCTATTAGCAACAAGGCTCCTCCCACACCTAGATCTCAAAGTAAGGTTACCAAAAAGCCACCTCCTCATGCTTCTTCATTAGCTAAGGGAAAACACCCATACGTTTTTATGGCTTCTAACAACCCTCCTATTGATGATGACGGATTTCAAACAGTTCCCCTCAGTAGGAAATGTCGGGGTATGCCTTTTACCAACGACGTTACACTTCAGTCCAACCAATCCACTCAAACTCTCTTACTCACCCACAATCCCTTTACTGCCATTGATCACAACCAGGAAATGATTTCTTTAGACATTGTTAACTCTGCAACTAGGGCGGGGGCCTCCTCCCCCTTCTCTGGATGTTAGTCTATTCTTGGAATGTTTGGGGGCTCTCCAATCACCTCTGAACATGGGTGGTCGATGCTTTTATTCGCTCTCGATGCAAGAGGTTAAAATTTCTACTTTGGATGCAATTATTGCAGGAAATAGCATCCTACCTGACTCTATTGTTTTTTCCACAAATCATATTACTGGTCTAGGTGGTGCAGCCCTTATTATCAATAAATCCTAATCTAACAAAATTCTCTCTCATGGTAGTCACACCTCTTTTGTTTGGGCTACTCTTCAAGGTGCTTCTGGTCCTTTCGGCATTTGTAATATTTATGCTCCCACTACTCCTACCACTAGGGCCAGTGTTTGGCAATCTCTCCTTCACAGTCTACCTAACATTCCTTGGCTCTTTGGAGGTGATTTTAATATGATCAAACATCCTTATGATAAAGTTGGTGGAGCCTCTTCTCAACTTACCAGCCTCGAGCTTTCTAGTTCGAGTGATGTTAAGGAGCAATTTTGTCTCTCTGATGCTACCAGCTCTAACGTGAATCGTGAAGGTTGGTTCACTTGGTCCAACCTTAGGATTGGTGCTGATCGCATTTGTGAGCAACTTGATTGATTTTATTTCTCTAGTTATTCCTTATGGTTTTGTGATGGTCATGTTAAGGTTCACCTTGATGCTACCCTCTCAGACCACTTTCCAATTTCTCTCACTTTGACCTTTGGTTCTAAATCTTTAGCTCAACATCGCCAACTTTTTCACATGAATGCCTCTTTATTTCTTACTCCTTCTGGTAAAGGTATTTTAACATCTATTTGGAATGCAGAGAGAAGGCCATTAGGCAATTTAGGTTGGATTGACTGGTGGTTGCGTGCCACTTCTCGTATTCACAACTTTGCTCGCTGGTTGGGAAAGCAATATGCTAAGAAACGTAGGTCTATTGAGGCGAATGTTAGTTCTGAATTGCAACAACTTAACTCTGCACTTCAACATAACCCTTTTAATGTTGCTCTTCAACAACGGCTCACTTATGTTCGCTCAGTTAAACAAAAATGGGATATGTACTCTGCTAGAAGTGCTCTCATCAAGAGTCGTCTCAACTGGTTAAAAATTGAGGGAGAGCCCTGTAAAGAGTTCTTCAAATTTTAAAAGGGTAGAGGTACTTTCCCTACTATAGAACGTTTGGAAGTGAATGGCCAACTTACCTCCGATCCTCATGTTATAAATGGTTTTCTTGAACAACATTTTCAATGCCTCTTTGTCTCCAATGGGTTTGATCAGGATGAGTTTGCTACTAACTCAGATCACCTACCTAGTATTGTCCATAGCAGTCACAATCATCTTCTCGCTCAAGATATCTCTCTTTCTGAAATCAAGGCTGCTGTGTTTAGCCTGGCCAATGATAAAGCCCCTGGTTTTGATGGCATCCCCATTGAGTTTTTTAAGAATCATTGGGATATTGTGGGTTCAGACCTCTCTTATGTTTTTGCAGAAGCCATAAATCAACAGTCTCTCGGTCCTGAGTTAAATAGAGGTGTCATCCGTCTTATTCCTAAAACAGGTGATCCTTCATTGATTGGTAACTGGCGTCCTATCACTCTCCTTAACTCTGTTTACAAGATTTTGGCTAAATGTCTTGCTAATAGACTGAAGCTAATTATCCCTCAGATCATTACCCCAATGCAAACAGGCTTTGTTAAGGGTAGGTATATTCTTGATAATGTTGTTGCGGCTTGGGAAGGTATGCAATGGGCCGAGGACTCCAATCAAAACATTGCTTTTCTTAAGCTTGATTATGCTAAAGCGTATGACAAAATTGAGTGGAAATTTGTTATTGCTTGCCTTCATAAATATGGTTTTCACATTAATTTTATTAAAATGGTGGAGACTCTTTTTGCCGACGCCAATGCCCTTGTGGCTACTAACGCTGGCTTAACTAATTGCTTCAAGCTTGAGCGCTCTGTTAGGCAAGGTTGTCCTCTTGCTCCTTACCTCTTCATTCTTGCTGTGGAATTTTTATGTCATGTTATTCATAAGGATAAGGAACAAAATTTGCTTCAAGGTATTTTCATTGATCATAATGTTCCTTCCTTATTGAATATGCACTTTGCTGATGACTCATTATTTATGATAAAAAATGATGCTCTTATTGCTAATCATCTTTTTTATCGCATTGATCAATATTGTAGACTCTCTGGCTCTTAGATTAATTGGTTCAAATCTTCTATCTTTTGCAACAAAGAGGTTCAAGCCTGGGCATTGTCTAAGTCCTGGCAATTTTTAGGAAAGGATCAAGTTTTTAAGCTTCTTGGCATTCCCTTTTCTTTTGGCGGATCATCCAAAACATTATGGGATGTCACTGTGAAGAAACTTGAACAAAAGCTTATTAAGTGGAAGGAAAAGAAGCTTTCTATGGCTGGTAAATTTATTGTCTGCAAGCATATTCTCCAAGCTACCCATGTGTATTACTCTTCTTGTTGGGCTCCTAGCATCTCTGCTTATCGTCGCATTGATCAACTAGTCAAACACTTTCTTTGGAACAGCAGCCATACTAAGAAAGGATTTTGTCGAGTTGCTTGGAACGTTTGTACTTCTCATAAAGAGGATGGTGGTTTGGGCCTCATTAATTGCTACAAACAAGGCATTGTGTTATGTGCCAAACGGATGGCCAAATGCTTATCTGGCTCTGAACCTTGGAAGCTTCTTTTCCTTAAACACATACAGCTTGGAAAGCCCAAAGGTAGTAATTATTGGAATAATACTCATTTCCTTAACTGGATTCTTTTTCCCACTGGTATTACCATTTCTGGTTCTGTTGCCATCAAACACATTTGGAAGGCATGGTGTTATCTCAGTCAGTTTTGGAACTTTAACACTATCACTATTTCTTCCTCTACACTTGATAAGCTTTCTCCTTGGTGGATGCCCATTCACAATGAACCTTGGGCCATTAAGCATCCTCATCTATGTAGCACTTGGGATAAGCTTGGCATCTCCTCCCTCTCCTCTCTTCGCCTTCATAATCATTGGATTACTTGGACTGAATGTCACCTTATTGATGGTATTAATGCTGCTCAAAAGTCTACCTTTTGTACGATTTTGGATAGCTTGAACAAAAGTGTTGTTATTCAAGACTCCCTTGGTGGTTTTTTAGATCTTTCTTGGATTTCTGGTCATCAAGTTTTTCCCTATCATTCTAAGATTGTTTAGTCTCTTATTAATTCCACTACTAATATTTGGCCTAGATTCAACCATCTTTGGCAAGTTAATCTTAATGTGTAGGTTTGGAAGCAATGTATTCAGACTATTTGGACTACTCCTACTTCTTCAAAGATTCAAAATTTTCTGTGGTATCTAATTCACCAAGGTCTTCATGTGGGTGTTTGGTGCTCTCATCTGGGGGTTCTTGACCCGCGATGTCCTATTTGTCACAGGGAAGATGCATTTACTCACTGTTTTTTTTCTTGTCCCCTTGCTCATAGCTCTTGGATTTGGTGTGGCAGGTTTTTACAGGGTTTTCGACCAAGCTTGGATGAGATTCTTTTTGGTGACACTCCGCATCTTCAAGGCTCTTTGATTTATATCTAGTGTCGCCTTCGTCCCCTTATTCTCCATGCTATCTGGAAATTTCGTTGTAATGTGGTTTTTCAACGTGATTCTCCTACTAATATTCTCTCCTTGTCTATTCAAGGGGACATTGTTCAACAGCTAATGCTGCAGTTGAGCTCTTGAATTTTTTCTCTCCCATTTTTCCTAATTTCTTGTAGTTTCTCCTCTTTTGAGGTGAGCTTTTTCCCTTTAGCTATTAGTGTCTCCTTCTTTGAGACCTCTTCATCTTTTTTGACCCTCTCTTTTATCCCTGTGTACTATTTTCTTTTTTTCTCTATTAATTAAATTTATTTTTTGGGGTCCGACACCCCCGACTATATGTACCTACAAAGATAAAAATTTAGGGTCTCCATTACTCTTTTTTTTTTCTTCCTTTTTCTTTTTCTATTTTTTTTCTTTTGGAAGGAAAAATTGTAGCTTTACCCTTTAATCATGTAGGACCTCCTTCTAAGGCAAAGTGAAAAGTGCAGTGATACCTAAAGATGAAAATTATATTTGAAGGCATGAATTAAGTAATGAATATATTTTTTTAGTCTTCAAAGTAAAGAAAGTATAATAAACTAAAATTTGGATAAGCTAATTAAAGATCCTTAAAAGGAGCTTTGTTGTGTAATTGAAACTAAAATTTTATTTGGAGAGCAAATGTTAGAACCTAAAACTTTATTTCTTTAACAATATTTATCCTAAAGATATATAATCAATTTAGAACACTATAACTTAGTATTATCTACCATCATCCTATAACCAAACCTTCCAAATCAAGAGTCTTACCACTAGGTTAATATCTTACTATTAAACTAAAATTTTATTACATCCATAGACTCTCTAGAAAAGACGTATAAAAGAGTCCTCTTACAAATGAAACCCACTGCATAAAGAAATAGGTGAAAAAAAAACAAATAATCACAATCATCATTTATCTTTATTTCATCTATGATGGGCTAACAATGAATAATATTAAAAAAATTTAGAGTACATCAAATCATCAAAGAAAAAGTCTAATGATTTTGGGAATGCCTTTTTAAATTTTCATCTTTACAACTAATCTTGAAAAACTTGTTATCTGTGGTAGGAAAAGGATTTGGTCTTGCCTTTATTCAAGAGCATCCTCATAGGTTTTTATTTCTTATTAAAGTATTTTTTGCAAAGAGAAGGAGGAACTTTCTCTAAAAACATCAATCAAAAATAAAAAATAAAAAATAAAAAAATTGGAAAGCTTCTCATCCTTGAGCCTCCAAAATAAAAAGATATTAATACTATTAAAAATAAATTAATTTTTGATCTTTCATTGGGAGTTTTTATTACCTAAAGTTGTGGTTGAAAAGAAACATCTTTGAGAATTTGATATTTGACTCCTAAAGAGAGATCATAGTTATGCTCTTGCTACTGGAAAATAACTACACACTGAAGCTTCCAAATAGAGTACAAAAAAAATGGTCAAAGATATTTCCAAAGCAAGCTAATCACCAATAATGACTTTATTGATGCTTGGTTAAAAGTTCTTACAAATTAGTGGTAAAACTCTTGATTTGGAAGCTCCAAATTATGGGTTCAATTCTAGTGGATAATGCTTAATTATAAAGTTCTAATTAGACTATATCTTGGGGTGTACTAATGTTTTACTTACTACAGGTTCCAACACCTCCTATCCATAAAAAAATAATTAATAATTTTTCAAAAGAAAAATACAAAGTTGTAATGAAGGATACCACGAAATGTAAAAAAATAAAAGGAATAGTAGCAAAATACTAGAAAATTCATAATTGTAAATAAAAACTATTGACACTTTGTTTTTTTTTTGTCACTATAATTTGTTGTATTCTATAGGCTATAGGTAGTTGAGTAAAACATCTATAATGCACTCAATATAGGCTTGGAATGAAGGTGGCTAGCTTAGCAAATTATATAAGAAATTATCAAGGTAGGTTAAGCAAAGTAGGAATAAACCTCTTATACAAGATACACTTTATGTATATTATAAATAAGTGTATGCATTTGACATTATCTTTATGTCAAAATTATAAATAACAAGGTTGTAATGCTAAAAGTACTTCAAAAAATTACTACAAAATCAATAATTAAATCAATAATAAAAATTCTTGACCATTACTATTATTATCATATGATACACACATCAATACAATTTTTCTTTATATTAGTACCATACCCCAAATGTTAGTGGTAACATGATTAGCATCATGAACTAAATTTTATAAGCATACATATCAACATAACATTGCATTAATGTATAAATCAACTAATTCTAGTCCCAAGTTTGGATACGAAAGGAGAAGGGTTAGCGTCACATTAGCATCCAACTGTAAAACCTTGTTAAATCTTATGGATGAGTTCTTTTTCATGTAGTCAATCACATTTTGTTATGATGAGACTAGGATGATGATAATGATGATTTCATTAATGTATGTTAATTATTATTGTTGTTATTTTACCCTTCTCATACCATAGTAAAAACATTAATACCCTTCACTAATAATGGTGAGTTTTCAAAAATGTCCTTCTTTTGCTATAAAAAATTTCAAGAAGACTTATTCTTTAGGGTAAATTTACTTAGAAGGGTAGAATTTTTAAGCTTTTTTACCTTCAATACATACAAGCAACATAAAATTTAAGTAAAAACATTTATAACTTAGTATTATCCATTAGGATTTAACCCATAACAAAAAGTATTATAACTTACAAACCCCAAGTTGCATATTCTAATCAATAGAGTTGAATGCTAATATAATATTTTAATAAAACTTGAGCAATTTTGTGTGTGTGTGTGTGTGTGTGTGTGTGTGTGTGTGTGTGTGTGGTATTAACCCCAAAGACATATAGTCGAATTAGAATGTTATAAGTTAACATTTTCTATTAGAATCAAACCTATAACTTAGAGCTTCCAAATTAAAATTGTTAACTCTAATACATATTATAATCTTCCTAATTCTTACAACTTTTTCCATCATGAAGGATATTTTTTAAATTCTTATCCATTTTTCTCAAGAAAAAAAGATTCTAAAGAAAAACAAATGTGCTGATGTTGAAGACAGAAAAAAATAAAATGAAGCTTGCAATGTGAAAAATCAAGTTAATATCAATGATAAAAGTGATTAAATAGCAATAAATAATCTAGAGAAGATAGAAGCTTCTATGTGTAGTTTTACTAGTACTAGAGAAAGTATTAAGCAACCTGAATAGAAAGCTCATAGGATAAATCTTACCATATCTAACAAAACTAGTCTTAACTTAAAGATTAAAATTAGAGTCAACTAGCAGATTATAATTGATGATAATGACTCTTGACAAATGAATAATAACAAGGGATGAGATGAAAATATTTCACGTGTAGTATCACTTTCTTACTTTGAAATGAATATTGATACTAAGCCACAACTCTCTATCTTGAATTCTTTTGCTATTTTAAGTTCAACATGGATATTGAAAATTGATGTAAGTTTTGTTAGGATTGGGACCTTTCTCCCTTCTAATAATTAATTTTTTTAATCCTTTTTTAAAGTATTAATTGTAAGGTTGTACACCTGAGTAGATAATCCTAACATGAGAAAATTTTTTCTTTCCATATATTTTTTCTGATAATGTATACTTTGTTAAGTTTGTGGTATACTCTAAGTTTTATTGGTTGATTATTATTATTTTTGGTTCCAACACAAGTCTTTTCCCTCCTGAATAAATAAATAATTTTTTAGTACTAGGTACAACTCTTGATTTGAAAACTCCAAGTCATGGGTTTAGTTCTGGTAGAAAATTATGAGTTATATAGTTCTAATTGAGCCATATATCTTGGGGTGTATATATATTACAATTATTTCAAGTCCCAACACCCCCCAAAATGCTTAGCACTAGGCTAACAAGTAAATGTTAACTTGAGCAAAGTATGGTAATGCCTAAAGCATAACTAATAGTCATGATACAAAGGCTCAATGCTCATCCCAAAATAGCATTGTCCCAAAAAAGCTAGTGGATGAGTAAAAGCCTAACCTCTTTTTAGGTGGTTACATACAATCTTGAATCCAAATTGTACAACTTAAGAAATAAATACCTTACTATCACTCCAAATAATAATTCATAATCCTTCAATCATGGCTCAAACTTATAATTGGTTACAAATAAAATAATATATTTACTAATTGAACTACACTTCTTATAATATGATCATGTTAGCATTTAATACATGGATTTAGATAAGCAAAAAAAAGTTTCTATTCTAAAGTTACACAACCAAACTTACCACAAAAAAAATAACTTTATTAAATTTGAACCCCTATTTTGTTTTAAGTTTCATATTTAGTCCTTTTGTTAGTTTTACTTTTTTCTGAATTATGATTCATTATATAATCAAAATTCTAATGGATTTGGTGAAGGATTTGACTTTCACTTTAATTTGAACTCTTGTGTTGGTGCAATAAATTTGGGACCATTCAGAAGTCAACCTAGATATCCAATGCAATATAAATTAAATCAATGTCAATCTTATAATAAACCTACAATGTGTGATTTTATTAGAAGTTCCAATTATATAAAACAAAAACAACCATCATCCTTTTTTAGGATGCTCTTAAGTTTGACATGTTAATCCTTAGGTACTTTACCTAGGGAACAACTCTGGAGTTACCCTAACTTAATCATTAATTAGTTGTTCATTTTTATTGGCCATTTATTTCCTTTCATTTGTTAACTGATGAGTGGCGAGGTACCCCTACACTCAAAAATACGAATACGAGCGTACACGCGCAATCCGGTCGAACTCCGAAGACTAAATGCCTTAATGCCACAAGAAACACTTGGGGTTAATCGTTCGTTGTCTTCCCAGGCTTGCTTGCAAGTGTCACGGTGTATGGTTAAGCAAGTCTGAGGTATGTGATTTTTTTCGTATTTTCAGCTTATCTTCTATGCTATCAGGGGAAAGGGTTGAGAAACTAAACTAACTCTAACTATAGATCTAAGTCTAAATTAACTAGCGTCAGCATCCGTTCCCACTTACCGGACACACCCTGAACTATGCAACTGCGGCTTACCAAACGCTAATCGTTACTGGGATC
>MNCI01002555.1:431675-491348 GCA_015680685.1 Gnetum montanum | reverse complement strand
CCCTTTTTACCTATCTTTCTTACTCCTTTTCTTTCTCCCTTCTCACGCTACCGGAGGTTCATGATTAGTCATGGGGGTACGGGGCCTGATTTTTCAATTTTTCTCCTAAGCCCCGAATTTTTTCGTTTATCTTCCTAACCCCTACACCTTCGGTAGTCATCATCTACATCTTCCCATATCCATATCAACCATACCACAACTTAGCCAATGAACCTACACCGAAGCAAGGTATTATTTACTTGATATTCAATTACCCTTGCTAATCTATGATTGTGTTGTGTGTGCAAATGGCAATCATACAACAACAGAATGGATCTGGAGCAAACACTTGGAATGGAGCAGTGCTGAAGCAGCTATGCAAGGAGTAGAATGGATAATGCGCTTACGGATGGACAACGGAAGGCGCAATCTAGGCGTTGGCAGCAACAAGACTCTTCTCTCTTCTTCTCTTCTATTCTCTCTCCTCTTTTCTCTCAGCTGCCAAATGTGGCCTAATGTCATTGTAATAAGGTGTTCACCCCTGTTATCACAAACACCAGTTTTGTCAAGTCTTGTAATAATGAACCGTTCACATGTCTTCCATTAGTTCCATTCCCCTCAATAATCCCATACCTACCTGATATCATTGTAAGGAACTCGAGGACAAGTTTTCATTCAGTCATGTGGGTATGATGAGATGCAGATTGCACAAGCCGCAATATCATGTACGCGATATCATGGTCGATGCGATATCGCATCCCCTGCAATATCGCGGCCAACGCAATATCGCGTCTTTTCCTGCAATATCACAGTCTGCCGTCATATCTATAAATAAGAGGCGACACTCCCCTCATTCGACATCCTAGGCATAAAGTAGCGAAGCTCTGGCGAATTGATCACCCCAGAGATAGAATATTTTCCATNAACGTGTACGGCTAGCCAAGGAATCGGCTACTCATCGCGATTAATTTCTCTCACCCTTTCCTCCTAGAATGTGAGACAAGTACGACTTGATTACGAGCATCTATGGATGTGTACGGCTAGTTAAGGAATCGGCTGCTTGTCACACTTAGGTTAGCTAGGTGCCTCAGTACGACTGCTTCAAGCACGTGCATTGCGTGTGGTAATCCCAGTAACGATTAGCATTTGGTAGCCACAGTTGCACAGTTCAGGGTGTGTACAGCAAGTGGGAACGAATGCTGACGCTAGGACTTAGTGCTGTAGTTAGAGTTAGTTTTAGTTTCTCAACCCTTCACCATTTAGCATAGGAGATAAACCAAAAAATACCAAAAAATCATATACCTCAGACTTGCTTAACCATACACCGTGACACATACAAGCAAGCCTAGGAAGACAACGAACGATTAACCCCAAGCGTTCCTTGTGGCGTTTAGGCATTTAGTCTGCGGAGTTCGACTGAATCGCGCGTGCTACGCTCATTTCGTATGGTTGAGTGTAGGGGTACCTCGCCACTCATCATTAACCAAGGATATAATTTAATAGAAGGAGAAATATCACTAGAAATTTTGATATTTTTCCAAATGTTTTTCAATTCCATTTCTTTAGTAGCATACAACAAAATCAACATAACCTGAATCAATATTTCTTAAGACTACTCATTGATGAATCATGTTTTGACTGGCTCCAATATCAAATATCTAATATTGGATCCCCAAACATGATGTTGAATATCTGATATTGCTGGGGATATGCTGATCCATAAATATAAAGTTTGGGCTCACAATTTTTAGTTAGTTTTTCATAATTTTGGTCACAGAATAATGAAGCTCTTGTAGTTTGTTTTCTATAGAGTTAGAATATTTTCTGAGTGCCCATAGTAAGAGTTTGAGTGTGTACAGATCTTTGTTCGAGCACTAATGTACCTAAGCACAATAGTGTGATGAAAATAAAAATGAACCCTTTTCATAATCCTTGCAGCATTGAGAATAGATTAATGTTTCCTTTAATGCATTTTGATATTTATGCACTTTACTTTAATGCATTTTAATTAGGAAATTAATTCCTAGTTGTAATAAACACAAGCATGACCACTTCAAGCATACGTGTAGCACTTGGTAACCCAGAAACATTTAACATTTGGTAACCCAACAATGTTACATGCATTCAAGATGTGTCTGGAGAGTGGAAATGGGTACTTGTGTTAGGCTAGCTAGGCAGTAGATGAATTAGATCTTAAATTACTCTACCTTTCATTCTAGTTCTAGGTGATTAAGCTTATAAAATATAAAATAATAAAAATCACATACCTCAGTTGCACTTAACCATATACTTGTATCTCATAAGTGAAATGAGAAGACAATGAGCATTTCAATTATATTTTACTTCCTTGAAACTAGTATACTTACGAACTTAAGCTCTACAAAGTTCAATCAAATTATGCATGACCACTTATGATTCGTATGGTTGGACATAGGGGTACCTCACCACTCATCATTGGCATCATTGCCAAGGACCTTTTAGTTGCTACATGTACTATCTAGGACTAGTAAAAATTTATTAAAATCATTGAAATGAACCTTAGAGTCCTATTACATCTTAATATTACTATAGCAATTTTAATAACCACACTGCATTGTTATTTTTTCTAACATAAAATGTCATCTTCTCATAGGAGCAATTCTCCACCCAAGTCTGACAAAGTACATCACCTAGTGCCTCAACAATACTGAGTGGCATATGCTCATCCTAATGAGTATGTATCTCATTTTACCTTCATCCAACATCAAGATGAATAGCTACAATGATGCGACATGGAGGGAAACATTGTGTTGTCACCTGATCAATCTATTTCTACAATGTTCTAGCAAATGCTTATACAATGGGGTCTCCAAGGAAGTCATGTTGAGTATGTGGTGTAGGATAGTGATAGTAGGGATTATCATCCCACTAAGTCATAATGTCTCAAGGATTTCTAGTTAGAACAACATCATGAATCTATGAAGGAAAAAGGATTTAATGATTTCCCTTTCCTACTATACCAAAAAGATAGTGGAAAACCCTTCTTTGGGGGTTTTTCATTTAATGAAATTCCTCTCTTTGACTTTGGTGAAGGAGGTCAAAACTAGAACTTGTAGTCCATGATTCACAATCTTGGTTTTGGCAAGAATGGATCCAAAGAGGCAAGTCAAGGTAGGGATGTAGACAAAAAATAAGATTGTGATCATGTTCATGATGGTAGCAAGCATCATGATGGTACTAGTCCTCCTTCCTCTTTACCTTCATCATCATCCTCTTCTTCTTTTGGCTCTAATCATAATCGTAGGGGGAAGAACCATGATAGAGGTGACTAATGGGACCAAAATGATGGAAGGGACCATCAAGTAAGGCAAGACCAAGGGTGCAAGCATTTAAGAGAGATGAGACACCATGAATGAAGGGGTAGTAGATGGCATTGGAGGCAAAAAAATCATGGACTTGATGAGCCTTTGCTTACTATTTGAAGTATGCTAAACATTGCAGAGGTAGTACAAATTCCAACAAGGGACGTAAAGGATAGTTGAATTAAAAGACTAAACATGAATAATATTCCTTGATTTGAAGGGGGATATAACTTAAATCTGTAGAACCATCTCCAAGATTTTCAAGATGCATGTGCCTTGCAAAATATAGAGAATAAGTGGAAAAAACTTAATTTGTTCCCACGGACACTCATTAAAGAGGCAGAAAACTGGTAGTGGTCCTTAGAACCAAAATCTATTAGATGATGGAGTATAATGCTTGAATTGTTAATGAAAAATATCAAACATACTCTAGAGTGTCCAACTTGAGAAGGCAAACCCAATGATGGAAACAAAGAACACACAAACTCTTGGATGCCGCCATTGGTCGATACTATTCCTTAATGCATAGATGCCCTGGCCATGGTTATTCTCAGCTTGATCAACTTCACCACATTGTAGATGAGCTATGACAAAATGAGGAGAACCCTTGGCATCTATGCCCAAGGGTGACTGTCAAAATTAAGCATCCATCAAATCCAAAGATTTATTGAGCAGGTAGCTAAAGAGGAAGGTGAATTATGAAAACAAGAAATTATAGAAGAGTATAATTGTGATCCTTCCATTCGCATGTGAAAGGTTCAATTTTGTGATAGTGAGGAATAATCAGCACTTGATGAGGTGGTGAATAGGAAATTCTTGCCACTTCAAAAATTTCAATCTAAGGTTACAATCAAGGTTGATTAATTATGAGACTAAATGGATAGAAAATTTCAAGCTATCCTAAAAATTGCTAAAGAGTCCAAAGAATAAGGTAGTAATCATAAGTGCAAGAGGAATAAGGCAGCTAAACGTGCCTATCAAAGAGGTAAGGGAAAAATTGCTACAATAGAAGAAGTTGCAAGAAGCAAATCAAATGATGATGGTGGGTATGACATCTACCATTATGAACATCCTAAATGATGTTGTCCTATTCTGTCACACTTACAGAAATCTAGGATGCATGCCTTAAATCCATGACTAGCACAAAGGCAAACACCCAGACGATTGCCTTATCCTCAAGGTAATTCTAGGCAATTCCACCAACAATAATAGTATTATCCAAATGGAACTCCACCATAATCATATGAGCAATATCAATAGTGGCAACAACCATAGTCATGGACGTTGGCACTGCTAAGGTAGTAATACCCTTATCAAAAACCTAATCCATATGGGTATTACATTTAGTAACCCTTGTCTCCATGTGACTCCTCTAATCATGTTTCTACTTTCCAATCATACTACCATCCTTTTGATTATTATTGAATTTATTCTCCACATGCAATAAGGGATACCAGCTCTTACCCTTATCCTCCTATTCTTGCACATCTTCCTTCTTCATCTACATAGCTACCACTTGCTCCACCTATGTAGGGTGAACTTCTAGCTCAACCGCAACAATGCAATGCTACCAGGGCCATTAATCTACAACTAGTTCATCAACCGAGTGGTTTGAATACTCAATCAAAGAAAAGACTTTTTTTTCGATCATACAGTCTATACCTACGGTTGATAACCCTATTCCTCCATATTCCTTTGCATCAAATTTCTTTGAGTCCCCTTCAAACTAAACATCACCTAGGATCCATACTATGATACTTACTCATATCATATCTAATTAGATCCATGCTAGCAACCTTCCCAGGAAGTTAATTGATCTTGAAAGTCTTCTTATTTATTTGCAAATTACTGGGAATGAACCATGCAGAGCTCTTCTCAACTTAGGTTTTAGTGTCAATCTAATTTCTCATGAGATGTAAATTGCATGGAACCTACCCCCTCTCAAGAAGATCAATATCATATTAGAATTAGCAAACTAGTCCATCACTATTCCATTGGTATTGGTAGAAGACATTGTGCCCACTATCTATGGGTGGTCTTATCCTATTGATTTCCTAGTGATCAATGTGAAGAACTGCAAAGGGGACTTCTCAATCATCATGGGAAGGACATGGCTACACACCATTGATTCAAGAATGGGCATCAAAGATCTTTCCCTAGAAATATCTAAAGAAAATCCCTTTAGGAAGATTAAGAAGACACGAGTTCCATGCATCGCATATAGTAATATGAGGTGCAATTGTATGTAGAAACCCTAGGTAGTGAAACAAGCATCCATATCTACATGCAAGTAGCATACACCAAAAGTAGAAATTCAAAGGTATCTATACATAGCAGCCATAAAATAGGAGGGTACCTAGTGGCTGATCACTAATTCTAAGAGCAACACACTTTGCATGAAACCAACTAAGAGCCTAACATGTGCATATTTCATAGGCATAGATGAACTAGAGCAAGTTCATCACTAACTCTTTGATGATGCAAATGATGATACATACTATGGAGAGTTAGAAATTTCTAAAAATTTCAAGCAAGAGTCCCTTGAACTAAAAACTCTACCCACTGACACGGAATATGTGTTTTTAAAAATTGGAAAGCCATTCATAATGCAAATCTTGCTCTAGAATAGAAAATGATGTTGTTAAACATGGTTGAAAATTGGTTAGCAATCTTTGCTTGGTCATATCCTGAACTCACAGGGATTGACCCTAGGATATGCTAGCATCATATCCACACTGATTTGGCCATGAAGCCCAAGAGGTAGCCACAAAGATGATTGAAGCCCAAACTAAAGTGGATCATCAAGAAGGAAATCGAACAACTTCTCAAGGTAGGGTTCATTTATTTCATTGTGAATAGTAAGTTGGTTAGCCCACTCGTGATTGTGCCAAAGAAAGATGGCAAGTGATGGGTCTACATCAATTTTTGGCTACTGAATATGGCAACATTCAAGAACCACTTTTCATTACCATTCATTGATCAGGTGTTAGACACAATATCTGGGCATTTCTACTATAGTTTTCTAGATGGTTATAGTAGCTATAACCAAATCTAGATCACACTAGAGGACCAAGTCAAAACAACATTCACAAGTCCCTAGGGTAATTTTGCATATCGCAAGATGCCTTTTGATTTGTGCAATGCTCCTACTACATTCCAATGCCTATTCTTAAGAATTTTTCAATAGCAAATTGGTAGTGGTGTGGAAGTCTTTATGAATGAATTCTCCACTTATGGAGCTACATTTGGACAAGCCCTGACTACCTTGAGCAAGTACTGAAATGATGTGTTGAGATAAACCTTAGCTCAACTAGCAAAAGAATCACCTGATGATCTAGGAAGGAATTGTATAGAATATCACAAGTAGAAATTTAGGTAGATCTTGAAAAAATAAGGGTCATCCAAGAAATAACCCACCAACTATAAATTGTCAAAGATGTTTGATCATTCCTTGGACATACTAGCTATTATTGGCAATTCATAGAGAATTTCTCTAAGATTACAAAACTGTTGATGAAGCTAACAAAGAAAGATGCTCCATTTTTCTAGACCATGGAATGTAAATAAGCATTCCAACAACTGAAAGAGAAACTTGTAAAAACTCCAATCCTACAAGCACTTGATTAGTCCAAACCATTTCATATTATGATAGATGCATCAAATTATGCCTTGGGAGCTATGCTTATGCAAATGGATGACAAGAAACATCCATACTACATCCATTGCACTAGCCAAAGCATTGTGGGTTCATAATTAAACTACACCACTATACAAAAAGAATTGATAGCAATGGTGTTTACTCTAGAGAAGTTTAGGTACTATGTGCTTAGATACAGAGTGTTTGTGCACATAGACCATAGTGCCATCTTCTTCCTGATAAATAGGCCAACAATGAGCCCCCATGTCATATGGTAGCTGGTGATCTTATAGGAATTCAATCTTATGATGGTAGATCAAAAGTGCACTAAGAATGTGGTCACTGATCACTTGTCTTAGTTACAATGGAACAACAAAGAGGAAGAAAGCCCATTATCTGATATGTTTCCTGACAAACTCCTCTTTGCTAGGTTTATAATTGAATAATTTCTCAATGAGCCTAAATGGTGTGATGGCATTCTCACCTATCTTCTCATCCAAGAGATGCCACAAGGTTTGGACCATCAAAAGAAACAATAGTTTCTTCACCAGGTGAAATGCTTCATGGAGATCAATAGACACCTCTACAAGGTATGTGCTGATGACCTGGTTTGTTGGTGTGCCCCTAATGTTGATCAACTGCATGTTCTCTAAGACACTCATGAGGGTCCTTATGAGGGCCACTATGCTAGGAAATGCACAGCCATTAAGATCTTGATGGCAGGGTACTATTGGCCAAAAAATCTTCAAGGATGCTCATCAATATGTCCACTCTTGTGAATGCTACCAATGAGATGGTGGAATGACTTCTCAAATAGAGGGACCTCAACAATGGATCCAAAAACTAGAATCCTTTAACATCTGGGGAATTGATTTCATGGGTTCCATCACACCCATGTCAAATGAAAAGGCATATATCATAGTCGCTATTAACTATTATATGAAATGGGCAAAAGTAGCAACCAGTACTGACTATACATCTTCTACTACTACTCAATTTGTACAAAAAAAATTTTGTAAATAGGTGTGGTGTACCATGTGCAATAATTTTTGATAATGAAATCCACTTTATAGGAATTACCTTTCAGAATCTCATGCAACACTTGGGGGTTGAACATAAACTCATAACATCCTACCATCCCCAAGCCAATGGTCAAGATGAGATTACCAATAGGGAAATCACAATGATTCTAATAAGAACTATCAACAAATATAGGAAAGACTAGAGCATGAAACTCAATGATGCCCTTTGGGCCTACCGCTCAACATGGAAACTTCCTATAGGATATTCTCCTTATGAGCTTGTGTACAGAAAGTTACCAATACTTCCTATTTAATCTGAGCTCCATACAATTTCAACAACCTATGACCTTGACCTTAACTTGAGTCTAGCATAGAAAGAAAGATTAATGAATCTTAACTTACTATATGAAATCCAATTGGTGGCCCTATCATCCAATGAGTTGCACAAGGCATTCAACAAAAAGTGCCATGACCTTAAAATCAGGAAAGTCAAACTTCAACTAGGAGACAAGGTTCTCTACTAGAACCCCACACACATACCTCAACGAACCAAGTTCTAGATGTTGTGGAAAGGACCTTATATCATTAATGAAACTTTTTCTTAAGGGGCCATGATGATCTATAAACCTAAAAGCCTAGACAAGAAGCAATTGGTCAACATACAATAATTCAAACCTTTCCATGAGCCTAAGCTAGCTAACGTAACACACACACCATCAAATGGACAACCACGCTCAATATTTCAAATCTTTTCCTTTCAAATTAGTCGTGGGGGAGATGGCCATCTATGTTAACCATATAAGTCACTCCTCAATTTTTCATATTTTTGTTTTACACATTTTTGTTTTACAACTTTTTGTTTTACACTTTCTTTATTTTACACTTCTTGTTTTCTACATTATTAATTTTTCAAAATTTTTGTTTTATAACATCATTAGTACATTTTCTATTTCTTGAATATTTTACACTTTTTTTAATATTTTCTTTTATTCTAGTATGATTTTCTAATTTTTTGTTGATAAGTGCCATGCACAACGGTAATTTTTTGCTTGATGGTGGTATGTACTATTTTGTTATTTGATTATTGGTGTCTAGATTCTAGCTTTGAATTTTGTTATGAATAATTAGGACATGGTTTCATTTTCATGAAATAGGCAATGAGTCCACAACAACCACCCTTCCACAAACTCTATGGTTTTCCTTATTCTAGAAATATGCAATGCCTTTTTCATTAATAAAACTATAATGAAGTTGTCACTTTGGTAGTTTCAAAATTTAGAAAAGATTCAAAGGTTTGAATAGGGTGTTATTTCAAGGGGATTCGGTATTATTTTTGCTTTTCTACTTGTTTGGGTGTATGTGTGTTTTCATGGATTTCTTATCATTCCATATTGACCAATAAAAGGAAGTTGAATAATCTTTGTGTGGTGTGGTTCTCATTAAAAAAATGATGGGAATTCCAAGCACACCTCTTAGATAAAATAAACAAGCTACAACCACTAGTTATGGAACTAGAAAGACATGTTACCCATGCCTAAAGGTCCCCTCTAACTAAGGCCCATCCTCATTTCCTACTTCTCTTTTTTCTCTAATAAGGAATAGTGGTTGTTCTGTGGGAGCACTTGTGTGTCTTAGGGGGAAGGATTGGTCTTAGAATGGTTATGCAAAGTCACTGAACATGACTAAGGATGGATCTTATCAAGTCATTTAACCATGAAATTCACAAGGGACTTTATGTGAACTTAATTAGGAACTTCATTCCACTCTCTCTATCTTGCACCTATGCTTCCCATGTCTCACCTCACTACTAGTTTCATGTTCTTGTTCAATGTTCTAGTTTGATGTGTTGTAATTCTTAGGTAGTTTCTTTTAGGTTTTTGTATTTAGCTTTCCATAACCATTAATTATCCATGGAGCCCATGGACTCCTCAATTTGAAGTTATGCAAGGGCAATAAAAGGCCTGTGCCTACTTTGGGAAGGACCCACTTGCATATCTTTTGGTTGGATTAGTTAAGTTCTTTATCCTTAGATACTCTTACAATCAAATCCTTTTGTTTACCTCATCAATGACATCCAATTGTGAGCATCTTCACAAGGTTTTTCAATGAAACCTTTTATAGTTACTATTGTAAATTCTTAAACCCTCTTCAAGCATTTCCTCACATTTGAACTTTTTCAAATTTAATGGACTGCTTATCCATTTTACCTTATTTATCAACTTTCCCACTAACACTATTAACTAAATCCATTAAATATAATCACAACCTAGCTAAGTATAACCATCAACGAGACGAGGTACTTCAAAGCTACATGTTACACATTGCACACTAATGCATGATTTTGTTGTGATTATAGTGGGAAGCATGGACTGGAAGCAAGACTATCTTCACTAAGGATGATGTGGCAGTACCACACAATGAGGACCATTCATGATCATTGGATCTTCTCTCTCACTCTTCAATTGCAAAGGATGTCAATTTTGTCTAGGGTGTTCTCTTCTCTTGTCATGAACACCCAATTTTGTAAAAGATTGTAATCTGTACACTCAAGTACTTAGGAGTTTGTTTGTTCCATCTAAGTCAGTTTGTATGTTAGTCAATAATCCCATACCTTCCTAATATTTTGTAAGGAACTTATTCCTCCTCTTCTTCACTTGAGAACAAGTTTTCATTCAATCGTGGGGGTATGATGAATCATGTATATGCTGACCTATAAATATAGCACTTGGACTCATGATTTTCAATTAGTTTTTCATATTTTTGGTTATCGAATAGTGAAGCTCTTATAGTTTGTTTTCTTCAAAGTTAGAATATTTTTTGAGTGCCTACAGCAGGAGTCTGAGTGTGTATAGATCTTTGTTCAAGCATTGATGTACTTGAGCATAGCAGTGTGATGGGAATAAAAATGAACCCTTTTGATAATCCTTGCAACACTGAGAATAGATTAATGTTTTCTTTAATGCATTTGATATTCATACACTTTACATTAATGCACTTTAATTAGGCAATTAATTTCTAGTTGTTAATAAACACAAGAATTACCACTTCGAGCATACATGTAGCACTTGATAACCCAAAAATGTTTAACTTTTGGTAACCTAGCATTACTACATGCATTTAGGATGTGTTTAGAAAGTGGAAATGGGTACTAGTGTTAAGCTAGCTAGGTAGTAGATGAATTAGATCTTAAATTACTCTACCTTTCATTCTGCTTCCAAGTGGTTAAGCTTATAAAATATAAAATGATAAAAATCACATACCTCAGTTGCACTTAACCATATACTTGTACCTCACAAGCGGAATTGAAAAAAATGATCATTTTAATTAGATTTCAGTTCCTTTAAAATAGTGTACTTAAGAACTTAAGGTCTGCAAAGTTCAATTGAATTGTGCATGAATGCTTTTGATTCATATGGTTGGGCGTAGGGGTACCTCGCCGCTCATCACTCATGAACATAAAATATTACCAGAAATTGGAATCAAATTCTCAAACCTTGAACTATTTAAGACTTTATAGTTTATTGTGTGTTACCTTCAAGACAAGCACTACATGCTTATTTATTTTAGAGTAATCATTGCATGCTTATCCATTTTGGAGTAATCAGTTTTAAGAGGATTAGTTACTAAAGGAATCTATCCTATAGTTGATCCTTTGGATTCCACATCTACTATGCCCCAACTCAAAATCATGGATGAACAACATTATGAAACTACATATGGAGTCAAATATCATTAATTAAATGTACTTTTTAGGTAAATTTGTTTAAGATTGATGTCTTGGAATGGATTTATCGTTGATGTAAACATTTCATTCATCTTGTCTTTAACAATCAAACTTTGTTAATGTATTCATTCAATTAAATTCTTTATGATGAAAAAACTAAAATTTTTAGACTTTTGATATGCATCCTCACTACCCTTGAAGGAGGTCTATGAACTAAAAAAATATTCTAAGCAATAACCTAAAAAGTTTTCTAAAACAAAAATATATATAAAAAAAATTCTTGGTGAATTATTAGGGACCTGATCCACCAAATGTTCCTTACAATGTTAACAAAGATAGAAGATGAGAGTTATGTGTGATTGAATGTACAACTATAGAACATGTTGGAAAGGTATATAAATTTTATGTTGATTGAGTTGCTTGGAGAATTACCAAAATGATGGGTTGTTGATCATAAAATTAAGGTATTTCCAAGAATTAACTCTCTTAGGTAATGACCTTATAAGATGACTGCTCCTAAGTTTGCTAAATTAAGAAAGCAATTGGAAAGCTTGGTAGAAAAGGATTACATTCAACCCTTAAAATCTTCATATGGTGCTCATGTGCTATTTGCTAAGAAGAATAATGATTCATTGAGACTATGCTGCAACTTCAAGTTACTCTATAAGTACACAATTAGGAATAAGTATCTAATACCATTGGTTTTGGACCTATTCAACCGACTAGTGGGATCTTGAATTTTCTCTTAACTTGACCTCCTTCAAGGCTACTATCAAGTATGGATTGCAAAGGATAACAACAATAACATAACATGCATCACTTGGTATGAATCATATTTTCCCTTTAGCTTCTATAATGCTCCTACCATATTTTTCATACTCATGAATGAAGTGTTCCATCCATTTCTTGATAAGTTTATTGTGGTGTATCTTGATGATATTTTGGTCTACTCTCACCCAATGGATGAACATCTACAACATCTAGATTTGGTGTTCTCAAAACTAGAGTATAAACTATATGTGAAGTAGGAAAAGTGTGACTTTGATAAGCTACAGTTGAAGTTTCTTAGCCACACCATTAGCGGATGCAAGATCAAACAAAACCCAAAGAATGTGGAGGTCACTGCCACTTGGCCTATTTCAAAGGATGTGCATAAGTTATGCAAATTTTTATGTTTGATGAGTTACTACCAAAAGTTTGTTTGTGGATTCTCTAGTGTGATGATAACCTTAATGAACTTGTAAAAGAAGGACATTTCCTAAAGCTCAATTTCTTAGTGGCAAAAGACATTTGACAAGATGAATATCACTCTTATAACGCAACCTATGTTGGCCCTTCCTAACTTCTTGAAATTATTTGAAGGTCATACAAACACTTCGGATGAGATGATTGGTGGGGTGCTCCTACAAGACAACAATTCCCTGGTGTTTAAATCAAAGAAACTAAACCAGACTAAATAGTTGTGACCTATACATGAAAAGGATAAATTTTCCTTTATGCATCACCTTTGCACATGGTGGTACTATCTTCTTGGTGGTCCCATGATACTCAAAACTAAAAACACTACCATAAGCTACCTTCTTTATCAGTCAAAGTGAAAGCCAACTCAAGCTCGATGGTTTGGCATGTTACAAAAGTTTGACCTTTAGTTTTTCTATTGGCTAGATCAAGAGAATGTAGTCACTAATTCTTTGAGAAGACATCCATAAGTGAACACAATTGAGATTGTGGGGTAGTCAAAGAGCTCTTGAGTGATGACTGATCATGAACTTCAATAAAATATTAGGGATGGAATATAGCATGATTGGTGTGCTTAGGAGCTATTGAAGTTGGTCTATTATGGAGGTAACTTGAACTTTAGTGAGGCACATGACCTATTCATGTTTAAGTGAATGTGGGTCTATGTTCCTCATTGGGATGCATTGCATTCCAAAATCATTGAAAAATGTCATAACATGTTCTACAATGGACATCCAGGTCATAAATGCACAATGGCATTAATAAAGTGATAGTTCTATTAGCTAAATTTCAGAGTTGATGTGGCCAATGTTGTGTGAAACTATTTGTTCTATCAATAGAATAAGAGTTTAAATAAAAAACTAAGGGGGTTGCTCTATCCTTTAAAACTTCTAGAGTTACCATGGATGGTTGTTTCCATGGATTGCATCATAGGACCTCCCATGGTGTAGGCATATTCTAGCATCCTTGTAGTTGTGAATAAGTTTTTGAAGTATGTCATCTTCATCCCATGCTCTACTTCTTGCATGACTAAGGATGTAGCATCCTTGCTCTTTGACAACATCAAGCACTACTTTGGATTACCATCAAGCATCATATCTAATTATGAATCTCAACTTATAGGGAATTTTTTGTGAAAGTTATTTTAAATGTTGGGGATAAAGCTACAAATATCCTCTAGGTATCATCCTTAAAAAAATGGGCATATGAAGTAGGTCAATAGATTTCTTGAAGAATATTTGTGGCATTTCATTTTGTTTGATCAAACAAACTAGGTGTTGTTACTACCTATGGCTCAATTCACTTACAACATTCATAAATCCTCAACCATAGGATCCTCTCTAGTGAAGTTGGCTTTGGAAAGGTAACCAACCATTCCTTACTTGGTGGACATGTCATATCAAGGGTTTAATCCTTTGGCAAATGAATTCATCAAGTCTTGAGCAAATCACATCTAAGTTGTCAAATTATACTTGGAAATGTCTATCTAACATATGAAAAAGCAAGCAAATAACATAAGGAGGTCATTGGAGTTTGTGGTTAAAGATTGGACATTATTAAAGATGAATTATGTGTAGCAAATGAGGCCACAGAAGGATGCTAGTTATAAATTTATTAGATATTATGATAAACCTTTCAAGGATCTTTCTTGGGTAATCTCATTGCCTACAAATTGAAACTATTTACTTATCTGGTGAAATATCACCTAGTATTCCATGTGTCTATGTTCAAAAAGATTAATCATGGGGAAACTGACCCCTCCATGCTCAAGTTCAAGGAACCTCAAAATATGAAAGTAGTGAAAGGTTGATGGCTTAACTCCATTGTTAACATGCACATCATGGATGCACTTTGGATCAAAGGTTTGAGTTCCTTACATACTAATAGGGCATGTCCTCAAAGAAGGATACTAGGAAAGAGTGACAGACTCTCAAGAACAAGTAGACATTTATTGCAAATTTCTATGCTAAAAATTTCATTGATTTGCCATTGTGCATGTAGCTTGCCAAAGGGAGCTACTAGGTGATTAAAGTAATAATGTAGCCTATAAAAAATCTGAGATGTGTAAAAAGCTAGAGGGCACCAAAGTGGATATGAGATGAAACACTTCTAAGAGGCAGAGAATCTATGTGTCTTACCTTTCAGCTATGACATTGGATGATGCCATAGTGAGGATAGATTCCAAGATCCTTGTACATGCTAGTGAAAGGCTATCATAAGTTATGGGGGGTGGGTTCCCAAGGTATGAATAGCCTCCTCTTAATGGTAGATAGATCAACTCTACTCTCTCATTTCACAACCAGAGATAGAGGACCAACTCACATGTTAAGCAAGTAGATTTTGCTCAAGGTAGAAAGGTTGGTACTATTTGCATGAAAAAGGATAAACCTATTCCTTCTAAACCCAAGTTGCATTAACTTCTCTAAGCCTCTATTGAATGGTGGGATGAGTTCAACACTTTAAATTTATAGTTTAAGAATCCTAGCCATTGGACCTTCATATCTACAACTATTGGAAGGGCTTCTAGATGCTTGAAGTTCCTCAATATTCATTACAGCTCATCACATTTGAAAAAGTGGATGCTATACGGACATCAATCCTTTCAAGTGGAGGAGAGTGTAGTAAAACATGCTTTGTTAGTGGGTCGAAGGTTATTTCCCTTTGGAATGGAGGCTAGAGAAATATGAAGCTTCTTTGTGGTTCCATGCTATTTTAACCATCACCTTAGAACTACTTAGTCCTAATTCCTTGTGAATATCTTAATAAGATATGTAGGCTTATGAAGAAGATTTAGGTTTGATGCTAGGGCCACTGTCCTCTCTTTGGAGTGTAGCTTAGGGCTAGATGCATTTGTATAGGAATGTATTGTAACTCTTCTAGGAGATTAGTGTGACATGTACTTATTGTGTATGTGTGTGTGCCTTGTTAGTCTCATTGCATAATTAATGCTTATGATAGTTATAACACCTCTAACCATTGGCTAACAAATTGTGTGCTATGCTATGAAATAGGATACTGAGCATTAAGAAATAGTCCACCTTCAATCTGCACTCTCACATTGTTATTGTTGGGACTCTTAGGTGGTGTCAAATGGTGTTTTCCGAGGGTGGCATTGTTACAGTAACAAGTAATGTTTTTGTTTTCTATGATGGAACAAATGAGCTAACAAATTTCATTACGATATTTTCTTATTTGATGTAATAGTATGATAACTTTCATGCAATTATAGTAGAACCAAAATCCCACAAAACATAATTCATTCTCATACTCAACAATATTGTAGAACATGAGGCTCTACAAACATATATGATTGATCTTAAAGCAAGGCACAATCAAACTAGATCTCTTACTCATTTATAAAACCATATCCAAACACACACAGATAGCCATAATTGTTAATATGACACCCAAAATAAAGCATAGAGATTCACACTACTCGCATGCAATATCTCTCTACTCTCTTGCATTCTATGTCAAAACATGCAAGCATAACAAATATTTATCAATTACAATACTAAGACCTTAGAAAAATATTTTCCATAAGCCACTTGGTCCTAAAATGTTACTCATGCAAATCATCCTCCAATGGTATACCAATATGTCATTGATGAACACAATGATAAAGTAGTCTAGGTATGATCTTATAAGATGCATGAACATTGTAGGAGCATTAGTAAGTTCAAAGGGTAAAATCATGAACTCATATTATGCATACCATATCTTGAAGCCTATCTTGGGGACATTTCCATCTTTGATGTAAACATGATAGTACCTTGACTTCAAATATATCTTTAAGAACACCTGAGCTACTCTCAATTAATCAAACAAATCATCTATGTGAGGAAATGATACCTATTCTTCACCATACTTGAGTCGATTGTCAATAATCAATGCACAACCTCATGCTACCATCCTTTTTCTTTGCAAAGAGAATAGAAGCATCCAAAATAGACACACTTGGATAAACCAAATCCTAATTTACTAGCTTTTTAATTTGAATCTTTCATTTAGCCAACTCAATAGATAAAATCCTGTGTGGAATCTTAGAGATAGATTCAGCACTAAGTTTGAGAGTAATATCAAACTTAACATCATGTCTTAGAGGAAAACCAAACAACTCTGAATGGAAGACATAAAAAAACTCATGACCAATAGGAATCTAATTAATCCCAAGTAAAGAATGGAATTCATTGATTAAAATTATGAAATAAGAATGATCCTTTGGTAACAAGCAATAAAAACACCTTGAAGAAACAAGATTCAACTTAATTTTTCACAACCTCATATAAATGATTACATGAACAACATTATCTATCAACAAGTGATGAGTGACAAGGTACCCCTATGCCCAACCATAAAAATCACAAAGTGTTCATGCACAATCTAGTTGAATTCCATGGACTTTATAGTTTCCAGTGCACTAGTCTTCCAAGAAGTGAATCTTGCCCTAACGTCATTCATTGTCTTCCCAATTACACCTATGACCTACAAAGATATGGTTAACTATAATCAAGGCATATGATTTTTATCATTTTATGTCTTATGTTCTTTGGTGCTTGGGGAGAGAGAGAGATAAAGTAATTTAATGACTAATCTAAATTAACTAACTAACTGGTCCTAACATAAGCATCTAGTCCCACTTTCCATACACATCCTAAACCCATGTATCCACTACTAGGTTACCAAGCACTATGCTATTGGGCACACCAAGAAATAACATTGCTAGGATTACCAAGCGAATATGTGTTACACTCGAAGCAATCATACCTATGTATTTAATTTATCTAGCTTATCTTGTTTCATTCGCTCAATTACTAGAAAACATTAAATAAGCAACTAAAAGCTTTGAATGCATGAATAAATATCTAAACTATGCAAAATGATGCAAGGTTTATCAAGAAGCTCATCTTTATTGTCGTACACACTATCACACTTAGGTACGACAATGCTCGAATAAGGATTCGTATACTCAATGACTCATGTTGCAAGCACTCGAGAAAATATTCTAACTTTCAAATGGAAAAACTACAAGAGCTTTACTACACTATGACTAACTACTGTCATAAATGTGGCTAGTGAGCATGTATTTATAGGCAAGAATAGACCCTACATTGACAGGGCCTAGTTGATGGGGCCTAGTCAATGTGGCTACTCATGACTCATCATAGCCCCATGATTGAATGAACACTTGTCCTCAAGTTCTTTACACAACTAGGAAGGTATGGTATTATTGACTGATGCTAGACTTAACAAATTGACTTGAAAAAATTGAGTACCTGAGTGTACAAACCAACACATTAAAAAAAATTGTAGTGTTCATGACACAAAATTAAACACCATGACATGACTCTTCAAAATTGGATGGCACTTCCTTTGATGGTATGAAGTTAGTGGAGAAGGTCAACGAGTCCTAGGTGGTGGTGGCTCTTGAGGTTCTAAGGGACCTTCACCAACTTTAGACACATGTAGTGACTAAGGTGGCTGTGGCTATCTTGTTGCTATTGTGACTTCTGGTGTGAGGCAAAAGGCATCAGCAATGCTTTCATTTTTTTCCTCCTTACTCTTGGGATCGTGCACCATCCATGCAACTTCTCCAATGTGGGTAGGAATGAGTACATCCCAAGGATAGGAAATTGCTGGAAATAACTCCTTGGCATTGATTATCTAAGCAACAAATTGCTTACATTCAATAACAAACATCCTAACTATGTTCTACAGCTCCTAGTAATAATTCATTCTCTTGGCCAGGTTCTCGGTAGTTGATCATTGATTAGTGAATCATGCCTTGTGAACCTCAAGTTTAGCATTTACTATTTCAAGATTTTTCTTAGTGTACTTATGGTGCTTCAACTCAACCTCGTACATTAAGTACAAGCTAGCCACTTGCTTCTCAAGTTCTAACTACAGTCATCTGGAAATTAGCATCACTAGGTTTGCATAGTGGAGATTATCCAATTCCATATACTCTATCATTTCTTTAATCTGTAGCTCCTTTAGGTGAATCTCTGCTCTATTATAGGTATCTATTCATTGATGATGGGCTACCATACCTCTCTTTCTTGTTCAAGTTGTTGGAGGGCCTAATTTACTTTTGCCTTAGCCATTTGAATGTGCTGCTCATTCGCTTCCTTTTGCAAGCCAACCTAGTCTCTATAGTGATTCTTGAATCTTTTCAATTTAAGAGCCTCATTTTCCCAAGTAGCAATCTCAATGATAGATTTCTAGCATAAGACTCAAACTTCTTCCATAGATAGATTTCAATTCTCCATAGCCAATTTCCTTAACTCTATGTTTACCGTGGTGAGCTGCTCCTATTATTGATGAATGAACTCATGCTTTTTTTTTTGTGCATCAACATTGCATAGGCAATGGTTTTTGGTGGTCAATGATTGATTTTCTTTGCACATATGGACCAAGTTCTTCTGAACCAAGTAGGTTTTTTGCTTCAACTATAGATTGGTTGAAGATGGTCATCACCATTTCCTTCTCAACCTATTTTAATCATTCTTAAAGCTATTGAAAAGCTTCATCTTTAGTTATTACAGGGCTAAGGAGCATGAGATCAGCAAAGTATGCATGTAATGCAATAACTTCTACAGCCAAGTGTTGGTTTTGTGCTTGAGCCATTCCAAGTTATTCTTCCAAGATAATGCATTTGCCCTTTAGTTCTAGCAGCTCCCACTAGGTTGTAGTAATGTTGTCTAGAAAATCAAAGATATCTAGAATCAATTACCTAGTCCCCACTAGTTGTTCCAACAACTCTTCATGTTGGGCTACACTCAATCTTCTACTAACTGTGCCTACGGATGTCTACACATCTTGAAATGCAGATACATCTAGTATAAATGCCATAGGTGCATTAAGCACTTCTGTGATTTGATCAGCAACAACTTTAGCAGTTGTCCCTTATCCTTAGTGCTGCATCATCAATATAGTTTCACCCATGCCCTTCTTCAAGCATACCAAAAAGGAGGTAACAATCCCAAAGATTTTTGGGAATAAATGGTATTGAGATAGAGACACAGTTACCTCTTAGGCACTGGGATTCAATCTCATGGGCAACTATATTTGTTGGGAAAAGAATATTGGTCCAACTCTTTCCATCTAGCTAATTGTCTAAGCCACTTCATTAAGGTGACTCATCATGGATTGATATATAGATTGATCTGCACCACTCATTCTTACACATTGCTTCTACTCATGCAAGAGCTACTCTGGCATTTTGTGCAAGCATTCAATGGCTATGTAGGCCTCCAGTGTTGTTTCTTGAGTTGGCAATGTAGGTGGCAGCTACTAGTCCACTTCTTTAGAGATGACAAGTGTCTTGTCCTTCATCATTTCAAACCATGAGGTAATGGAAGTATGCTTGATCATGTCATTTCCATATTAGATGATCTCTATCCTTTTACAAATTTTTTGGATGAGGCATGGAAAAGGCAAGGTTTTTCTTCCACATTTATTTTCTTTAAAGTGCTTCCCAATCTCTAAATAGATTAATTATGGAAGGTTCACTGGAAATCTCTAGCTTAGAGCAACACATGCTTGAGGGGAAAAGATAATCATATTGCTAGGCCTCACCATAAAATTCAGATGATAAGCTACTATCTTAAAGTATATGCATTTCACTAGTGTAAGCATGCTGAATTCCTTATACTCAACCCTGTAACACCACTAGGTCCACTTCTTTTTGGCCTTAGGATCAGCTTGTGTCAACAACTCTACCAATTATGTTCCTGTGTTAGGAAATCCAAGAACTTATGCAATAACATCAGCTAAGTAGAACATCTAAATGTCCTTGATCTTCACTGTATAGCCTACCCTTCTATTGTTCTAGAAGAGGTATGTCTCTCCCATGTACCACTCCCCACCAGAAGTGATGATTGGCAACATGGAAGAGGTTTCCAATTATGTTTTCACTACTACTAAAGCATGTTCTAAAAATGGCCCAAAGTTCAGTTCCTAGAGAACTAAGCATTGGATTTCATAGGGCCTAATGATGTCAAGGTAGGCTTATGTTAGTGTGACTTCCAGCCTTGGTATGGATCCTAGTGCTTCCCAATGCTACAATTATTCTATTTCAATTTCTTCTTTGGGAATCTATGGAACAAATTCCACTTTGGGCTCCTCTCAAAGAGGTCCTATTACATGCATTGCTTCTATTTGTTCTTGGAGCTATTCTTGTTGGCCCCTTCCAGCCCTAGGTTATTTCTCCCTTGGTTGTGATAGTCCTCCTTCTTATGGTCATTTTGGTCTTGGCACCATCTATAATTACAACATGACCATAGATTAGCAATTTTTGTGTAACATGAAACAATTGGAATTCCTTCTCTCCTTGGGATAGTTACACTTGGCTAAGTTGTGATTATGGCTTATTTAATCAATTTTAATCATTATTTTATTTGTATTTTAATGTTAATAAGTCATTCCAGAAGGTGTTGGAAGGGTTAACTATCTAGAATTGATAGTTTCATATTGTTGTATTTATTATTCCCTTTGGGGAAGTTAGAAAAATTTTCAAAACATTTCATCAAAAACCTTAAGGTTTATGGCCACCATAATCAAAAGCTTACCTCTGGTAGCTACAGGATCAAAGAACAAAGTGATTTGGACAAACAGTTGGCAAGTTATGAACTTTGGAAGGTTTTGGGCTCTGAAAAATGGTAAAAACTCCCCTCGTGTTATGAAGAAAATGTCAAAAAAATTACAAAGTCCCAATGGTATTTATAGAATTTTTGGCTTGTGTTGACTTGGCCAATTGTGTCAACTAGGCCTAGTCGATGACTTCCCTTGACTTGGTCAAACTTCCAAAATACAAGGAATTTTTTAGTGAAACTGGGTCAAATGGAAGCCCAAAAATCCATGAACATAATGAGAATAGTAGAATAGGGTTTTGAAGCTCAGAAAATTTAAAAAATTAAGAAAATATTTTGGAGAATGAATTCAATGAAAGTTTTAAGGAGCACAAAGTGGAAATCATAATGGAATATGTGAAAGATAGGATTGTAGCAATGTCTAAGGTAAGGGGCACAACTATCCAAACCAAGAGATATGCAAGTGGGTCCTCCCCATAGTAGGCACATGCCCTTTTTGCCTTTACATAACCTCAACTAAGGAGTCTGTGGGCCCCACAATTGATTTAATGGTCATAAAAAGTTAAGGTCCAACTCAGAAGAATCGATCCAAGAATTCAAACACATCAAACTAAGACATTAAGCATAACATAGAAACCAATAGTGAGGTGAGTTGTGCTAGCATAGATGGATGATGAAGAGGGAGGAATGGAATCCCAAATTGAGGTCATAAGAAGTTCCTTATGGAGTTTGTGTTTAAAATGACCTAAGAAGATCCATCCTTAGTCCAGATGAAAATTAACATTTTTTAGTGACTTCACATCATTTCTCCAAGACTAATCCACCCCCTCAAGACACAAGAGTGCTCCCACAAAATAACCACCATTCTATAAAGAGAAGAAAAGAGAAATAGAAAGTGGGAGAGGGCCTTAGTTAGAGGGGACCTTCAAGCATGGGTAACATGTCTTTCTAGTCCCATAACTAGTGCTTGTAGCCTTTTTATTTGTCTAAGGAATGTGCTTTGAATTTCCATCATGTTTTTTTTTATGTCTTTGGTTTTTTTTTTTTACTTTTCTTTTGGATGGGAACCACACCATGCAAAGACTTTATTTGACTTCCTATTAGTGGTTGGAATGGAACCATAAGAAGGCCATGAAAAAATACTCAAGCACTCAAGTAAGTAGAAGAGTATAAAGAGTATTGAGTTCCCTTGAAGTCACACCCTGTACAAACCTTTGAATCCTTTCCAATTCTAGAAACTACCAAGGTTCTCAATTGATTAAAAGTTTCTTTCATGAAAGGGATCTCAAACTTCTAAAATGAGGAAAACCATAGAGTTTGTTTGATAGGTGGATGACATGGACTCACTGCCTGTTCAATGAAAAATAAACCATGTCATAGTCATCAGACATCAAAATTGAAAAATAGAAACCAAACATTAACAATCACAACATTAAGCACAAACTATCATTAGTACACAGCAATAGTGGCACTGTGGCCTATGAAAGTAAAGCACTTTTATTAGCAAAAATAATGAAAAGTCACACTTAAACCAAAAAAAGTAAAATATATAAGAAAGTGTAAATTATCCAAGAAAGATTCAAATGTACTAATAATGGTGCAAAACAAAAAATGGTGTAAAATGGAAAATAAAAATTTGTAAAATAAATAACTTGTAAAATCAAATATGTGGAAAATAAAAAGTAGAAAAACTAAGAAGCCACATGGATGGTTAGCACAGATGGCCATTTCCCCCATGATTGAGTTGGAAGGAGGAGATCCAAAAAATTGAACATGCTTGTCCATCCATTGAGGTGGTAGTTGCATTGGCTTATCTTGGTTCAAGGAAAGGTTTCACTTGTTGGATGTTGACCAACTACTTTTGATTTGGGCTCTTAGGTTTGTACATTAACATGATCTCAGAGGGAAATGTTTGATCAATTATATAAGGTCCCTACTACAACATTTGAAATTTCATTTTCTGGGGTACATGTGTAGGATTCCAATAGAGAACCTTATCTTCCAGTTGAAGTTTTACTTTATAGATTCTTAGGTCATGACATTACTTGTTGATTGCCTTGTGCACTTCATTCAAAGATAAGGTTACTAATTGGTTCTCATCTAGCACATTAAGGTTGATCAATCTTTCTCTTTGTGCTAGACTCATGTCAAGATTTAGATTATAAGCTATTGAGAGTGTACAGAGCTCAGATTGAATCAAGATCATTGGAATTTTTCCGTACACTAATTCATAGGGAGAGTAGCCAATAGGGAGTTTCCATGTTGAGTAATAGGCCCAAAGGGCATCATTGAGTTTTGTACTCTAATCTCTCCTATATTTTCTTATGGTGCTTGTTAGGATCTTTGTAATCTCCTAGTTAGTTACCTCTACTTAACTGTTGGCTTGGGGGTGATAGGGTGTTGTTAATTTATGTTCAACCCCCAAGTGTTACATTAACTTTTTAAAAGTGGCACTTGTCAAATGAGTTTTATTGTTAAAAATTAGTGTGCATGGTACCCCAAACTTGTTTTTAACATGTTGTTGTATAAACCTAGCAGTAGTAGATGATGTATAGTTGGTAACAGCTGCTACATTTTTCCATTTGGCGTAATAGTTAATAGCTACAATGATATATGCCTTTTAATTAGACATGGAGGTGATAAGATCCATGAAGTCTATGCTCCATATGTTAAATAGCTTTAGTGGTTGAATCCATTATTGAAGATCCTCCATATGCATAGTCATCCCACCATATTTGTGATAGTGCTTACAACATCAAACAAATCAGTGGACATCCCTGAAGATTGTAGGACAATAGTATCCTACCATCAGTATTTTTATGGCCATGCACCTTCCTTCCGCAAGGGCCTTCATGAGCATCCTAAAGAATGCATAGTTAATCCATATCAGGGACACATCAACAAGCCAAGCCATCAGTGCACACCTTGTAAAGGTGTCCATTGATGTCCATGAAGTACTTTTCTTGATGAAGAAATTGTTGTTTCGTCCTAAAGTCTAGACCTTATGGCATCTCCTAGGTAAGAAGGTAAGTGAGGATGCAATCATACCATTTTGCTTCTATGGGCACTTGATCATTTATTACTCCTATAAAGAAGAGTTTGTTTTCAAATTGATCAAGGAGTGAACTCTCCTCCTTTTTGTTATCCCATCTTAACTAAGAGAGATGATTAGCAACCACATTCTCAGTCCCTTTCTAATCTACCATTGTGAGATTGAACTCCTATAAGATCATGAGCTACTGTATGATATGAGAGCTTACTATTGGCTTGTTCATCAAGAAGCAGATGGAACTGTGATCTATGTGTACAAATACTTTATAACTAAGCACATAGTGCCTAAACTTGTCAAGAGCATACACCACTATCATCAATTCTTTCTCAATTTTGGTGTAATTTAATTGTGCATCCATAATGCTTCAGCTTGCATGGTGGATGTAATATGGACATTTCTCATCATCCAACTATGTAAGAACAACTCCCAAGGCATAATTAGATGCATCTATCATTATGTGGAATGGTTTGGACTAGTCTAGTTCCTATAGAATTGGAGTTTTTGTGAGTTTATCCTTCAACTATTGGAATGCATGGTCACACTCCTTGGTCCAAACACATGGTGCATCTTTCTTTGTAAGCTCAACCAATGGCTTTGCAACCTTAGAGAAATTCTCTATGAATCACTAGTAGTAGCCAATGCATCCAAGGAATGATCAAGCCAATAAAAAATGCATGCCTAAAATCCTTCATTGAATCACGTGCCACTATCAAGGGGATGATAACCATAGCCTTCATGGTAGGGGAGTAGTTCCCCACCACCACTAAATTCACTTTCATAGAGAAAATGTCAGGCTCTAACCTAATATTAGACAGGCCTTCACTAGCTTAGTTACAAGCCATCTCCTCTCTGACTCACCAGGAGATCCACCTTCCATACAAAGGTGGTGAAGTTATCATCCATGGTGATAATGCCATCCCTTTGGCCATCCATAACATCAAAATGGAGCAAGGGTTAGTAGTTGAATTTCATGATGTTGCACCTATGATAAATAATGCAACGCATAAGGCTAACACACCCAAACAAGTGGTGGAAGACAATGACCTCCTAAAGGATGTTTTGTGGGCAGAATCACTCCCTAATCCATACCAAATTAAGAAGAAATTACATGATCAAGGTATGCCCTTAGCCCAAAACATGCTAGGTGCCTACTACCCTTTGCTACTACATGCCATTCATTTTTGACTTTTTCTTGCATTGCATTTGTTTACGCATTTACGTTTAGCTTGCTTGCTTAGATTATGCATCATTTCTCTTTGCTTATGCATTTATTTGCTTTGTTTACATATTTATCCACTTAGCTTACACATTAACCTCAAATCGCATAAAAAATCATAAAATCAAAAATCACAAAAAAAAAAAGGATAACAACACATGACCTGCCAAGGCCTTAAACTAGAACACCTAGCCCAAAATGGCCTTAAACTGCCATTGGCACTCAGAATGGCCTTAAACTATCACCTCCAATCCCATTTTCATGGCCTGCCATGGCCTTAGACTAGCAACTTATGACCTACCAAGGCCTTAAACTAGTAATGCTTGGTCCACCATGGCTTTAAACTAGCAACGTATGTCCTGCCATGACCTTAAACTAGCAACACATGGCCCAAAATGGCCTTAAACTACCCCCCTTACCGCAATGGCTGGGAATGTCCTAAAACTATTGTTGTGGTCCAAAATAGCCTTAAAATAGTAGCCTTAGCCTACAGTCATGTAGAAATGCATCTCATCATAGCGGCAAGTTGCCACATCACTCTGATGTGCATGATTAGACTAGCTAAGCCTCTCAAGAGTGCACATCCCCCTCATCCTATTATAGCCTATGCACATCCACTCCTACATTCCAATACCCTTCCATCCCCCACATTAAAAAAATTGCAAACCCCTCTGACACACATGTGTTGTGATCACATGGCATCCTCTTCATGTCAAACCATAGAGCCCAAGGTAGATGTAACACAAGTCATCCCATGGAAAGCCTCTATTAGTTGGTCAAAGCCCAAGTGGATGTAACACAACTCATCTAGGGAGGAAACACCTATCCTACAAATGTGACACGATTTTACAAGCATCAAGGCAAACCCCATCTTGTGGCATGCAACTCATCCAATGGAAAGCACCTCATAGTTACCATTTAGCAAAGTGCAAAGCCCCAAGCATGCTCACCCCACAGCAAAAAACAAAAAACAAAAAAAAAGCAAAGGGATGAAACACATGTCCCTAAGAAAATCAAAAGCATTGCAATTTCACAACTAGACCAACCTTGAATCTACACCTTGGCTCTCTGATGAGCACTCTAAAAAGAGGTTAACGTTTTCAAGGGCAAGCCACTCTAGTGCCATAGTCACCCTCAACCGTGAAGGTATTGCATTATAATGTCCTATTTGCACTTCATCTTCCCTATTACCCCTGACACATTACCTACACCTTTTACTCTTGCTTACACCTATTACTCCCAGCATACCACTATCTAAAGCACTCTTAAGCATAGTTCAGTGACATCTAACCATGCATGGATGAGTGATGTTGGTGCCAGGCCTATTGTGGTGTTTTGCAATTCTTTGTTGACATCTCTCAAGTCATTCCTCCAAACATCAACAAAGAGGGTCCAATGAAACACCACAAAATTTTGACTACAACATCTTGATTGCAAATTTATCTAAGTGTTCACATGAGGTCACTTTCTGTAAATTTTTCCAAGTGTTGAGACTATGCTCTCCACTGCCCAAAGAGTAGTTAGCCTCTTGTGGAGAGCATAGTCAGCATTTCACAAAAATTTTCTAATTGTCAACATAAAGATAATTTTTGTAGATTTTCTTAAGTGTTGAGATAATGCTCTCCACCAACCGAGAGTGTAGTCAAGCGTAGTCAACACCAAGTGCCAGTTTTACAAAATTTTTCTAAGTGTCAAGCTAGCTGCCAACTACTACAAAATTTTCTAAGTGCCGAGACTACACTCTCCATTTCCCCAGAGCATAGTTGAGCATTGTCAGTGTGAAGGTGCATTTTTTGTATATTTTTCTTTAAGTGTCAAGACTACACTCTCCACCAACCAAGAGTGTAGTCCAACATAGTTAGCTAAAATTCAATTTCTGCAAAATGTTTTCTAAGTGTTGAGACTACACTCACCTCCAATTGGGAGTGTATTCAACCTCCTGTGGAGAGCATAGTCAACACATGACACTTCTACAAAAAAGTTTATAAGTCTGGGACTATGCTCTCCCCTAGTTAGGAGTGTAGTCAAGCATAGTCAACCAAAACAGCCTCCACAGCATAGCAACAGCACACAAATGCATTTAACTCATCCTCAGTGAGCATAGTCAATGGAATCTTGCTTTCTCTTGCATCCTCTCTCCTCCAAATTGTAACTATGCTCAAGCCCACTACCCTCAATGGAGAGCGCAGTTGGGTGAGAGTGCAATCCCAACCATCCCACTACCGCATGACAATCTCTCCACATTTCACGCTATCCCTAGCCCTATAAATACCCCAACCCTCTATGTTTTCAGGGTGGGCATTTTTTTGGCTTGGAAAATTTGAAGCGCATTTGGCATTTTGGCAAATCAAGGCATTTGCAAACCACAAAGTTAGCATTTGATGAAGATGTAGGCAAACGTAGCCTCACCATAGCCTTACATAACATTGTAGCCCATGGTACACCATGGTAGTTAACTCAATAGGCATGAATACCCTGGCAAGTGTCAATCTTCATGGTGAAACACCCCCAAGACTATGACTACACTCTCCACTATGCCTATTGTACACCTTTTGTACCTTCTAACCCTTTTTGGTGTTAACTACGCTCAACCCCATTTGGGGTGGTATTTTGTTTCTCTCTCTTACATTTTCACATTTTTCATGCATGGTCACATTACAACTACACTTGGGCTATAGTCTAACTATGCTTAACACCATTAACACTATCAACACCACTAACATTGTCAACACCACAAACACCACTTAAAACACTTAGCACCATTTTGTGTCAACACTGCAACTAACCATGCTACACCTCGGTTCCATCTAGTAAAGTCCTTGTTCGATTGACAAGACTATTTAGGGCACCCTGTCTCCACCTCCAACAGGCCCTCACAGGGATGTGGGGTTAGGCTATGAACCTGTTGACCTATCGGTGTTCTAGACACTAACATTTTTGGTCATTACAAATTAGACATTCTTTTTTCTTATGGAAGGATCCCTATTATACTCTTCTACACTTTCCTTTTTTTGCAACTCACCTTCTTCTTTTTCTACTTTCTTCATTAGCCTTTGAACCTAATGAGCTTTTAGTTTAGACAATCTCCCTTGGGCATACACACCAAGAGTTCTTCTGGTTTTTACTCTAAGCCCATCTATGATGTGGTGGAGTTGTTCCCTCTAAGAATAACCATGGCTAGGGCATTGGTGTAAAAGTGAATAATATTTTCCCATGATGCATCCAAGGGTTCATGTATTCCTTGTTTCCAACCTTGGATTTTCCTTCTTAGATTAGATACTCTAGAGTACGTCTAGTATTTGTCATTAAATAGTTCTAACATGGTACTCAATCTGCAAATGCATTCTAACTCCAAGGATCGATAACAACTTTTAGCTTCCTTAATGAGTGTCCTAGGGAATAGCTTGAATTTCTGCCAGTCCTTTTTAATGTTCTATAAGGCACAAGCATCATGGAAAGTGAAACACCACCAAATCTAGACTATCGCATCCCGACTACAAATTTTTCTAAGTGTTGAAACTACGCTCTCCACTACCTCAGAGCATAGTCAGCCTCTCATGGAGAGCATAGTCAACATGAAGGCTAAGTTTGTAATTTTTTCTAAGTGTCAACACAAAGCTAGTTGCTATAAATGTTTCTAAGTGTTGGGGCTACACTCTCCACTATCATAGAGTGTAGTCAGCCTCTCATGGAGAGCATAGTCAGCACAAACCCAATTTTTTTATAGTTTTCTCTAAGTGCTGAGACTATGCTCTCCACTATCCCAAAGCATAGTCAACCTCTAGTGGATAGTGTAGTCAACAAAACAAGTCCTAAACTACACTCACCCCTGGTTGGGAGCATATTCAACCTTCCATGGGGAGCATAGTCTACCAAAATACCCAGATTCCACCAGCATTAAGACTACACTCTTTCCCAACCCATAGCATCATCAACAAGAAGCAAGTTTTTTGCAAAATTTTTCTAAGTCTTGAGACTATGCTTTCCACTATCCTAGAGCATACTCAACTCTTAGTGGAGAGTGTAGTCAGCCAAAACAACCTCTAGCAACCTCCATAGCAGAGCAACAGCATACCAACGCAATCAACTCACCACTAGCAAGCATAGTCGATGGAATCTTTCTCTCTCTTGCATTTCCTCTTGCCCAAAATTGGAACTATGCTCAACCCCACCAACCTAGTGAAGAGTGTAGTTGGCTAAGGATGTAGTCCCAACCATCCCCTCTACCACTTAATGACCATGCTTCATTTCATGCTAACCCTAATCCTAAAAATACCTTTCACCCTCAACATTTTTAGAATTGACATTTTGGCAAAATCAAGGATTAGCAAATTTTTAGGTTAGCATTTGGCAAAGTTGTAGATGACTACAACCCAGCAAAACACCATAGCCCACAATACACCACAACAGCTAACCTAGCAAATGAAAACACCCTAGCAAGCACTAGTCTTCATAGCCAGACACCTCCAAGACTATGATTATGCTCTCCACTACACCTATTGTATCCCATGTACCTTCTAATCCCTTTTGGTGTTGACTATGCTCAACACCATTTGGGGTGGTGTTTTGCTTCTCTCTCTCTCTCTTTGCATTTTTAGCATCTCATTTTCATTTTTCATTGTTTCATCACATAGCCACTACACTTAAGTAGCGGTTCCTACATGTTGAGGCCCTCATTTTCATTGAAAAACTTGACTACACTTGACACCATTAACATTGTTGACACCATTTGAACACTTAAGACCATTTTGTATCAGCATTATGGCTACCCATGCTACACCCTAGTTACATATGGTAAGTCCCTGTTTGATCAACAAGACCATTCAAGGCACTTCGTCTTCATCTCTAGTAGGCCCTCACATGGATTTTGGGTTAGGCTATACACCCATCAATCTTGGTGTTCTAGTGACTGATGTTTTTTGTTCTTACAAGTTTTGGCACTAAAAGGAGGGCTAAACCACTTTTTGGACTCCATTGTGATTTTCTTGCATGCTCTCTGCATTGTAGTTATCTATCAACCCATCAGTGTAGATTGGACCTCATAATTGGTCTCCCCAGGACCTCACATAGCAACCCAAATCGCACTTCTCTCCACTATTTTCCTAAGTCTCTATTCTCTCAGAGTAGAGAGTGTAGTCCATGGAGAGCGTAGTTAGCATAGTCAATGATGTTAGCTGAAACAAGGTCAATTTCAGTGTTGTCCATAATACTCTACCACCAACGGCCCACAACACTCCCTTTTACAACTTAATCTACAACCATGAATCCAAATTAGCCTTCGACATCAACATCAAATGCACTTGACACCTTTACCATCCAACAGGAGGCCAAGATTGACAACCCTAGGAATCTTGTGATGGCAAGGCCAAGGCAATCCCTTAAGCTACATGGCCAAGACCTAGAGTACGTCATGCTCAATAATGAGAAATACAACTTTATATGTGCAAAGGTCTAAGTAGGGTTACCTATAGATTGCCTTAACATGGAGGTAAAATAAGACTTCAAACTAATCCACTGTGACAAACAAGAGTATATCCCTTCCTTGTTTAACATCATTCCACTCAAAGAGTTCCACCATTAGTTGTTATCCCAACTCATCCAAGCAAGTGAGAGTGACATGGGAACTAACTATGAGGAAGCCCTATAAGAGAAAGAAGATGAGTTCAAAGCTTGTTTTGAACATGAAATTCCCTCCCACACCATCTTCCAACAACCACTCCCTAGTCTGAACCCCCTTAGTTCAATTTACCTATCCTCCCTAAGATGGTTATAACACTGGCATCACTTCCCCACTTCATCAAGCTTAGGTTTATGCCTATAGTGGCAACACATCAAACATAATGCATGTAATATGATACAATAGCTTCATTTAACTTTCCCTTCATGGCATCATCTCAACCTACCCAGCCATCTTTGCTAGCAAAAATCATGTCAGCTTAGCACTACCTTCACATAGGGCCTATCTCCAAGCCCCAAATGACTCAAGCACCCTATTTTGTGACTATTTTATTGACACCCTCAACATCAATCCAACCTACATGTGCATGGCTTATCCTAGTCATTGTGCCCATAGCATAGCCAATGCATCAATCACATTATGTGGCTCTATAACCAGCAATTTGACCATGGTCCATACAACCAACATAGTAGATAGCATAGCCAATGCAACTAGTTGGTGCATCTCAAAATTTAGATCTGGAGTTCCAGCTAATCTAAAGTTTGGTGGAAGAGGTGAGGTGACTCAAAGCTTCTTCCTCAAAAACTGTTAAGATGGTAAAATTCTACCAGGATGACCCTATAAGTCTTGTAGTCCCATCCCTAACTCTACCAACTAGGGTCTTGCTGCTCCAATTCATCAAGTATAATGGTGAAGGAGATCCTAGTATGCACCTGGTCACATTTAGGTCCAAGTGCCTGCTACTACAAGCCTAGCTACATGTCATCACACACATATTTGTCATGTCACTAACTAGCAAAGTGCTAGACTAGCACCAAGAACTAAGTAGAGGTTCTATTTCCTCTATAGAAGACCTTTTAAACCAATTCATGACATGCTTCAAGTACAACTTGAAGCCAGAAACAGCCTTGAACTAGCTGATGTAGGTCAAGCAAGGCCACCTAAAGTGCATGCAAAGGTTCATCCAATGCTAGAGTGCCTCATGAAATGACATACAAGAGCTGATAGCCAAGGCACACCTCTTGGCTATCTTCAAAGGTGTAGTTAATGACTTCATCAAGTCAAAAATGTATTACTTAGGTCCATAATCCCTAAGCCAGGCCTTTGCCCAAACTAAAAGCATAGAAGACATAACATAAGCTAGTAAGGACCTTACCTATGTGGCCTAGAGAAACTAGCATGTAAGAAAGAAGAATGCAAAGTGGCAACAGTAGCCACACATGCTAAAGCAACCAACCAAGGGCCGATGGCTAGGAAGCCCAAAGCCCCAGCTCATAAAGCTACCAACTCTGGTGCCAAGGCCACCAACCCACCTACATCTATAGTGGCCATGATACAACTTAGCCAAAGGCCCAACTTTGAATACAAGGATCACTCAAAGTATACCATGTTGCCACTGAAAGCATTAAAGCTGCTAGATCAACTGTTGAAAGACAGGTGCATCCAACATAAGCAAATGTCTAAGGATTCCCACAAAAGGCACAATAGGTACTACGAGCTACTAAGGAATCCTACCTTAGTAGTAAAAAATGAGCCCACAATCCCATAACACTTCAGGCTAGACCAATTCTTTCATTACCACCAGGTGTCCAGTCATAGCATGGACTTCTGTCGAGCTTTATAAGACAATTTGCAAAGGATGATAGATAGGGATGAACTAGTGCTCGACATGGTAAACCTAATTAGGCCCTAGAACCAATATATGAGGATGTACAATGACCCTCTAAACGTGGATGGTACTAGCTACATATAAACACCATCAGCATAGGTGACAAGTCAAAACTAGTGCAACGGCCTTTTGTGGTCTGAGTGCCTTCCAATAGTGTAAGGGTCTCCTTAGCCTCTATAGGCTTGAAGTCCCCTTTTTTCATTAGAGTTCCACCTCAACCACCTACAATTCCCTTTGTGGTTAGGACCCCATACCATGTTGCAACAACAACTATTTAGCCACCCTTTGTTGTTAGGATGCCACAACATGCTAGCCCCTAACCTACCTAAAGCCTAGTAGTGAGTAACACATTGGTCCCTTCTTGTCCAAGGGTGAACCCCACTAGCAACATGGGTAGAGCTACTAGATGGAAATGCAAGAGGCCCAATGAACACCTTGCATACAATATGGCTAAGCAACAACAAGACCAAAGAGTACTTGATTTGCCAAAGCTGGTCCTTGTTTCCATAGTTCCTATGGCCGAAGTAACTGAAAAGGCCACAACCAGAAAATCACAGCTAAGCCTAAGTCCCCTCCATGAGAGATTTTTCTTTTAGGATACATGGAGGAAGTCAAGGCCAAAAAATGGCAAATAATGGCAAGGACTTCGTAGATGCATTAACCCAAATCAAACAAGTGCTCAAGTAAAAAAATACCACCTTGAGCCTCGATGGCCTAATCATGACCTCATCTACCCACCATGAAGCACTAGTGTGGATGCTAACCTTCATTCCTGTCATGGAGGACATCCTAATAGATGAGAGTTCCATCCATGCAGTGATGCTACCTCCTGCACCATAGGGATCAAGCTCCACATCCTTAGCATTTCATGATGAAGCAATTAAGATCAATCCTAAGAATGATGAGGTCATAACAGCCCCCATGTTTATCACCATATGTGTCGGGCAATGCAAGATTTGGAGAGTGCACATTAATAATGGCACAGCAACAAATGTAATACCATACACCATTATTGATAGGCTATGCCTCACAGACCAAATCAAGCTAACAAAAACCATGTGCCTAAAGTCCTTTAATGGGTAAAGCATTGTCGTTAGGGATACCATCATCATAGCCTTTGTAGTAGGGGAAGAATTCCCCACCACTACTAAATTCATCGTCATAGAGAAAATGCCAGGCTTTAACTTAATTTTTGGTAGGTCATGGCTAGCCCAATTATGAGTCATTTCCACTCTAATCCACCAAGAAATCCACCTTCCATACCAAGGTGGTGAATTTATCATCCATGGTGATAATGCTACCCCTTTGTCTATCAACAACATTGATATGGAGAAAGGTTCAAAGGTGGAGTTCCCTAATGATGCATCTATAGTAAAGAACAACAACGAAACGCATGAGGCTGACACACCTAAAAGGATGGAAGAAGCTAGTGACCTATCAAAAGATGCCCTATGGGCAAAATTGCCCTTCAACGTAGTGAGCAAGGATCCAAGAGACTATTGAATAGCACACCCTAGGCCCTACACACCTCCTAACCCACACCATATTAGGAAGCAACTACATGACTAAGGTACCCCTTAGCCCAAAACACACTAGGTGCCTACCTACTCTTTGCTTCTATGCACCATGTATTTTTAACTTTTGTTTGCATTGCATTTGTTTACATATTTACATTTAGCCTAATTTCTTAGATTATGCATTGTTTCACTTTATTTACACATTTATTTTCTTTGATTACTTATTCATTCTTTTAGTTTATGCACTCACCTTGTTAGTTCACACATTCATAGTTATTAAAAAAACATCAAAATGCATAAAAATCATAAAAGCTAAAATTACAAAAAAGAGAGATAGCATCGACCTACTATGGCCTTAAATAGGAAATGCATGGTCTTCTAAGACCTTAAATTGGCAATGCATGGTCTGCTAAGACCTTAAATTGGCAACACATAATCCACTATGTCTTTAAACTGACAATGTTGCATCCTGCCATGGCCTTAAACTGGCAATGCTTTTACTTCCAATGCCAAGGCCTAGAATGGCCTAAAACTATCACATTTAAACAATCATAATAGCTCAAAATGACCTTAAACTATCACAATAGCCCAAAATGACCTAAATCTATCACCTTTAATTCTACAACCCAACGGCCTGCTATGGCCTTAAACTGGCAACGCAAGGGTCTAAAATGGCCTTAAACTATTTCCATGACCCAAATTGGCCTTAAACTAGCAAACCACCTAGCCCAAAATGGCCTAAAACTATCACTTTCAATTCCAAGGCTATAGCCCAGAATGGCCTTAAACTACTGCAAGGGCCTGAAATGGCCTTAAACTATTGCCAACGGCCTACTATAGCCTTAAGCTAGCCATGCAAGGGTCTGAAATGGCCTTAAACTAACATAACAGCCTAGAAGAGCCTAAAACTATCACCATAGTCAAAATGGCCAAAAAACTAGCATCGGCCCACTATGGACTTAAACTAGCATGGGGGCCCATCAAGGCTTCAAACTAACAATAGACTTGCTATGGCTTACAATGGCCCAAACTTGCATACACATAGCAAATGCAATAAAATCATCATACACCATACTTGAAGACATACTACATTTAGCATGCAACGCCACACATCACTAAAGAAAGGTAAGCACTCATTTGCTATGACGCTAAAACTAGTACAGCAATCTACTATGACTATAAACTAGCATAGCATGTCTACCTTGATGCTAAAACTAGCACAACAGTCCACTACAACTATAAACGAGCACAGCTCGTTTGCTATGATGCTAAACTAGCACAACATCCATCCACTATAACATTAAACATAGCATACATTAGTCCATTAGGACTATATAAACTAGCATGGTCTACCAGGACCTTAAACTAGATTCATGATCTACTAGGACCTTAAACTAGTAAAGGCATGGTCTACCAAAACCTTAAACTAGGTTTGTGTTCAGCCACTAATAATTCCTTCCATCCTCCTACAAGCAAGTGAGCAAGCATAACCCTTCCCCCCATTCTACACCACGCGAGCAAACATGTTGTAGTCCTAGAATGGAGCACGTACGACAGGCATAGCCTTCAGAGCACTTGCAACATCTTTTCCCCCCATAATTTTACTAGCTTTTTGAGCACTTGCAATAATCATAGCCTTTGGAGCACTCACAGCATCTTGGCCTCCTACTATTTTTGCTGGATTTTGAGCACCTGCAACAAGTGTAGCCTTTGGAGCACTTGTAGCATCTTGGCCCTCTACCATTTTACTAGCTTTTTAAGCACCTGTAATGGGCACAACCTTTGGAGCACTTGCAGCATCTTCACCCCCCACACTTTTATTGGCTTTGGAGCACTTGCAATCAACGTAGCCTTTTGAGCACTTGCAGCATCTTTTCCCTTTACAATTTTGCTATTTTTCTTTGGAGCACTTGCAATGGGAGTAGCCTTTGGAGCACTCACAACATCTTTACCCCTCATAATTTTTTTTCATTTTTTTTTCTTATGTGGTTTTCTTGTCTTCTCAAAGTTGTGTTTACAAGACGAATCCCCAAGCGATCATGCAAAGATGCATCTCATCATAGTGGTAAGTTGCCACATTGCTCCAATCTGCATGATTGGACTAGCTAAGCCTCTCAAGAGTGCACATCCCCCTCATCCCATTATAGCCTACACACATCCACTCCTATATCCTAATACCCTTTCATTCCATACATAGCAAATATTGCAACTCTTTTATGTCCATGTACTATGATCACATGGCATCCCCTTCATGTCAAATAGTAGAACCCAAGGTGGACACAACACAAGTCATCCCGTGGGAAGCCTCTATTGGCCAATCAAAGCCCAAGCAGATGTAACACAAGTCATCCTAGGGAGGAAACACATATCGAATAGACATGACATGGTTTCATAAACACTAAAGCAAAGCTCATCTAGTGACATGCAACCTACCCAATGGCAAGCACCTCGCAACAAGCATTTATCAACATGCAAAGCCCTAAGCAAGCTCACCCCACAGCAAAGAGTAAAACTCAAAAAAATGAAAAAAATGGGCAAAGGGGAAAGAGCATGTCCTTAAGTAGCCCAGCAATGCTACAATTTTGCAACTAGTTTAGCCCCTTCCACACCAACTCTCTCACAAGCACTCCAATGAGAGGTCAACATTTTCAAGAGCAAGCCACTCTAGTGCGATGGTCACCCTCAACTATGAGGTCCTTGTGTTATAACATCCTATTTTCACTTCATCTTCCCTATTATCCCCAACATTTCCTACACCTTTTACTCCCACCTCTCACTTTTCATTTAGCATACCACTATCCACAGCATTCTTGGGCATGGTGCAGCAACATTTGACCAGGCATTGAAGAGCGATGTCGATGCCAAGCTTGCTGTGGTGTTTTGCTATTCTTTGTCGACATCTCTTGGGCCACTCCTCCAAATGTAGACAAAGATGTGCCAATGAAACACCACCAAATCTAGACTATGGCATCCTAACTGCAAATTTTTCTAACTCTACTATGCTCTCCACTACCTCGGAGCATAGTTAGCCTCTTATGAAGAGCATAGTCAACACAAAGGCTAGATTTGCAATTTTTTTTAAGTGTCAACACAAAGCCAATTACTACAAATTCTAAGTGATGGGGCTACACTCTCCATTATCACAAAGCGTAGTCAGCACAAATCCAATTTGTTTTTACAGTTTTCTCTAAGTTTTGAGACTATGGTCTCTACTACCCCAGAGCATAGTCAGTAAAAAGAAAGCTTTTTCATAATTTTTGGCAAGTCCCAGACTATGATAACCCCTAGTTGGGAATGTAGTTAGTCTCCCATGGGGAGCATAGTCTGCCAAAAAGCCCAAATTCCACTAGCATTGAGACTATGCTCTCCCCCAACTTAGAGAGTAGCCAACAAGAAGTAAGTCTTTTACAAAATTTTTCTAAGTCCCGGAACTACACTCCCCACTATCCCAAAGTGTAATCATCCCTCAATGGAGAGCGTAGTTAGCCAAAATAGCCTCTGGTGGCCTCCATAGCACAGCAACGACACATCAACATAGTCAACTCACCTGAAGCGAGAATAGTTAGTGGAATATTTCTCTCTCTTGCATCCCCTCTTATCCAAATTTGTAACTACACTTGATCCCACCAGCCTGGAGGAGAGCATAGTCCCAACCATCCCCTCTACCATGTCGCACCTATGCCACATTTTGCACTAACCCTAATCCTATAAATGCCCTACACCCTCAACATTTTCAAGGTTAGCATTTTAGCAAAATCAAGGGTTGGCAAATTTTTGTGTTAGCATTTGGAAAAGTTGCAGACGACCATAGCCCCATAGCAACTTAGTAGAACATCATAGCCCACGGTACACCGTGATGGCCAACCTAGTAGATGTAGACACCCTGATGAGCACCAATCTTCATGACCAAACACCTCTGAGACTATGACTACACTCTCCATTATGTCTATTGTACCCCATGTACCTTCTAATCCCTTTTGGTATTAACTACACTCAACCCAATTTGGGTTGGTCTTTTTCTTCTCTCTCTCTTTGCATTTTTATCATTTCACTTACATTTTTCATTGTTTCATCACATAGCTACCCCCTACAACTACACTGAGGTGAAAATTCCCGCATGTTGATGCCCTCATTTTTGCCAAAAAAAACTTGACTACACTCAACACCATTAACACCATTTGAACACTTAGAACCATTTTTCATCAACATTGCAACTAACCACACTACACCCCAATTACATCTAGTAAGTTCCTATTTGATTAAGACTATTCAGAGCACCCATCTCCATCTCTAGTAGGCCCTTACATAGATTTAGGGTTAAGCTATGTGCTTGTCAACCTTTGTGTTTTGGCCACTAACATTTTTGATCATTATAGAAAGCTTGTAGATGGNCACATGCCTAGTTGGAATCTTAACTATCTCTACAATGTTAAGCATGATTTAAGATGCTAATAGAGGTTCATCATTATATTTGTGTCGATGACACTAATGATGGTTTTTGTTACCCATTCATTCTTGGTAGGCTCTATGATCATTGTTGTCCCACTAATCATCTTCATCACGATTATTTCTCTAGTAGCTTCTAGCAGAACCAAAAGATGAAGAGGAATGTTCAGAATTTGATCAAGAGCATGAAGAGGAAGGTGGACTACCATTGCCACCACAGTGTCCTCTACCACCTCTTCACTCATTACGACCTACCACCATGATGTTTGCCTAAGTCCTTGCTAATGAATCACTATTTGTGTTGGCCACAATGTTGGGTATGCGATGTCAAGGCTGCAACATCACATATGCAACATTAAGGCCTTGATCTAACATCGGGGTATATTCCCCAAGTCTATAAATACCATGCCTAGGCTTCCATTTTTAGTAATTTTTAAATAGTTTTAGTTTTTTAGTTTTTAAGCAAGGTAGCAAAGCTTTTCCAATTTATTTCCCTCAAAGCTAGAATATTTTCTGAGTGCCTACAGAAGGACTCTAAAGTGTGTATGGTTCTTTGTTTGAACACTGATGTACCTAAGCATAGTAGTGTGACGAGAATAAAATGAGCTCTTTTGGCAATCCTTGTAGCATTGAGAATAGCTTAATATTTTCTTTATTTCATTTTACTTCTTGCTCTTTAGTTTAATGCATTTCATTAAGCAATTTATTTCCAGCAATTAATGAGCATGAGCATGACCACTTTGAGCATTCATATAGTACTTGGGAACCTAACAATGTTAATGTTTGGTAGCCTAGCAATGCTATATGTGTTCAAGATGTGTCTAGGAAAGTGGAGTAGTTACTTGTGTTAGGCTAGCTAGGCAATAGAGATTAGTTTCAATCTACACTACCCTTTATTCTTGTTGTAGGCAATTACATCCATAAAACATAAAACAATAAAAATTCGTATATCTCAATTACACTTAAACCATACACTTGAGCCTCACAAGTGTAGTTGGGAAGACAATGAACATTCTTAATGCCATTTCACTTCCTAGAGGAACTAGTATATAAGATAACTATAGGTCCACATAATTCGACCAAATCGTGCATAATGCCTTAGTGATTCATATGGTTGGGCATAGGGGTACCTCACTGCTCATCATTGGCACCATTGCTAGGGACCTTTTTATTGTTTTTCGTACTATCTAGGATGTAGTTGAAGTATTTAAATTGTTGGAGTGAACTTAAGAGTCATGTCTTGTTTTACAATTACTACATCAAATTCTCAGAGCACACTGTGATTTTTGTTTTGCTAATTGACAATGTCTTCTTCTCATAGGAGTGCTTCTCTATCCAAGCCTGATAATTCTTATCCATCAAAGCCTCAATAGTACTAAATTGCATATACTCATCCTAATGAGTATCTGTCAAACTTCACCTTCATCTTACACCAAGATGAATAGCTGCGGTGGCGTGACATGAAGGGCAACATTGTGTTGCTTCCCAATTGTGCTGCTCTTACAATGCTTTATCAAATGCTTGCATGATGTGGTATTCAAGATCTCCATGGGGAATATATTATGGAAGATGTCAATGCCAAGGATTATCATCCCACCGAAGCACAATGCATGCAAAATTAGTAGCTAGAGCAGCGTTATGAACTTTTGAAGGGAAAAGGACTTAACGATTCTTCATTCCTATTGTACCAACAAGTTAGTGGGGATCTTCCACTCAATGACACTCCTCTCTTTAACTTTGATGATGAAGGTCAAAACCAGAATCTACACTACATAGTTCACAATCCTAATTCTGGTAATAAGGGATCTAATGACAAAGTAGGATCTAAAGGGGCAAGTCAAGATAAGGATGCAAGTAAGAAACAAGATCATAACCATGGTTGCAATCATTGAAGAGGTAGTAACAGGCACCAAGATGGTGCTCATTCTCCTTCCTCTTCCTCTTCTTCATCATCTTCTTCTTCTAGTTCCAACCATGACTACAGAAAGCAAGATCATGATGGAGGTGATTGAAATGAACAAAATGACTAATGAGACCAAAATGACTAAAGGGACCACCAGGATAGGAAAGATCAAGGATGCAAACATTCAAGAAAAGAACATCACCATGAACAAAGGGATAGTAGAGGACATCATAGGCACCATGATCAAGGCCTCAATGAGCCTCTATTTGCTACCCGAAGTATGTTTAACATCGTAGAGGCAGTTAGAATTCCAACAAGGCATGTGAAAGATAGTCAGATCAAATGGTTAGACATGAACAATATTCCTCAATTTGACGGAGGATATAACTCTAATCTACATAATCATCTTCAAGTTTTTCAAGATGCATGTGCCTTGTAAAACATAGGGAAAAAATGGCAAAAACTAAAGTTATTTCCTAGGACACTCATCAAAGAAGCAAAGAAATCATACCAATCCTTAAAATTAGAATCTATCAGATGATGGAGTACCATGCTTGAAATATTCAATGATAAGTATCAAATGTACTCTTGGGTGTATAACTTAAGAAAGAAAATTCAAGGGTGAAAACAAGGAGCACATAAAACCTTTAGATGCCACCATTCACTGATACTATGTCTTGATGTGTAAATGCACTGGCCATGGTTATTCTCAATTGGCTCAACTCCACCACATTGTAGATGGGCTTCGTAATGAAATGAGGAAAACCCTTGGTGTTTATGTGCAAGGGCAATTGTCAAAACTAATTACCTATTAGGTACAAAGGTTAATAGAGTAGGTCACTAAAGAGGAGGATGAACCAAGAAAAAGAAAAAGAGCAAAGGAGTATAACCATGATCCTTCCATCCGCAAGCAGGAGGTTTGATTTTGCAATAGTGAGGATGCATCCATATTTAACAAGGGGATGCATAAAAAAGCCTTGCCACTTCAACAATTTCAATCTGAACTTACAGCCAAGGTTGATCAGTTAAGAGACTCCATAGATAGCAAATTTTAAGCTATCCTCAAAATTGTTAAAGAGTCCTAAGAACAAGGTAGTGATCATGAGTGTAGAAGGCACAAAGAAGCTAGACATGCATATTACAAAGGTAAGGGTAAAATTGCTACAATAGAAGAGGTTGCAAATAGTGAATCAAATGATGATCATGGATGTGATGTCTACCAATATGAACATCCCAAGGGATGTTGCCCTATTGTGTCACATCTTCAGGAGTCAAGGGTGTATGCCTTACATCCATGACTTACATAAAGGAAAACATCCAAGAGGTTGCCTTATCCTCAAGGTAATCTTAAGCAATTCCACTAGCAATAACTATATTATCCAAGTGGAGCTCCACCACAACTGTACGAACAGTACCAATAATGGCAACAACCACAATCATGGGTGCTTGCACCGCCAAGGCAATAATACCCTTATTGGCAGCCTGATCCACATGGTTATCATGTTCAAAAGCCCATGTCTTCACATGACTCTTCCAATCATGGTTTTAATATTCAGCCTTACTACCACCCTTCTGACTATTATCGAACTCCATCTCCACATGAAAGAAGGGATACTACCCCTTATCCTTATCCTTCTCCTATCCTTGCACACACTCCTCCTCCAATTGCATAGCTACCACCTGCTTGACCAATGTAGGGTAAACTTCCTACTCAATCATAACAATGTAATGCTATGAGGGTTGTTAATTTGCAACCCAATCATCAATCGAAGGGGTTGATGCCTGATCAAAGAAAAGACCTTTCTTTTGATCCCATAGCCCACCTAAGCCTTCACCTACACCTGCAATTGACAACCTTGCTCCTTGTACCTCTTTCTCCATATCTAATTCCTTTGAGCCTCCTTCAAACCAAACTCTACCAAGGATCCATATTATAATGCTTACTCACATTGTGTCTGATTGGATCTATGTAGGAAACCTTCCTAGGAAATTAGCTAATCCTGGAAGTCCTCTAATTTATTTGCAGATTGCTGGGAACAAACCATGCAAGGCTCTTCTTGATTTAGGTTCTAGTGTTAATCTGATTTCTCATGAGATGTACATTGCCTAAAACTTGCCTCCTCTCAAGAAGAGCAACATCAATTTGGAATTGGTAAACCAATCCATCACTATTCCATTGGGATTGGTAGAAGACATTGTAACCAAAGTGGACTTTCCAATCATCATGGGAATAGCATGGCTAAGCACTATAGAAGTAAGAATGTGCATCAAAGCTCTTTCCCTAGAAATCTCTAAAGAAAATGCATTCAAAAAAATCGAGAACAAGAGAGTTCCATGCATCACATACAATGATACTGGGTGCAATTGTGTGCAAAAAATTTGGGCCATCAAGCAAGCATCCATCTCTACATGCAAGAAGTGTGCATCAGAAGTAGAAATTCAAAGGTGTCTATACTCAGTAGCCATAAAATAGGAGGGCACCCAGTGGCTAACTGCTAATTCAGAAAGTAGTGCACTATGCATGGAACTAGCTAAGAGCCTGACATGTGAATATGTCATAAGCATGGATGAACTAGAGCAAGTTCATCACCAACTCTAGGATGATACAAACAATGATACCTATTAGGAAGAGTTGGAAATTCTTGAGAACTTCAAGCAACAACCCCTTGAACTGAAAACAATACTAGTTGAAATGAAATATGTATTTTTGAAAAATAAGAAGTCGATTAAAATTAATGTATGACTTGCTCTAGAATAGAAAGAGATGTTGTTGAAGGTAGTTGAAAAATGGTCAACATCTTTTGCTTGGTCATATCCTGAACTCATAGGCATTGATCCTAGGATATGCCAGCATTGCATTTACACCAACATGGCCATGAAGCCAAAATGATAGCCACAAAGGTGATTGAATCCTAAATTGAAGCAAATCATCAAGGAGGAAATTGAGCAACTCCTCAAGGTGGGGTTCATCTATCCCATTGCGAATAGCAAGTGGGTTAGTCCACTCATAATTGTACCAAAGAAAGATGTAAGTGGCGAATATGCATTGATTTTAGGTTGCTAAATATGGAAATATTCAAGAATCACTTTCCATTGTCATTTGTTGACTAGGTGCTCGATACAATATTAGAGCATTGCTACTATAACTTCCTAGATGGTTATAGTGGCTATAATCAAAACCAAATTGCACTGAGGGACCAAGAAAAGACAACATTCACAAGTCCCTAGGGGACTTTTGTATATTGTAAGGTGTCATTTGGTCTATGTAATGCTCTTACCACTTTTCAACACTTGGTGCTAAGCATCTTTCAATAGCAAATTGGTAGTGATGTAGAAGTCTTCATAGATGACTTCTCCACCTACAGAGCTACATTTGAGTAAGCCCTAGACTGCCTTAAGCAAGTGTTGAAATGATGTATTGAAACTAAATTGTGACTCAATTGGAATAAAAGTCACCTCATGGTCTAGGAGGGCATTGTATTGGGGCACAAAATATCGCAAGCAGGAATTGAGGTTGACCCTAAAAAAATAAGGATCATCTAAGGAATAACCCATTAGATGGAAATAGTTAAAGATGTTCAGTCATTCTTTGGATACACTAGCTACTACCAGCAATTCATAGACAATTTCTCTAAGATCACAAAACTATTGGTCAAACTAACAAAGAAAGATGCTCCTTTTGTCTAGACCCTAGAATGTGAAAAAGCATTCCAGCAACTGAAAGAAAAGCTTGTGGAAACTCCAATTCTACAAGCACCTAACTAGTCCAAATCATTTCACATCATGATAGATGCAGTGAATTATGCTTTGGGAGCTATGTTGATGTAGTTATATGACAAGAAATGTCCATACTACATCCACTACACCAGCCAAAGCATTGTGGATGCACAATTGAACTACACCACTATACAAAAAGAATTGATGGTGGTGGTGTTTGCTTTAGAGAAGTTCAAGCACTGTGTGCTTGGATACAAGGTGTTTGTGCACATAAACCATAGTGCTATCTACTTCCTAATGAACAAGCCAACAGTAAGCCCCTAAGTCATATGGTGGCTAGTGATCTTGTAGGAGTTCAATCTTACAGTGGTAGATCAAAAAGGCACTGAGAATATGTCACTGATCACTTGTCTTGGTTGCGATGGGATGACAAAGACAATGAAAACCCATTATCTAAAACGTTTCCTAATGAACTTCTCTTTGCTGGAGCAATAATTGAACAAATGTCCAATGAGCCAAAATGATACAATAACATTCTCACCTATCTTCTCACTCAAGAGATGTTATAAGGGTTGGACCACTAGAGTAAACAACAATTTCTTCACCAAGTAAAGCACTTCATGGAGATCAATGAACACCTCTAAAGGGTATGTTTTGATGACCTAGTTTGTTGGTATGTCCCTAATGTCAATCAACTATGCATTCCCCAAGATGCTCATGAAGGTCCTTGTGAAGGACACTATGCTGGGAGACGCATGGCCATTAAAATCCTGATGGCAGGGTACTATTGGCCAACACTCTTTAGGGATGCTCACCATTTCATCCACTGTTGTAAATGATGCTAATGAGATGATGGAATGACTACTTATATGGAGGGACCTCAATAATGGATTCAACCATTAGAACCATTCGACATTTGGGGCATTGATTTCATGGGTTCCATCATGCCCATGTCAAATGGAAAGGCATACATCATAGTCACTATTCACTATTGTATGAAGTGGGCAAAAGCAATAGCTATCATTAACTATACATCTTCTACTACAACTCAATTTGTACAACAAAATGTTGTAAATAGGTTTGGTATGCCATGTGCATTAATTTCTAACAATGGAACTCATTTTACATGCACTAGTTTTTGGAAGCTTATGCAATGCTTGGGGGTTGAACACAAACTCACAACACCTTACCATCCTCTAGCTAATAATCAAGCTAAGGTTACTAATAGGGAAATCACAAGAATGCTAATAAGAACTGTTAGCAAGTATAAGAAAGACCAAAGCACAAACCTAAATGATGGCCTTTGGGCCTACCACTCAACTTGAAAACTTCCTATAGGCTACTCTCCCTATGAGCTTGTGTACGATAAACTACCAATACATCCTATTCAATCTAAACTTTGTATACTTTCAATAGCTTGTGACCTTGACCTTAACTTAAGTCTAGCCCAAAAAAAACAATTGATGAATCTCAACTTGCTAGATGAAAACCAATTAGTAGCCTTATCATCTAACGAGTTACACAAGGCTTACAACAAAAACTGTTATGACCTAAAAATTAGAAAGTTAAATTTCAATTAGAAGATAAGGTTCTCTACTAGAATCCCACACATGTACCTCAATGAACTAAATTCCAGATGTTGTGGAAAGGACCTTATATTATTTACAAGACTTTTCCTTCAAGGGCCATAATGATGTATAAACCTAAGAGCCCAAATAAGAAATAGCTAGTCAACATCCAACAAATTAAGCCTTTCCATGAGCATATGCCAGCTAACACAACAACAACCTCATCAAAATAACAACTGATGAGTCATGAATTTTTGGTCGTGATATCGCACCCATGATATCACGTACGTGATATCATAGCCTAGACGCGACATCACGTATGCGATATCGCAGCCTATCTCCTCATCTATAAATAAGAGGTAGGCAGATTTGGTAAAGAAGTTTTAAGTTTTTAAGTTTTTTTAGTTTTTAGTATTAAGGTAGGAACTTTTTTTCAGTTTTTCCTCTCAACCCTTTCTCCTAGTGCATGCCCGCAGTGTGATGATTGTAATTGTACAACATCCTTATTCGAGTGTGACATACTTGGACACGCACATGACCAGCAATAAAGATCAAGATTACTTCATCATTGTAGCATCCACTTAGCTTAATTATTTAATTGTTAGTGTTATTTATTACTTTATTAGTTAATCTCTCTACCCTTATCTCCTAGTAACGCAGAATGAATACGACTTAATCACGAGCATTTAAGTGTGACTACTTGGTAACCTAGTATCGTACCTAGGCCATGCGCTTGGTAATCCCAGTGGTAGTCATGCACAAGGTCCAAGATGTGTATGGATGATTAAGAAACGGATGCTCTCACACTTAGGCTAGTTTAGATTCTCTCTCATCCTCTCTCCTAGCTTAGATGATATTATTTCCCATCATACCCAGGAGTAGCATTAGTATAGGAACACATCATACACCTCACTCTGGACTAAATCATACATGACAAAGCTAATACTAGTCCAAGTGGGAAGATAGCGAACTAGGATCTATGAGTAACTATCTAGATACCACAACTAGTCCGTCTACGGAGTTTGACCGGATAGTGCGTGAAGCACTTGTATTTGTATGGTTGAGTGTAGGGGTACCTCGCCACTCATCATTGGCGCTGTTGCCGGGGACGATGCTAGTTATCTAGATTAGTTATATCATACAAGGTCACTGTATAGGAATTAACAATATATCTTTTAGGAAGAAATAATTACAAAAAGTCACATACAAATTCACACACAATTGCATAACCATGCCTCTCCTACAAGGCTATGATAATGCCACATCTAGTGAGGTATTTCATTAGAGAACCAACGAATTATATGACAATAAAGATTGGAGCACAAAATCTGAGGTGGGGACTTCTTATAAACATAAACGAAGGTAGCATCATCCCAACGCACGAAAGCATAACTTACTCAATGACGATGAACCCCTATTGGCCACTACAAGCCTAATGCAAATACAAGAGGTTGTTTGAATCTCCCATAGGCATCGTAAAGAGAGCAACCTACCCAGGCTCGATTTAAACAACTTTTTCAATTTCTCAGGAGGCTATGACTTAGATCCACAACAACATTTACAAGCCTTCTATGATACCTATGCATGGAACAACATTGATAACGATTGGAAAAAACTCAAGCTCTTTCCTATGACACTCGTTGGCCAAGCAAAAGTATGGTATTAATCATTAAAACCAAATTCAATTCAAAATTGGCTAACAATAGTAAAACTCTTTAACAAAAGATATTAAACTTACGCAAGAGTGTCAACCTTGAGGAAACAAATCCAAGAGTGGAAACAATCACAACATGAACCCTTGGACATGGCCTTAGAAAGATATTATGCACTGTTAAACAACTGTCCAGGCCATGAGTTCTCCAAGGAAAGGCTAATGTACCATATCATTGATGGGCTTCATGATGAAACAAGAGAGACCCTAAGGATGTATGTCCAAGGTCAACTATACAAACTACGAACCCATCAATTCCAAGAGCTTATTAAGTAGGTAGCAAAAGAAGAAGGAGAACTGGCTAGATGGGAGAGTGTTGAAAAACATCAACGAGACAAAAATCTCAACTTAACAGAGGTCCATAATCACAAAAAGAAGAAATCAACCTATCTCGAGGAAGAACCATCTTTGCCAGTACAACAATCATTACTGTTCCTACTTCTGCACCACCACCAACTGTTCCTAAAGTGTCTGCACCACAGCAACAACCCACGAACGTTACTTGTGCTACTATTGCCAACAGTAGTGAGAGACCTCCTCAACATCGAAGGCGTCCCTTCTTTAGACATTACCGTAGGAAGGGACAACACAGTTCTAAGGCCACTGCATTCTCTAACTTAGCACAAGTCCAAAACTGTGGTGCATCCTCCTCCTCAAACCTAATGCCTTGTGTCACTTCATCAGGGCCACCAATTAACACTACAACAACCATACAACCTAATGAATACAGCTATGGAGGGTAACATCCCAATCCTTGCACACCATCTTATGGTCTCAAGTATCATAGTGGGTCAACTCTTTACCCAGGAATCACATCTTATATATTGCCCCACTATGCTTACTATAATCAAGTGTGTGAACCCCAATGGGGTAAGTATGACCAAGTTTCAATATTTTCAACATGCAAAGATCCTCATCTTTCATTTATTAATCCTCATCATGCTCAACCATTTAGTTATGGGGGATATCCCCCATTCTAATAACAAGCAGGATTAATAAATATTTTTCATTTTCTTTAATTTTACAATTTTTTGTTTTCCAGTTTTTCAATTTCTTTTTTGTTACCTTTTGTCTTTTTGTCTTTTTATCTTTTTATAAGTAATCTCATCTATGAATAAAACACTCATGTGGCTTGTTGGTTGAGGTGTGTTCTATGTTATCAAGTCTCGAGTGATCAATTATTTGGACAATGAGCCCATTACACCCACTCATCCATTCTACAAATAAGAGGTTCTATTCGAGGGTATAGTGATATTCTTGACATTGTTAAAACTTAAAATTAATTTTATGTTCATTGTACCTAGAATGAAGAAGGATGGATCAAGAGGGAATGATTAGGATGTGACATCAAGGGGACTTGTAGATTCTATTTGGTGACATCTGTGAGAGTTATCACGCAACATGGTTATACTAAGATCCTTGTAGATCTAATGCAAAATGGGAGTAAGAGTAATCACAAGGAACTCAAAAATCCAATGTTGTTTTAGGGGTTTCCACTGAAAATACATGCACCCATGCCTGAGGATTGGTGGCTTCTTTGGATTCAACATTCAATCAAAAAACAAAAAGAAAAAAAAAGAGAAGAAAAAGTGTGACAAAGCAAAAATCACTCCTCCCTTGAACAAAATGCCAAGTGATCGCACGCCTTGTTGTTCTAGTACTCTCATAGTCACTCATCATGGGATGAAACAATGTGGTGTTACTGATCAGAGGAATGGACTTGGTCCTAATCTTGGAACGATGGGTTAATGACACATTAATCATACCTTACACGTAGGATTCATTGTGCCTTGGGTCAGTTACCTCATGTCCCAATCTCTACAATCCCTTCTATAGTCCATCTCATCTCGCTGTTCATGTAATTGTAGCTTGTGTCTTGTGTAGCATGGAATTCTTTTCTCATTCTGGTGATACTTACATATGTGTGTTTTGTGAAACCATTATGGATTACATTTAACCCTTCTAGTGCCTACAGACATTTTGAGGTGTGGTTACACAAGGGCATTAGAGGTTGGAACCTGCTTTGGGAAGGACCCAATTGCCTAATTTTTGTAATTTGCACTCATAACACATCTTTTGCACACCATCTATTACCCTCAACATATTGTCAACGATATTCTTTCCCTTATTACTATCCCTCCAATTTAAACGTTCCTATGAACCATCACATAGCCTTTTTCTCCCCCTTACCATCCGAGGTCCTTATCAATAAATTTCACACCATCATAATTTTCGTGCCTTCAAAACTAGTTGAACTACCCTGGAACCCTTTAACACTCATCCAAATGTCCTTAGTTTACATTGTTTAATTTCAAAAAAATATTAAAAATTTGGTACATTCTATAAAGTTCCCTAACATTGATAGGTCGCGATATCATGTACGTGATATCGCGACTGACGTGATATCACGTCCACGCTATCACGTACACAATATCATGTCCAATATATATATATATACACAACTCCCCACAATAATAAACATCATTTGCAACTATTCACATGGGGGAAGTTTTTCAAATTTCTCTCTATGACTCACGATTATGCTTCCCTTGCATTCATATCCATAACTCGCTTGTTGGTACTCCAATTTTCATTCCATTTGAACCTACTTGAACCCGAAGTGTTCAACTTAGTCATGGGGGAGGGGCACATGTCAAATAGTATATAATTTTTTTTAAATTCTTCATTGCCCAAAGGACATTATTAAGGGTAATTAGTTATAAAATTAAGGATAAATGCACCAAAAACAATTTCATCTCCTTAGTTATACTAGGAAACTAGATTTGAAACCACCTAAGCAAAGAGGATTAAATATTATAATATTTAGGGGAAATTTTAATTAACATCACATGGAGATACAACAAATTCATTAAGGCAAGCAATAAGGTATAACCTAACTTTGGTAACAACCTTACTAACGATTGGCCCCGTGTGATTGTAGATGGCCCCGAAACGCAGACAACAGGAAGGTCCTGCTTAAGGTGTGATCAAGTGACCTAGGAGAGGTGAAGGACAAGTTCCTACTGAACAACATGTAGAGCAAGAAGAATAATCATTTAGTATCCATCAAGAAGACCCTACCACTATACAATCAAGGCAGGCTAAAGGAGGAGCTACTACAGTGTCTGAATAGGGATGACATCTCACGTTGCCCCAGGATTGTGTTCAGGCCATCCATGACAGGTCCATATTAACTGTAGTGATCATGGAATTAAACTTTAGACCTTTCACAAAATTTTCTCTAGAGGCCATTAGGAATCACCTTAAAGGGTCCCCATTGTGGCCTACCCTCTTTGAAAGTAGTCCTAGTACTTAGGGGAAACATACCAATTTTGGCACAACAAAGAAGAAGGCACCAAGGTTAACATTCGTGGTGTGACTGTTGATTTCTCTGTTCAAGCCATTTTGGAAGTATTAAACCTTCCAAATATAGGGCCAAAGGTTGCTCAGAACTAGCTAGACACTTTCAAAACCAAGCAACTTAATAAACTATTAACAGAGAATAAAAGGGTGGCGGAAGAAAAAGAGAAGGCTGACTAGGATGCCTCTATGGCACAAGCGCAAACTTACGCACACACTAAGGCACTCAAGGCCTTACAAGAGGAGAAACTCCATGCCATACTTCAACGCCATCAAATCCCAAGACCTGGAGCACAAGACAAGGGAAAGGCACCCATGGAGGAGCCACCACCACCAAGAACTACATGAGTTCCACCCAATCTTGTAGTTATAGGATTTTCTTTTGTGTTCTTCATGTTGTGTCTTAATTTTTTTCTAATTCCACACTGCGACATGAATCCATTCTAGTCAGTCAATAATCCCATACCCATCCACTGTGTAATCAATGGAGCTTGTTCTCACTTTAACTCAAGGACGAGTTTTCATTCATTCGTGGGGGTATGATGAGTCATGAATTGTTGGCTGTGATATCGCACCCATGATATCACGTATGCAATATCATGTACGCGATATTGCAGCCTGTCTCTTCATCTATAAATAAGAGGTAGGCAAATTTGGTAAAGAAGTTTTAAGTNATTTATTGCTTTCTTAGTTAATATCTCTCTACCCTTATCTCCTAGTAACATGGAATGGGTACGACTTAATCATGAGCATTTAAGTGTGACTACTTGGTAACCCAGTAGTGCACATAGGCCATGCACTTGGTAATCCCAGTGGTAGTTGTGCATGAGGTCCAAGATGTGTACAAATGATTAAGGAACGGATGCTCATCGCACTTAGGCTAGTTTAGATTCTCTCTCATCCTCTCTCCTAGCTTAGATGATATTATTTCCCATCATACCCAAGAGTAGCATTAGTGTAGGAACACATCATACACCTCACTCTAGACTAAACCATATGTGACAAAGCTAATACTAGTCCAAGTGGGAAGACAAAAAACTACAATCTACAAGAAACTGTCTAGATACCACAACTAGTCCGTTTGCAAAGTTCGATCGGATCATGCATGAAGCGCTTGTATTCATATGGTTGAGTGTAGGGGTACCTTGCCACTCATCAACAACCATGATCCATATCTCAAATCTTCTCCTTTCAACTTAGTTATGGGGGAGATGGCCAACCCTACTAACCATTCAAGTGGCTCCTTAGTTTTTCAACTTTTTTGTTTTACACATTTTTCATTTTTCAACTTTTTGTTTTACATGTTATTTATTTTACATATTTTTTTCTTTTATGTTATTAATATTTTCTAATTTTTTTTTACACCATCATTAGTACATTTGATATTTCTTGAATAATTTACACTTTCTTCTATATTTTCTTTTATTTGATGTGATTTTCTAAGTTTTTGTTAACAAGTGTCAGGTACATTGGTAATGCGTTACTTGATGGTGGTATGTACTATTTTTGTTATTTGATTATTGGTGTCTAGTTTCTAGCTTTGAATTTCATTACAAATAATTAGGACATGGTTTCTTTTTCATGTGATAAGAAGTAAGTCCACAACATCCATCCATCCACATACTCTATGATTTTCCTTGTTTTGGAAACGTGTAGTCCCTTTTTCATTAATCAAACTTTAATAAATTTATGACTTTGATAGTTTCTAGAATTGGGAAGCATTCAAAGGTTTAAACAGGGTGTGGCTTCAAGGGGATTCAATATTCTTTTTACTTTTCTGTTTGCCTGGGTGCATGTGTGATTCCGTGAATTTTTTACCATTCCATGCCAATCAATAAAGGAAGTTAAATAAGCCCTTGCATGATGTGGTTCTCATCAAGATAAAAAGGATGTAGATTTAAAGCACACCCCTTGAACAAAATAAATGCATGTGTCTTTGCATGGTGTGGTTCCCATGTCAAAATAAACAAACAACAATGGGAATTCAAAGCACATCCCTTAGATAGAATAAATGAAATATAAGCACTAGTTATGGGACTCATTTCCTCTAATTAAGGCCCTTCCTGACTTCCTGCTTCTTCTCTAATTTGGAATGGTGGTTGTTTTTTGGGAGCATTCTTGTGTCTTAGGGGATGAATTGGTCTTAGAATGTCAATGTGAAATCACTGAACGTGGTTGGTTTTGGTCTGCACTAAGGATGGATCCTATCAAGTCATTTAACCACAAAATCCACAAGGGACTTCATGTGACCATAATTAGGAACTCCATTCCACTCTCTCTCATCCATCTATGCTTTTCATGTTTCACCTCACTGTTAGTTTCATGTTTTGGTTTGATGTGTCGAAATTCTTAGTTAATTACTTCCAGGTTTTTGCACGTAACCTTTTGTAACCATTAATCATCCACAGAGCCCATGGACTCTTTGGTTTGAAGTTATGTAAGGGCATAAAAGGCATGTTCCTACTTTGTGGAGGACCCACTTGCATATCTTTTGGTTGGGTTAGTTAAGTTCTTTACCCTTTGACATTTCTATAATCAAATTCCTTCTATTTATGCCATCAATGACATCCAATTGTACACATCTTCAGAAAATTTTTTAGTGAACTCTTCTTTTCATTGTTGTGAATTCTTATATCCTCTTCAAATATTTCCTTGTATTGAACCTTTTTAAATTTAATGGACTACTTAATTTAATTAACCCTATTTGTCAGCCTTCTCACTAACACTACCAAAGAAACCAATCTACCACAATCACAACTTAGCCTAGTGTAACCATCGATGAGACAAGGCATTTAATAGTTATGTCTTACACATTGCATACTAATCCATGATCCTATTGTGATTGCAGTGGGAAGCATGGACTAGAAGTAGAACTATCTTCACCAAGGATGATGCAATAATACCACACAATGAGGACCATTTATGATTGAAGGATCTCTTCTCTCTCTTTCATTCTTTTGCTACCAAGAGGTGTTGGATGTCAATATTTTCCAAGGTGTTCACTCCTCTTCTCATGAACATCCAATGTGTAAAAATTATAATTTTGTACAATTGGGCACTCAAAGTCTGTATGTTTATTTCATCTGAGTCAGTTTGTCATGTTAGTCAATAATCCCATACCTACCCAATATGTTATATTGTAAAAAAACTTGCTCCTCCTCTTCTTCACTTGAGGATAAGTTTTCATTTAGTCATGGGGGTATGATGAATCATTGTTTGTGTCGGCCACAACATCAAGTATGTGATGTTGAGGCCTTGGTATGATGTTGGGGTGTATTTTCCAAGTCTATAAATACTATGCCTAGGCTTCCATTTTGAGTCAGTTTTGAATAGTTTTAGTTTTTAGTTTTTAAGAAAGGTAGCAACGTTCTTATAGTTTATTTCCCTCAAAGTTAGAATATTTTCTAAGTGCCCATAGAAGAAGTCTAAAGTTTGTACAGTTCTTTGTTCGAACACTAATGTACCTAAGTGCAATAGTGTGATGTGAATAAAAAAAACTCTTTTGAAAATCCTTGTAGTGTTGAGAATAGCTTAATATTTTCTTATTGCATTTTACTTTCTTACTCTTTACTTTAATGCATTTCATTAAGCAACTTATTTCTAGCAATTAATGAACATGAGCATGACCACTTTAAGCATTCATATAGTACTTGGGAACCCATCGACGCTTAACATTTGGTAGCCCAACAATGCTATATGTGTTCAGGATGTGTTCAAGAAAGTGGATTAGTTACTTGTGTTAGGCTAGCTAGGAAATAGACATTAGTTTCAATATACTCTACCCTTTATTCTTATTGTAGGTGATTACATCCATAAAACATAAAACAATAAAAATTCATATATCTCAATTACACTTAAACCATACCCTTGAGCCTCACAAGTGTAGTTGGAAAGACAATGAACGTTCTCAACATCATTTCACTTCCTAGAGAAACTAGTATATGAGATAACTATAGGTCCATGCAATTCAACTATATCACGCGTAATTCCTTAGTGATTTATATGGTTGGGTGTACGGATACCTCGTCGCTCATCACCTGCCTTGACTATCACTTTTTCTTGAACCTAGTTTATGAATAGTGGATCATAGGTTTAGGGCCACATCCTCATCATGAATAACAGAGGATGGAGAGTTTTCATATTAAGAACCCCCAAGGGGAGGATCCACATTATCATCTTGATTTAGTAGGAATAAGGGGTTAGTGAAGTGTTTTCCCTTCATAAACTCGTGGTGCTTCTCTTGTTGTTAATCTCTCCAACAATGTGTTTTAGTGGGATGGTAGTCCTAAGTGTCATAACCATTCACAATGTATTCCTCATGAAGATCTGGGATGTCCAACTTCTTAAGAGTTTGAAAGAGCATCCCTAGCATAGATCAATCAGGGCCATTATGTTGTTGCCCTTCATATCACACCATTGCAATTGTTCATCCTGATATAGGATGAAGGTTAAGTTCAATACATTCTCCTCTAGATGAGTATATACCACTTTGCACTCTTATGGGACTAGTGGTTTGACATCTTCATGCCTATGGGAAAAAGACATTATGCAAGAAATACAATAATCAGTGTGCTTTTGTATTTATAGGCTGTGTGGGAGTGATATTGATCTTGGGTTCATCCAAAAATATTAATAATGCTCACTAATCCTAGATAGTGCACGTTTCAACAAACGAAGTCCTCGACAACAATGCCAATGATGGGTGGTGAGGTACCCCTATGCCCAATCATAAGAATCACAAAGCATTCATGTGCGATCCAATTGAATTCCATGGATTTTATAGTTTCCAGTGCACTAGTCTTCTAGGAAGTGAATCTTGCCCTAAGGTCATTCATTATCTTCCCAATTACACTTGTGACATACAAAGATATGGTTAAGTGTAATTAAGGCATGTGATTTTTATCATTTTATGTCTTATGTTCTTTGGTGCTTGAAGAGAGAGAGAGAGATATATATAAAGTAATTTAATGAGTAATCTAAATTAACTAACTAATTGGTCTCTAACTAGTCCTAACATAAGCATTCGGTCCCATTTTTTGTACAAATCTTGAACCCACATATCCACTACTGGGTTACCAAGCGCTATGCTACTAAGCACACCAAGCAATAATGTTGCTAGGATTACCAAGTAAATACATGTTACTTTCAAAGTGGTTGTACTTATGTATTTAATTTATCTAGCTTATCTTGCTTAATTAGCTCAATTACTTGAAAACATTAAATAAACAACTGAAAGCATTGAATGCTTGAATAAATATCTAAATTGTCTAGAATGTTGCAAGGTTTATCAAGAAGCTGATCTTTATTGTCATACACATTGTCATGCTTAGGTACAATAATGCTTGAATAAAGATTTGTACACCCAATGACTCCTGTTGCAGGCACTCAGGAAAATATTCTAACTTTTAAATGGAAAACCTACAAGAGCTTCATTACATTATGACTGACTAATGCCATAAACATAGCTGGTGAGTGCATATTTATAGGCAAGAATAGATCTTGCATCAATGGGGCCTAGTTGATGCATGAAATAATGCATCGACAAGGCCTAGTCGATAAGGCCCAATTGACAAGGCCTACTTGATGAGGTCTAGTTGATGTAGCCTAGTCGATAAGGCCTAATCGATGAGGCCTAGTTGATGGGGCCCAGCCGACGTAGCCTAGTAGACAGGGCCTAGTTGACATGGCCATCCACAACTCATCAACAAGGAAAGTATCTTGCAACAACAATCTAAGTTGTCTTGATAGCGTGATAACTAATCCATGTCCAAAATCATGTCATGCTCCTCCAAACTCATGACATGGAGATCACTAAGCCATGAGACATATGAATCACCAAGAACACACACTTGCAGACTTAGTCCATAGCAAGTACACTACCATCGATGATGCTAATGAAAAGTCTTTGAGTAAGAGACTAACTCTCCAAACATAAATGTCCAACTATCCATAGATCAACAAAAGAATTACTAGCACTAGCATCAAAGAGAATCAAAACTATAAAATCTAAAATCACATATGACTCCATCATGATGTTGGATTAAGGACTTATTGGTTGATCTGTTAACACATACACTTAAGCATGCATCCTAGTTCCACCCTGATCACTTACAGGTTTGCCCATCTACTAAGAACCCCCATCACCCAAATTCTTTCAAAACTTCAAACTATTGTGACCTAGTTTATCATAGTTATGATAGTTGGGGTAATCCTTGTGGACATGCCTAACTTTTCTGCAAGCATGGTAAGTAATGGAACCACAAGTAGCCCCATCACCTATAGAATGTTGTTACTTCTACCAAATCCAAAACCCTAGGTCCACCTAGACCCACTAGGCTTCTTGAAGAAGGTTTAGCCCCTCTTCTAAGAACAATTATGCCATGCTACCTCCACCAACTAACTACACTCTAAGTCCATCATATGAAGTCGTGTATCCTCATACATTTAAAGATGAAGAGAAAGTGATCCTTAATGGATGCACAAAGAGCATGGATGAAATGGTCAACTCTTACCCTCTCTTCTAAATGTAAGTGAGGTACAAATATACTTAGCTTTGAAAACTTACAATTGTACTATGTCATAGTATAGTTGCCCTAGTAGAGGTGATAGAACTCATATGCTTTTGTCTCTACATACTTCAAAGAAATATAATGCTCATTGAAAGCAAGAAGGAAATTGCTTTAATGAACATCATAATCCTCTCAGCAATGCATCTTTTCCTTACCAGCCCACCAAAAACTAGCAAAACATTTGAATTGGTAGGTTGCTAATCCAGTTTGCCATGTGGGTGTGAAACTCATCAACTTGAAGATCTTGATGACCTCCTCCACTCACTCTGTAGTAATAATATGATCCTCCTCACCTTAAAGGTAGGTGGTCCCAACTTACAAAATTACTCCATAAGATCACACTCCATTGGTTGTTTTCCATAACCACCACTTCTTAAAGCAATGAGCATCATTAGCAAGTTTAAGCTCTTCTGTGTATGTTGACGAAGAAACTAGAACAAATAATGGTTGATGTTTTCTTTACTGATCTTCTCATTTAGGGTAGGAGTAGGAGTAGTGGTGACATGATCCACTTGGAGATCCATCGTTAGCTTATTTGTTTCATTAAGAACAAGAATAAGTATTGGAGTTAGCTTGCTAAGTCCAACATTCACCCTCCTACCATGACCACATCCAGCTTTAGCACTTACCATCACTAGACATAACAACATGAAGTGAAGAAATCGTCAAACCTACACTCTGATACTAGCTTTGAACTAATGTAATGAAACGGAAATGAAAGGAAACTTATGATGAAGCCATGATATCATAAATTTGAAAATACTCATGAACATCTAGAATATTAAAATATGCTCAGCCATACATAATAATCCATAATCCAATGCATGAAACATAAAAGAGAGAATCATCTAAAACATGTTAATCAAAATTCATACATAATGCTAAAAGATAAATTTCTAAAGCTAAAAGTAACATTAGCATGAAATCAAAATTAGCAACAAATACCAAATGATAGACTTGCTTCACCTAGCCTTGGTGACCTAAAATTAGAGAGAGGGTTAGTAAACACTGAGTGAGAAACCTTGACACCTCCTCTAGTTGAATTAAGGGTAAGTCTCATGGTAGCTAGGTAAAGATATGTTGGCCTGTAAAACATGTTAGTATGCATAAATAATCTAAGCATCCAAGAACACACATCAACATTAATACAAATATCAAATTACTATAACTAAACTAAATTTTCTACTTCACCCATCCACCTACAAACATGGAGGTTAGCATGCACTACACTTAGTCTCAAATGTGTCAATGTTGTCATATGTACTTGTTCAAATTTTCAAATGCTAAACCATCATGCTAAAGGCATTACCCAAGAGTCATCTCTAACATTTTGAAGGTGATGAGTGGCGAGGTACCCCTACACTCAACCATACGAAACGAGCGTCGCACGCGCGATCCAGTCGAACTCCGCAGATGGACTAGTTGTGGCACCTAGATAGTTATCCTTAGGTCACAGTTCGTTGTCTTCCCACCTGGACTAGTATTGCATTTGCCACGTATGGTTTAGTCCAAATGAGGTGTATGATGTGTCCTAATATATGCTACTCTTGAAGGTAGTGGAAAATAATATTAACTAATCTAAGCTAGGAGGAAAAGGGTAAGAAAATATAATCTAGCCTAAGTGCGACGAGCAACCGATTCCTTGATCAACCGTACACATCTTGGACCTCGTGCACGACTACCACTGGGACTACCAAGCATAGCTCCTAGGTACGCCACTGGGATTACCAAGCAT
>MNCI01002555.1:407430-424169 GCA_015680685.1 Gnetum montanum | reverse complement strand
AAATAAATAACAAAGTGAATGCTACAATGATGAAGTAATCTCGATCTTTATTTCCGATCATGTGCATGTCCAAGTACGGCACACTCGAATAAAGACACCGTACAATTACATTCACCACATTGCGGGCAGACACGGGAAAAAATCTAACTCTGGAGGGATCAAACTACCAGAGCTTCGCTACTCTAAAACTGGGATCCCCAAACAAGGGAGTGCCATGTCTTATTTATAGATATGGCGGCGGACTGCGATATCGCGTACGCGATATCGTAGGGAAGACGCGATATCGCCTACGCGATATCGCGAGGGATGCGATATCACGGCGGACACGATATCGCAGCCTATGCGAAACGCGTCTCATCAGAAGGCATTAAACAAAAATGATCAATGAGTTAGGAAACATCCTCTCATGTACGATAAAGCCTACAACAAAAGCCACATTGATGCATTCTAGCAAGGGGTAAATACTAAACATTACTAGGAAGCCCATCTCCAACTGCCCACATAACTTGATGCGAGCTCTAAACAAATAACAACCATTTGAACATCCAACAAGAGAAAGTCAAACATTGATGGTGAAGGAACATAAACAACATCCACCATCACCAATCAGTTTGAAAGGTCCAATGATCAACACTAAATCAAAATTAATATCTCAACAAGATCCAAGTACACAAATTAAGTTGAACAAAATTGAAAGATGCCAAATTGAGTCAAGCTAAGCTTCAATGGCATAAAGGTATTAAAAATGACAAAGTTGGAATACCATGACCTAAGCTTAAGTTGGCCACAACTTGTGGTATCGTTAGAATATCCATTGAAGGAAACTATGATAAAAATCCTCGACCATGACCTAACCACGATCCATGGTGGATAAACCATAACCTAACAATGACCCATGATTAGCTTAGATTGCAAGAAAATGGTGCAAATAGTACGAATATTGAGGAAAGACATACCTCGACTTCATCATGACTCATGGTCATAGACCACGACTTGACCATGGCTTGTAGTTAACTGAAAGAGTATCAAAATGATATAGAAGGACAAAAATGGAAAGGAAGGCTTGAATACAAACTTACCATGACTTGTAATGACAAACCATGATCATACCATGATTGGATCATGATCATTGTGTTGCAAGTTTTGGAATAACAGAAACTAGAAAACCCATAGAATGGCTAAAGATTGACCATGACTTATGGTCAACTCCAATAGCCACACAGTGACTTGTGGTTTCATATAGACATTTGCAAAAACAAAGAAATAAGGAAAAAGGAGATCGACAAATGATTGGCAAATGACAAGGGATACTAGGGACATAGGAACCAAGGCCTAGCAAGCATGAGTGACCTAACAATTGAGAGGAAAGTGGCCAAGAGACAATGTTACAATGAGAGGAATCAAGCCCTAAGAAAATTGTTGAAAACCCATAAAAATTTATGAACTTAGAATCTCTCAAAATGGCCAAACCCAAAAGATCCTATGACAAGACGATTATCATGAGAAACATTAATTGAATAAGCAATACCCATTCCCCAAAACTATTGATGGAATAATTCTCACAAAATCATAAAAGCTAAAATAAGTAAACTACATAAAATAACAAAATATTATACAAAAATAACACAAACATATTTGTGCAATGCAAAATCCAATTTCCATCCATCAAAATTTATATAGATTTGTATAAACTAAATAATATCCAACCCTCACCAAATTTGTACAAAATCCTATGAACCAAAATAGATAAGGAAAAAAAGTCTCAACAACATAGATAAGGAAAGACCAAAGCACAAATCCTCAACAACATATACCAAAAATGGAACACATTAATACAAGTCAAATATATTTTTATTGGAACTTCCAAAGTCTTGATGTCTATTACAAAGTTTTGATATCTTAAAACTTAAAGCACTACAAATACGTTTTGCCTCATCCAAGAGTCATTGTTTGAAAAATATCAAATAACCTCATATACCCCATTCCTATTTCTAAAATGGTGCTTCATTTTAGGCATTTTCAAAAAACTTTAATTGAACTTTTGTTAGCAAAAACTAACATACTCTCTACTTTGCTAATCATTGTCCTTACAAAAAAGCTTCATTATTTTCTTAGTTTATCTCATGATACTAAATCAAAATCTTCTTGCTTATTGATAACAAAATTTTTTCCAAAATATTTTACAATGGTGTCTACACACGTTGCATATGTTTTTTAAGGAATTCTTTGTCTATTGAAAAAATCCAAAGCCATGGATTTATTATTGTCATAGCCTATAATAGTTCATCTTTCCTCAATCTTTCACATATTTCTTCCATGAACGCTCTAGAAATTTCTTTTAAACTCCTTTGAACTCTAAAAAAAACTTTTGTGTGGCCATAGTGATCAACGTAATCATAGGTAATAACTTTATCAAGGGAACGAATGCTCCTCCGTCCATTCGAATTCTAATATGTTTAAATTAGCATTTTTTTAGATGTTGCAGAACATTGCAAAACAACCAATTATCAAACAAAGGAGATGAGTAATAAATTGTATTATCTAAAGTTATGTACATCATCTTGACAATTTGGATGCAAACTTGCTTCTTCAACCTTACAGATTCACATATGTACACATCGTCTTCTTGTGTAATCTTAATTAATTTATTTGCCTAATGCAACATTAACAGTACAAGTGCTATTGGCAAAAGAGTATCAATGTCTCAGAAGCTGATTAACGCATCCTTACCCGATGTGGTTTCCTACGATTCCAATGCATAAAACCAGCATAAAACATGTTCAGTGGGTTGTAGGATCGAAATCTATCTCATATCTACATCTTTAAGTAACTTCTTACCATCTTCAAACCCACAAAAGCCCTGGAATTCGATAAATTTCTTCCAACTATTGATATGAAATATCCACGTGCATCCTTGATTAGTTCTTTTTTCATAACGTTATCAAACTTGTTAAGCATTTTGCAGGCAAGAATAATTTTATGAGCCATCAATGGATAAGAACAAGATATGGTGCGTGGCTCCTTTGTAATCTACCTCATAACCTGGCGCCATGTTCATGCATATTAGCACCTCCGTCTGTTGCAATGCAAACAAAATTTGACTGTATCTTCGAAACTCTCTATACCTTTTTAATGTTTCAATGACTAAACCATGGAAATGTTTAATTGTGCCTGTATCAGTCATCTTATGTATAGCTAATAACTACAGAATCCAGGGCATGTATTCAACAATATAAACGTGCATCCAGATCCACATCGGATTATCAATGGTAAGGACTGCATCCAGTGACAATGAGAAATATCTCATTTCTGTGAGCTTGCACATAACTTCTTTCTCTAATTCAGCAAGATAAACACAAATTTCCCACCACTTTATTTAGATCGTTGACTTCCAAATGTATCCAGAATACATGTAAAATTATATAAATCTCGATATTCTCGAATATCAGCCATTGGCATGCCTTTTTTAAGCTTATTAAATACTGAACCCTTCTATTGTTCCACTACATTGTTTTAATATTTGATCCTCTGCTCGTTTCTTTTTTACCTTTTCATAACTTACATAATAACACCCATGAGCCTTCTTCCATTGAGCAATTGTAGTTTTGATTTCATCACTATTTGTGATTATTTTATACACCTTTCTGCAATGCTTCTTAATGGTGTCTTTCTTTAACTACATACTGTGTTCCTTTTTTATTTTCCAGAAACAAATTTCACATCTACACTCTGGCATACACTCTGTGATGAATGGATATTTTTGAATCCAGTCAGCTTTAAATTTGTGATCGACTGTTAGATTTTTCTCAATGTTAATGTATCTGTGTATCAGTGTTTATTTCCACGTTTTCCTTTTCAGCTGCCTTGCCTTGCAATATTACCTTTGACGCATTTAATTCAACTTAAGCTTTTATTACATTCACATTGGGCTTTATTTAAGGAAAGAAAGGTTGCGACCAACTAGTATTTTAAAATACTTCATGAATGTGATTATTGAGAAAGTACCCACAACAGTATTTCTTTTCTAGCGTTATCTCTAGTAGCTCAAATAATAATCGGTGAATTCTGGAAGTGGCCGCAACCTACCTTTCTTTACTCAAACCCCAATGTTAACATTTACGTTAACTCTAGCTGTCGTTACCTTCCACACATGTGCATTAATTTAAAAAAAAATGCGTAAAAGCAGACGACACAACTACAATATTGCAGGGGCAAATTCCTCTGGACGGTGAATGCAAACAGTGGTGCAGCCGATGCGGTCCATTGCTGTCATTCCGGTCAGGTACACAAGCCATTTTTTGCTCGATTTGAACTCTGGATTTCTCGTGGCAAACGCCATATGATGAGGGTTTCAAAAACGACCTATAACCAGGCACTGTTTTCATTTGATAAACAAAACCCTAGGTGTTTCGGTGGGTTTGAACCAAATTTCGTACATGTAATTGGCTGGATCGGTAGGACGTATTTCGGCTGCAATCGCAATGTGAAGAACAAACATGGGGAAGAATGTCTTGAGACAAGGAATCCGGGAAGAAGAAGAACAGGAGAACAGTTTGGAGTTAAACTTAGGGATGGTGATGTTGAAAAAGAGATCGAGAATGGTGAGGTAAGGTATGTTTGCAGCCTGATTGAGCAGCGCCATTTGTGGGGGCCTCGGCTGGAGATGGACCTGAAGTGGGCTCTGTATAGACTGAAAGCTTCGCAGGTCTGTGCTGTTCTGCAGGCCCAGGAGGACGAGAGAGCGGCTCTTCAGTTCTTTCTATGGGCAGATCAGCAGCCTCGCTATAAGCATGCCACTTGTGTCCTGTTCTGCATGCTGACTATCCTTAGTAAGACTAAGCTGTGTTCTGGGGCTTACAGGGTATGGAAGATGCTTTTGAAAAGAAACCATGAATGTCTGCCAGAGGCCTTTAAGCTTCTCATGCTTTCCTACAGCCGTGCTGGAAAGCTCAAGAATGCAATGAGAGTGTTCAAGCTGATTCAGATTCATGGGTTCAAGCCGGATTTGGCAATATACAATACTGCTATTAACACTCTAATCTTGGGCAACCGTATGGACAAGGCGGAGGTTAAGTTCCGGCAGATGCAACAGGCAGGCATTGCTCCTGATATTTATACCTTTAATATTCTTGTGAAGGGTCTCTGTCATCTGCATAGATTGGATGAGGCTCTGCAGCTCATGAGAGAGATGCCTTTTAGAGGATGCCCTCCTGACAAGGTAACTTATCAAACTGTACTTGCTTATCTGTGTAAGCATGCAAGGTTTTGTGAGATAAGAGATATGCTTAAGAGGATGGAGGATAATGGATTAGTTCCTGATGGAGTAACATACGCTACAATGATTCATGTTCTTGCAAGACATGGTTATTCAAGTGAAGCCATCAATTATCTTCGGCAGATGGAGGATCAGGGTTATAGTGTCGGTGTGCCTGAATATGGTGCTGTGATTAATGCATTTTGCAGAGATGGGAATATGTCAGTTGCTAAGACTATTGTGAATGAGATGTTTTCAAAGGGATGCTTCCCCGATATGATAACTTACAGCACAGTGGTCAATGGTTTCTGTCAGATGGGAAATGTTGATGAGGCCAGAAAGTTGTTGCATCTTATGGTTAAAAAGGGCTATCACCCTAATACTGTGACGTATACGGCACTGCTTAATGGACTCTGCAAAATAGGGAGGTCCATTGAGGCAAAGCAACTTCTTGATTCAAGTGGTGCTGATGGGTGGAAACCAAATAGCATCAGTTACAGTGCAGTCATGCATGGTCTGCGGAAGGAAGGCAACTTGAAAGAAGCTTATCAACTCATTAGGGAAATGCTGCATAAAGGGTGCCACCCTTCACCAGTTGAATTAAATATACTAATGAGAAGTTTGTGCCTGGAGCACAATGTAGAAAAAGCAAAATCATTGCTAGAAGAGTGTTTGAGACATGGCTGTCCCGTTAATGTAGTGAATTTTACCACTATTATTCATAGTTTTTGTAAGGAAGGAAGGGTAGAGGAAGCTCTATCTTTATTTGATGATATGTATTTGAATAACCGCCATCCAGATGCAATAACGTACACTGTTTTAATTGATGAACTGGGAAAGCAAGGAAGATTAAAAGAGGCAACCCAGCTTACCATGAAAATGCTTAATCAGGGTGTGCTTCCTACTCCCACTACTTATCGGATAGTGATTCATAGATTTTGTAGTTTGGGAGAGGTGGATGACCTGTGCCACTTATTAGAAGAGATGAAGAAGAAAGATGACTTTCGAGATGCATTTAACCTGATGATTAGAAAGCTCTGCAAGAATGACATGTTGGACGAGGCTTACAAATACATTGGCAGAGTTTTGACAACCGCATCTGGAAATGATGCTCTTGCATGCAATGCTTTGATGGAAGGATTTCTGAGAAAAGGTCAAGTGATCAATTCTTACAAAGTTGCTTGCAGAATGTTTCAAAGGAATATGGTCCCTGATATTGGAGTTTGCAAGAGAATAAAAGAGAAGCTAATTTGTGAGGGCAAGCAAGTGGAGGCTAGGAACTTGATGGACAAGTTCTTGAAAGGAGGATTTATAACACCTGGATCTAAACTCTTAGACTGTTGTGTGTAAGCCTAACAATCATTGTTTGTGAACAATTAATAAGATATTTGAATGGGCTTCAAAACAACAAACAACCAGATGAATTCGATGTGGCATGCTGGCATTTAAAAAATATTTATTTAAACGCCAGTATCATGTAGGTATACTTTGTTCTTTCAAGTGTTTTGTGAAAGTAGATAATTATTGAGTATTTGGCTGATTAATTAGCTATTAGGCATCTAGTTTTAAATCTTACCACAAACAAATGAAGCTGAAATCATGCCTTTTCATTTCATTGTTTTCTGTGAACTTGCAACAATGATGTATTAGAAGTGGATCTTTATCATGGAAGATGTGTGCTTTCATGGCTTATTGGTAAACATCTAAGGTATAGGGTATGCATGGAAACCCTACCCAAGTTATCTGTTCAGGTTAGGTTTAGGTTATGTATGCAGCTGTAAAATTTTTTCCACAATTTTATTTGGAAAGACAGTCCCAAGGACTGTTTCTTTTCCTTGCACAACAGTTTGAAATATATAAATGCAAAAGTTATTATTATTCATGGTATTACACTATTTTCAACATTTTCTAATCAAGGTAAAATTGATATCCGAGAATTGATAAAATACTATGTAAATGACCATGGAGATTCTAAACAGAAAAAGCTTGTAATAATGTTTGAGATACTCCCGGAAAACCATCATTGCCTATGTCAGAAATGTTGAAGGTTTTCGTTTTAACAGTTTATGAGGATTGGGAACATTGAAACACTTAAATAGTATTGTCTTTTTAAAACATTATAATATTGAAATGTGCATTGCCGGAGAATATTAAACGGGTACGACCTCTTTGTACCTTGGTAACATTTATGGTCCCACCATTGCCTGGGCAATGGTGGCATAGTAGTAATCATTTAAATTTGTATTTTAGAAATTATTTTGTAAATTTTGATAGAAGGGCAAGGTGGTAAAGTCTCATAATTTAAAGTTTAGGTTACGGGTTGAATTCTTTTCTTTATGGAATTGTCATAAAACTGCTGCGAAATTTTCTTTTTCCATTGTTATAATATTTCAAAATTTCAGGTTGAATCTTTTAAAATGAAGGCGGTCAAGTTCGTTTACATGATTTCCTTCTTCATTGTTTTTAAATTTTTTCTACTGAGATTTCAAAATTTCTAAAGACTGGATTTTTGTTAATATGATAAATTGCTCCTTGTATTGCACTTTCAAAGATTTAGTAACCTTGCACTTTCATCAAGACATCTTTGAATTTTTTTTTCTTTTTCTTTAAATATGTACAAACTTTAAGAATGGGACCTACCTTTCCTAAATATCAATCTTTTCTATTTATCTGGCTTGTATGTGAAGTATCCTATGCATTTCCTCGATTATGTGATTTCTTACGACACTCTTTCGTCTATGCATGCATTTTTTCAGGTCCATTTATTAACATCACATTCTCAGTCATAATACTAGATGCTAGCTTTTCTAGAAGTTCCTTAAATAAATTTTTTTAGTCGAAATCACTACATTCATCTAGAATGCAAACGTTGGAGATATCATTGATTATTGGTAGTTGAATCATTGGTTGAATTATTGGTACATTATGTATTAAATTATTCAAGGTGTCATGATTGAGACAGCCTTTCCCTCTTGTATAAATATGTGCTGCACCCTTTAAGTTACAGTAATCAGTTGTGGGTTCTGGGCATGCGTCAGCAGTGTTTGGGTTCTTCCTTTGTGGCCATTGGGCATCGGTGTTTCAGCTTCTGTTTTACAAGAATAAACAGCATCGTTCTGTTTCTGTGTACTGCTTGAGGAGCAGGTTATGTATTTGTGTTTTTGTACTTTGAAAGGCACTTTTTTAGCAGAAAAATCTTTGCTATGTTCTCGGTGTATACTTCTTGTCCTTGTCTGTTCTTCCTCTCTGGTTTCAGATTATTAGTATTCATTAAATTTTGTTCTCCTTTCTCCTGATTTTATTTTTGTTGATTTCATTTGCTGCTGTATCAACAATTCTGCACATTTGGAAATTAATTTATCATGGGATTTGTATTGCTCCATCCATTTAAGTTTCTTTTCTGCCTAACCAACAACATTTGCTGAGCAACAAACAATAGTGATCCAAAACTCCAAAATTATCCTAATATTGTATGCAAAAATGTCCATGAAGCAACAGACCCATTCAGCCATTTATTTCTTTGGATTATACTTATGTGTCTATCTGGTTTTTTTCCTTGGTCCAATTTTTTCCTTAGAGAACTTTGGATTGATCACATTTTTGTTTTGAAGTTCTCTGAAAATTCCTAATTAGTATTTTGTAATCATTGAATGTAGCCCATACAAGAAAGGAATCATGCTCAAAACTATTTTACTAGAACAATGAAAGCCAGGTATCCCTTGCCATCCTCAAATCATATACACATAAAAAGCAAAAACTGAAGAACATCATCATCGACATGCATGACATGAAGGAAACATAGCATACACATGAATGTTATTTCATCCAAAATGCTCTGCATCAGAGACTGGTGATTCAATGTGGAGAATTTTCAGCAGGCAATTCACCTACGGAATGGTCAATTTTATTGTTAGGGTTTTGTCAGTGTTTTCTGGCTTATTTAGTTTGTCTCTAGATTTGGACAAAGTTGTTTGCAAGGCTGGTAGTCCTTGGGTGAATTAATGAAAAGCATATGTACAACTAACAGTACTGAAAGGAGATGGATTACCCAAAACAGGAAACCCACCCACCCAAGCACTGCAGCTCCAAGTAACTACACAAAACCTGATAGTAATACCAAACATGAAAACATCAGAGTCCCATCAGATAAACAAAACCCTGCCTGAACCTAAAACCCATTAAGCATGGTGGGGCAGTCTAGCACAACAGCAGGTGGGTGGCACTCTAGCGTGCAGCTCTTGATGTGTTGACTAGATAGAGGCTTTACATTTAGCTTGAATTAGGCCAATCAAGAGGAGATTATGGATGTGATCCTTATCACATTGGGTCATGTTAAATAATTAAGACTTTGTGTTATGTGGGCCCATCTGTGAGCTGCTAACGGTGAGGCTGGGAGCTCCAGACTGAAACTGAAATTAGAGCCTCTAGATCTATTGAACAGTAGAAATGTATTTATGACTTTTGAAAACATCATGAAGTAATTACCAAGTGTTCTGCTTGGTAACATTTGAAACAAATCAACCAAATTTACAACTGTAATATATCACCTATGTTTAATATGTCCTGCAGTAATTGTAACACAGATATCTAAGTTTGTGTTATCTTATATAGGCAAACAGTTTTCTGCTTGTGATGAAAAATTAAACTTCTCTGTACATGTTAAAGCAATTTTACATAAACTTCATATTTTCACCGCAGGTGGTTTGATGTTTTGGACATGCCAAGAGCTTGGCAATGCACCTAAAGGATCCCCAATTGATACTTTTATTCGGTCCTGTCTTTTTGAAGAGAAATTTGCTCTGATGGCCCTACTGCATCATACACTCTAAAATGGACTTTTCGCAATGAGTTTGGCAAGAAGAGAAGGAGAAGTTGATAGTTTGACATGAGGTGGGCAAGAAAAGGAAGAATTGAAAAGGAACTTTCTATCCTCAACACCCTTGACCATGGTTTTGGGTGGCAGGTGTTTTGGAATTTTAATTTAATTATAAACAGGCTCTTTATGAAATAAATGAAATGCGCCTACATTAAATGTTTTAGTTATAATTCACTCATTTTTACATTTTCTAAAAATAAAAGCTTGAGGGGCGTAAGTTTTGAAGCATCCATGATGTTACTTTCTGAGATTTTCCTTTGCTATGAATTGAATTTCTTCTCTGCTAATTTTTTGTCATTGAACATTACAAAACTTGTGGTACATGTTGAATTTATGATTAGTTTACGCTATATTAAATATTTTTTTGATTAATTTTTATTTCCCAATCTAGTCATTAACTGAAGAAGTATTTATTCTCTCTCTGATCCCTGAGGACATTATTGTAACTATCATTATAGTACAGTTTTTGTTTTTTTGTCTTTTTTTTTTCCCTCAGTAGTGTAGTTCTATATTGAAAGCATGCTGAGACTTTTGACCTTTATTCTGCTTCTGTCCTGTGGTAATTGTGACACAGGTCTCTAAGTCTGTGTTGTCTTATCCAGGTCAACAGTCTTCTGCTTGTGACAAAAAGTGTTAGTTCGAAAAAAAAATGTATATGTTAATACAATTTTACATGATAGGAGCCCCACAGTTCCTTGGATCTGCCATACGAGAGATATTTTCCATACACTAGAGTGTCACTGGAGGGCAACTCCAACTGTTCCATGGTCCTGAGCCATGGGAAGGAAATGGGGAACTGCCAACCCTGAGACCTTGCTTACATATGAGCTGTAGTAAATTTGAGAGAAAAAATAGAAATGATGATGATGCTCATAAGTCTGGTTTGAAGACAAAATTTAAGCAACTGTTGATAAGAATGTTCATTCAAATAATAGAGATAAACAAATGGTAGCACTAAGATCATTAATGAAACAGCATTTGATGTAAATAAGTTACAGAAATTACGGTTAGAAGCTAGTTGAAAATCAGAACCGACCAAAACATCTATGGAGGTTCTTTTAAAAGAAAGCCAAAGATGAATAGAGTTTGGAATGACGCCAAACTTGATTTTACTAATCCAGTTGAGGAGAAAGAAGAGGCAAATGTAGTTTTCCTAAGCAAGCAAGATAAAAGCATAATGGATGTGGAAGATGGTACAACAGTGAAAGTGAGAGTGAGGAAGAACCAGTTTTCTTACGGAAGATATAAGTGTAATTTGTGGATGCATTTATTTTGCAATGTTTCATGGAATGCAGTTCTTGAAAAATCTTAGTGCCTACCCTGAAAGCATTAAAAAATAAGTGTATCACAAAGAATGTGGTATGCATAGTTTTCTTTTTGCAATCAGAGCTTCGCAGTGGCGTTGATACTTTATTGAGAATTTGCGAAAACGTTTTCTGTTACTGGATGAAGAAATTGTAGAAAAGCTCTGTGAATCGGTTGCTGCAAGCATTGAAAGAAAGAAGTTATCATGAGTGTCCAATCCTGTGTAGGCAGCAATGGAAGAGGCTTTGATACGTATTTAGCTGCATTTGCATGAGTGATTCTTATTCATCTTTATTATCGTTCCTTTGCACAAACTAGTCACCATGTCCAGATTGCATATTTGTTGTCCCAGGATGATCTGAGTTATGATGGCTGCTTGCGACACATTTCGTTGAGTTGTTGAACAGCTTCAACACATGGTAGGAGACTCCAAGTATGCCCCAAATCACCCCTAAAAAGATTTTGATCTGTGTCCGTCATGTTATTATAATTATTACTTCATTTCTTTCAAATTTGATATCATTGATGACAAGGTATTAAGTGTATGTTATATGTCCGGTTCTCAAACATGTTGAATTAATTGCATCTTTATGTGCTACTTTTTTTCATTCCTAACAAAGGTTCTTGCATACAGGAAAAATATTATTGAAGGAAATAGTTATAGCAAAAAATGAATTACTCCAGTTATCTTTTTTTTTTAAAAAAAATAATTTTTACGTACAAAACAGTTAAAAGAATTCATTTTACAGGTCGGACCTGGACTTTCTATGTCATACATATCAGGAGCAACAATAATGTTTGTGGTTGTGGTCAGTCATACATGATCCTAAAATGCTGAATGTTAATTATAAAAACCCTTTTGGAGCAGAAATTATGTGAAATAGCACCTGAGTTGCAGATTGAGCAGTTTTAACATCTCATATACGTGATTTAAGTATGCAACACAACGATGGTGCTGTTAGTTGCCTTTGTATTTATATGGTGATGGGACTTCTGTGTTGGAGAAGTGGAGACGTGTTGACTTGTTTGAAATGGGCGGTTTTTTAGCCCCTTGTTATGAGCCAGATATATGTGATTTTTAACCATTATGATTGTGATTATGCATATAGTTTGTTTTAAATTTGTGGATTTACCTGTGATTTTATAATTTTAATGGACATCAGTGGTGTTAACCATGTGATTTATAAATTTATCTATGATCTAATGGTGATGGATCTGAGTGTTGATGGTGTTGCTGATGTGCTCATGGTTATGATTTGTGTGATTTGGTGCTGTTTTGTGGATTTATCTATATGATTTGATGATGGTGATAGAATTAAGTGGTGTTGATGAATTTAATTGTTGATGAGCTTGATGATTTGTATAATTTGATACTGAATCGTTGATCTATTTATGATTGTATAATTGTGATGGGTTTGAGGATGTTAATATATTGATGTTCTGTATGTTGAATGACACCTTTGGTATACATTGGTTGAATAATGTATTGGTGATTGGTTTAATGACCTATAATACTTCATTGTGTTTAAATTTGAATTGTGCTAATGTTGATGTGTGCTACTATGGATGTATCAAATAAGTATGTAGTGGTTGTTGATTCAACATCTATTAATGGAATAAAATAGAATGTTGAGAAGAGATGGTGCTGGAATGTTGTATTGTTTGTGAGATTGCTATTGTTATTTTGATTATTCATGTGTTGCATGGCCTATGTGGATCAAAATGATCTCTTAAACTAGTTAGAATGTTTCTTTGTAAACTATGTATATATAAGTTTGGCATCCATAATCTCTAGGTGCCAGTGAGTGAATGCTAAGTATTAAGCAATCAAATTTAGAAAGAAAATAAAAAGGTGATAGTAAGTATGATCTATTGCTATTTATGGTTTTGTAATGTGAAAAGAAAGTAAAATAGAGAGCAACCTAAGCTATGAATTAGGAATAATTGCATTATTTTCTTAAATGATCTTTTGAAAAAATAAAATTAATTAAATCAAAAGTAAAATCTGTTTTCTCAATAGCTGTAGAAAGGTTGCATGATGACCTTTCAATGTTTAACAAACAATGCAAAACCAGTTGCAACATGGAGTGCTTGAAGAAGGTATTTCCTTGGTTTGATATTTTGATTTTATGCTTTTCTTTTGCTCATGGTACCCTCATCTATTGTATAATATGGTTTTATTTTTATAATAGAATTTTAGTGGATAAAGGTTCAAGTATGTTTCCTTATGTAAAAAGAGAGACAAGAAGTGTATATTTTCACATTGGAAGGAATTAAACCAAAGTCCTCTTAGGTAGAAGGGTTGTGTATTCTTTTTAATATTTTTAGGGAAGCTTTAGGGAAGTTTGAATTTGAGACCTAATTCTGGATTTGTTTTAAAATTTAAAAATAAAACATAAATGCCAAAGAAAGCTAGTTAAAATAAAGAAATTAAAATCGAATCTAAGTGAATAAAAATGGCTAGGTAGAGGGGGAAGATAGGGGAGAGGGAGGGACAAAAGGAGACAAAAGGGGAAAAGATGTTTGCAAGGACAACAACACTAAAAAAACATCTTTAAGTAAAATAATAATAATAATAGCAATAGCAACAAAGAGAAAAATTGCATGGGTATGTCAATGAAGAAGAAGTAGCACCTATGGTTAGAAAAAGGTGGTCTTTTAAAGAGGTTTTAAAAATTAAATAATGTGGATACACTTACACCTTTGTTTCAGTTGTGGCTAAATTTGATTTTACTTTTAGAATTCTTGTTTTTGAGAATCTCTTCATTTGTGCCTAAATGACTTGGATTAGAGTTCTTTCCAGCTAAACTTAGGAACACCCATAAAGATGTTTGCTAATTTGGCATAAAGATTTGCCAACAAGGACCAAGGATCTCTTATATAAGGATTGGTGCCACCAATAATGTGAGAGCATCTTATGCCCATCTTGATATTGGAAATCTTGAAAGTGAATTTTTAGTATTGGCATTCTCATGATTTTTCAAGTGTGGCCTCGAATTTCTTTTTATGGAATTGATTTTGGACTTTTTGTTTTATGATTCATCAACTTGTGAAATTTTTAAACCTATAGTAAGATCTTAATTCTGATTTGGATATCTTTCCACAATTTATTAAGAAGAGGAGCTAATAAACAATTTTCTTCTAGCTACAAATTTTGATGATGTGATTTTGCTAAAATGTTGGTTTTAGATTTTTGGAAATCACATAAATATGATCTAAGAAGTTTCCCATGCCTCTTTTTGTTAAAATAAGACCAGTGTTGTGTTGTACAAAATGCCTACTAAGAATAGTTTCATTTTCCTTATGAATGAATGTATAGCAAATTATTGTATCATTAATAATTAAGCCCTTATTTAGCTTGGTATGGTAGTGAATGAATTTTGTATGTTTCCCTTTATGGATTCAAGTTAGAATTGGAACTATGATTGCATTTCTAATTTCAAGATAATTGGATTAAATATTAGTAGTTTGGCCTATATTATTTCCAATTAGAAGAGTTAAATTCAGATGATTTTGAAATGTGATTGTTGTAGGAAAATTAGAAAATATCATTATGCCATTGAATAGATGTGATATTACTAATTTATATGTTTATTATAGCTAACTATTTGGGTAAATAGATTTGTTGATAAAAAATATCAAATATATTGTATAGTTTGAAGAAATCAAAACTTGATTCATAATTCAAAAGTGCATATTTGTTTGTATAAATTTTTATGGTTTCTATTCATTTTTTATAACTGTTTTCTAATTCAGAAAATTAAGAATGGTTAAGCTAAAATCTAAATGTCGAGTTTTGTGCTAGTTGGGCATTATTCATTTTACTTAGCTTTCATTCTATTGGAATACTAAAGAATTAGAAATTATGCTTGAGGAGCATTAAAATTTATTTTAGAGTTTTGCCCAAACCTTATGTGTTGATTAGAAAATCAAATTTTTTTTATTAGCATAAGCAAATCTAGGATAACAAAGTTCATACTATATCTTTACTAGTAACAAGATGATGAGACGCGACTTGCACTGGGCCGTGATATCGCGTCTTACCCTGCGATATCGCGTCCCGCCGCCATATCTATAAATAAGAGGCGGCACTCCCTTCATTTCCCAATCCCAGTTTAGTGTAGCGAAGCTCTGGCAGTTTGATCCCTCCAGAGTTAGAATTTTTCCCGTGTCTGCCCGCAGTGTGGTGAATGTGATTGTACGGTGTCTTTATTCGAGTGTGCTGTACTTGGACACACACATGACCGGCAATAAAGATCGAGATTACTTCATCATTGCAGCATTCACTTAGTTTATTTATTGTTATTTATTTCATGTTATTTATTGCTTTCATAGCACGGTGTAAGTACGACTTGACTACGAGCATCTACGAGTATGTACGGCTAGTTAAGGAATCGGTTACTTATCGCGATTAGTCTCTCAACCCTGAACTCCTAGAAGCGGAACGAGTTCGACTTGATTACGAGCATTTAAGTGTGACTGCTTGGTAGCCCAGTGGTGTAGCTAGGGGGATCTACGCTTGGTAACCCAGTGGCGTATTTGGGGTCTGCGCTTGGTAATCCCAGTGGCGTACCTAGGCCTATGCTTGGTAGTCCTAGTGGCAGTCGTGCACGAAGTCCAAGATGTGTACGGTTGATCAAGGAATCGGTTGCTTGTCGCACTTAGGCTAGATTAGATTTTCTTACCCTTTTCCTCTTAGCGTAGAATTAGTTAATATTATTTTCCACTGCCATCAGGAGTAGCATAGAATTAGGAACACATCATACGCCTCATAGACTAAACCATACGTGACATATGCAAAACTAGTCTAGATGGGAAGACAGCGAACTATGACCTAAGGCTAACTATCTAGGTGCCACAACTAGTCCATCTGCGGAGTTCGACCGGATCGCGCGTGCGACGCTCGTTTCGTATGGTTGAGTGTAGGGGTACCTCGGCACTCATCATTGGCGCCGTTGCCGGGGACTAAGTGTTTTTTTACGCCAATTTAACATAAGGGATATCACTCACATCGTTGTGAGCTTAAAACGAACCTCAGGGTTAATCAGTTAATCAAGAACATTAAATAACGGTGAAAACTGCACAACAATAGAAATGGCTTCTTCTCATGCAATCAACTCACCTAAGGACAATACAGGAGAAAGTCAGCATCATACGCATAACCCATATCGGCCAAGTCCTAAACAGTATTCGATAACTTATACTCACCCCCATGAGTATATTCCTGATTACACTTTTACCCTCCATCAGGATGAACTGCTGCGTTGGAGAGATTCGGTTGGTAATATAGTTTTACCACCAGAT
>MNCI01002555.1:344681-392996 GCA_015680685.1 Gnetum montanum | reverse complement strand
TTGTTGAACAATTCAAGCATCGTACTCCACCTACTGATGGTTTCCGATTCTAAGGACTGGTACCAGCTTTCCGCTTCCTTAGTGAGTGTCCTTGGGAACAACTTGAGTTTCTGCCACTCATTGTCTATGTTCTGCAAGGCACAGGCGTCGTGGAATGCCTGTAGATGATGTTGAGGATCAGCGTTGTATCCCCCTTCAAAATGTGGGATATTATTTATATCCAAACGCTTGATCCTACTATCTTTCAAATGCCTTGTGGGAATCCTAACTGCCTCTCTAATGTCAAGCATACTTCGGGTTGCGAATAGGGGTTCGTCATGATCGTCTCTTTCATGACGTCTGTGATGTCTACGTTGTGGTTCCCTATTCTTCCTACGTCCTTGCCCTTGTCCTAACTCCTCTCGACCTTCCTGTCGAGGCATTTCATCTCGTTTACCTTTACTCTCCGCGCTATGCTCATGGTGGCTGCGCCCAGATGTGGAAGGAGAGGGTGAATGATGTGATGAAGGGGAAGAAGAAGGGGATCCATCACCATGGTGATGTTTCTTACCTTCTCTTCGGCTGCTTGGTCCCCGATCATCATGACGATCAAGATGTCTGTCATTAGTGTGAGTAGTTGTTCCTGTCGTGAACAGCTGGTGCTCACGGGGATCAGAGCCTGGAATATGTATCGTTGATCTAAGGCCCTGATGCCTAACCTCTTCACTAGAGTGAGGAGGAGGAACATCATTTTCTAAGAAACCCATCGTGAGGGGTTCCTCTTCTCCTATTTCACTAATGACGTGGGGAACCTTGCCCTTCAATAGTGAATGTTGGCTCTCCTGCCTTGCATCCCGAATACGTTGGGCATTTGTGGGATGATAATCCCTTGTATCATGGTCATCCAAAACGTATTCTGCGAACAGCTCATGCATGCCAATCTGTACCAAGGCACGGAAAAGCATGTTGGGAGCGGATCGATCTGGGGGTAACACGATGTTACCTTGCATGTCTCTCCACCGCAGTTGCTCATCTTGATGGAAAACAAAGGTAAAATCCGGCACATACTCATCGGGATGAGTATATGTGACTTTGGATTGTTGAGGACATGGTTGATTTCGGTTATGCGTATGATCCTGACTTTCTCCTGTATTGTCCTTAGGTGAGTTGATTGCATGAGAAGAAGCCATTTCTAATGGTGTGCTAATTTTCACCGTTATTTATGTTCTGAATTAACTGATTAACCCTAAGGTTCGTTTTAGGCTCACAACGATGTGAGTGATATCCCTTATGTTCAATTGGCGTAAAAACACTTAGTCCCCGGCAACGGCGCCAATGATGAGTGGCGAGGTACCCCTACACTCAACCATACGAATACGAGCGTGCACGCGCGATCCGGTCGAACTCCGCAGACTAAATGCCTTAACACCACAAGAAACACTTGGGGTTAATCGTTCGTTGTCTTCCCAGGCTTGCTTGTAAGTGTCACGGTGTATGGTTAAGCAAGTCTGAGGTATGTGATTTTTTTGGTATTTTCGGCTTATCTTCTATGCTACCAGGAGAAAGGGTTGAGAAACTAAGCTAACTCTAACTAAAGATCTAAGTCTAAATTAACTAGCGTCAGCATCCGTTCCCACTTACCGGACACACCCTGAACTATGCAACTGCAGCTTACCAAACGCTAATCGTTACTGGGATCGCCACACGTAACGCAAGTGCTCGAAGTGGTCGTACTGAGGCACCTATTTAGCCTACGTGTGATAAGCAGCCGATTCCTTAGCCAGCCGTACACACCCGTGGGTGCTCGTAACTAAGTCGTACTTATCACACGATCTAGCCTAGCAATGAGCAGCCGATTCCTCAACTAGCCGTACACATCAGACCCGGGAGTTACCAAGCGCAGAATCCTGGAATACGCTACTGGGTTACCAAGCATCCAATGCTCGTAATTGAGTCGTACTCATGCATTGCGTCAAGCAGCCGATTCCTTGACTAGCCGTACACGTCCGTAGACGCTCGTAATCAAGTCGTACTTGAACGCACTAGGAAAGCAGGAAATAAAGCAATAAATGAAACCACGTGCTGCAAGGTTTATCCAAACAAGTTCGTCTTTATTGCCGTACACAACTTGGGTTCAGGTTTACAAGTTTCTCGAATAAAGAGCCGTTCACTCTAGGACTCCTACTGCGGGCACATGGGGAAAAATTCTAACTCTGGAGTGATCAATCTGCCAGAGCTTCGCTACACTAGCCAGGATTGGGAAATGAAGGGAGTGCCGCCTCTTATTTATAGATATGGTGGCCGGACGCGATATCGCGTACGCGATATCGCGGCCCAGTGCAAGTCGCGTCTCATCATTGTGGAATAACATCTGATTTTCTAGTCACAGGAGGTCTACACTTAGCCTATACTTATTTGCTATTATTATGGATGAGTTAACAAGGGAAATACAAGATGAAATCCCTTGGTGTATGCTATTTGCAAATGATATTATGGTGGTCGATATAACTCAAGAAAATATTTCTACCAAAATGAAGAAGTGGAGACATGCTTTAGAATCAAAAGACTTAAAAATTAGTAGAAGTAAGATAGAATATATGGAATGCAATTTTAATAATAGCATAAATAGTAGTGAAATAGAAGTGATAATTCAAGGGATCAAAGTCCCTTATTGCAAACACTATCACTACGTAGGATCAATCCTCCAATAAATTGGTGAAATTGAAAAAAAATATCAAAAATAGAATTAAGGCATGATGGTCAAAATAGAGATAGAGTAGTTGTTCTCTATGTGATAAAAGAATGTCATTAAAATAAAGAAGAAGTTTTATAGGATAACAATTAGGCATGCTATCTTAAATGGTGCTTAATATTGGGCAATATGAAAGAGGCATGAATAACAAATTAGTGTAGTAGAAATGTATATGATTTAATGGATGTTGAATGTTACTAGAAGAAATAAATACACACAGACATCAAAGGAAGACTTGGAGTAGACTCTAGATAAGGTACATGAATGATGGCTTAGATGGTTTGGATATGTGCAAAGAAGATTAGACAATTAGTCTATAAAAAAAGGTTGCTACATCATTGGAAAGCCATCAAAAGAAACATCAAAAAAGACATGGGAAAAAACAATTGAAGATGATTTGAAAAAACTACAAACAAACAGGGTTCTAGCTCTTCATAGAGGTAAATGACAAAAAAGAACTCATGTAGCCAACCCTATTTTGTTGGGACAGGGCATAGATGATGATAATAGTTGTGAGGATGAAAATCTAAAAAGGCATTTGAAAAGTATTGGGCTTTTTCTTTAGACTTTCTCTTCATTGGTATATTTAATTCTTAATTTTTAAATATTTTTATTCTTTCACAAATGGTTAATTCATTATGTTGCTAGAAAGATGACGTTAATTCTGATCGGACATGTAGTGATTCTTAAAAATTAGAAGGGTGTTGAAACCCAAAACATTTATTTTTATACATAAAATTATATTAGATATTCCTTTACCACTTTGCTAACACCCGGTTGTTGTTTTTCAAAAATGGGATGCACTATTTAAAGAGGGAAAAAGTTATCGTTGGCCTTATTAGATAGTCAATATCCTAGGGGCTTTTATGTGCATGCATGCCCATACCAAAGTATGGTTTTAGATGTGCAGCCATGCGCTTACCAAATCATCATCATGATGTATTTATAACTCCATTCTGATGGCATGTCCATGCTGAGAAGAGGCCAATATGTGTAAATTGAAAATCCAACTATTCAAACAAGTAATTCACTCTTCATCCACAACTGGCATTTCATTTTTCATGGCTTGCATTTCATTTTCAGCAGCCCACATTTCTTTGTTCATACCATTGAATGTGCAGCCACAAAAAATTTTCAAGAGCAACATTGAGGTAAATGTTATGTTTTCTTTCTTGTCTTGTTTTACTTTGATTACTGTAATGAAGGACTTCTATTGTTGCTTGTTGTGAATGATCTCACTCATTGGAAGGTTTTGGGATTTTTACAATTTTGTGTTCTTGTGAATGCTGATTGCATAGTTTAATAGCACTATTCTAGTTTCTTCTTTAGATTGTGAGCATAATGTGCCTTGCATTCATCTTGTGTTGGGATTTTTCACAGTTTTCAAATTGTAGTTTTAGAGCATTGTATTTTCTACTTCTCTGCTTTAGACTGCAAACTTCTATGAGTTGTAGTAGATTAGCACTGTTTTTGCTAAGGTTTTTCTCTTGTTAAATTTTGCCTCAATCTAGTAGCACTGTTTTCTCTCTTTTTTTGGTTTTTAATTGCAAGGGAATTGCAGTGCGTAGTACGATGGCACTATTTTTAGTTTCTATCAAGTTCTAATTGCTAGGAAAATGTGAATCGTAGTTTGGTAGCACTATTTTCTCTTTCTTTTTGGTTTCTAACTACAAGGAAATTGTGGCTCATAATATGGTAGCACCGATTTTCACTTCCTCTAAAGTTTTGACTGTGAGGAAATTGAAACTTGTAGTCGAGTAGCACTGTTTTCTCTTTCTCCTTTTAGTTTCAGATTATGAGATTGAACAAATCTAGTAATCATGGTGCTTAGCACCATGTCCAAGTAGATGTTTGTTTTTTTTTTCTACAGTTTCAAGTATAAATCTGTATCAACATATTAATGAATGTAGGTTTTAAGTAATTGGTTATATTCATCAAATGTCATGTTTATTATGTTTTTCATTTTGATTTAAAATGTAGGTTTTTAGTATAGCATATTTCCATGTGACCGCAACTTTATCAATTTTTTACCAAGAAGGTTTGGTTTCAAATTATAATACAAGGAATGAAGAGAGGAAAAGGAAGCACACCATAGATTTAGTAGGTGATAAGAGAGAAAAATCTCTAATTTCTAGATGGTTTTCTATCTTGATATAAAAGAAATGTATTTATGGACAATGGCCTACTCATTCTCATGATTGGTTGGTTGTGTCATTTTGTTTGAAAGATTTTTCTTTTGTCACCTTTTTGTAGTGCTTATCTAGAGGAAATAATTACCACATTCACTACAAATTTTATTTTTAAAATAGAAAACCATTTCTTCTCATTGTGAGGATTGTGTTACATTAAAATAATGTTAAACATGTTGAAACACAATTTTGAGATTAAGTACATTTTGGTAGGTTAGAAAATTTGTTTCATCTTATGTTTATATTTTTTAAAATAACATAATAGTAGATTTTTTAAAATGTTTAGATTTATGTTAATACTAGCAAAGAACTACAAGAGCAATGTTGTGTTTGTAATGATTCCAGGAAACTGTCTTATAAATTAATTTTATCTAACCGAGACTATTTTATTTATTACAAAGCTTAAAATTTTAGAAGTGCCACTTCAATGATACTGTTATTAAACAAGATCATAGGAAAGACAAATTTTCAATCAAATCAGATCCATAGCATCACAAGTAATTTCAAGAATTTAGTAAGGTTTTCTTATGGAATAGTCAAATGATATATCATATTACCATTAACTTTTGTGACTTAAGACTTCTTCTTTTTTGTCTTTATTTTTTAAAAAAACTCATCTCTAATGCTTATTGATGAGTGGCGAGGTACCCCTACACTCAACCATACAAATATGAGCATTTCACGCGCGATCTGGTCGAACTCCAAGGAGTAAGTGCTTACATGCCTTAATGGAACAATTAGGGTTAATCAATTGTTGTCCTCCCAAACTTACTTGTATTGTCACGGTTGTATGGTTAAGTAAGCTTGAGGTATGTGATTTTTATATATTTTTTCTTTTTGATTTCTTATGCTAATAAGGGGAAGGGAAAGAGAACTAAGTGACTAACTTACATTAACTATTCATTAAATAAGTTCTAATTGTTCCTAACACCAGTATCCATTCCCACTTGCCGCACACATCCTAGACCAGTGCAACGCTACTGGGATTACCAAACGCTAATCGTTATATGGTTACCAAGTGCTACACACATGCTCGAAGCGATCGTACTGAGTGTATTTAATTAAGAGAGTCAAAGGTTGAGAGAGAGATTAATTAACTAGGAAAGCATTTAAACATTCAACAATAATTAATTATTATTTAGCTTAATTTGTATGCTACAAGGTTTATCATAAAGTTCATCTTTATTGTTGTACACAAATGTGTGCTTAGGTACAAATTACTTGAATAAAGATCTGTTCACTCTATGACTCCTATTGCGGGCACAGAAATTATTCTATCTCTCGAATGGTAAAACTGCAAGAGTGTGGCTAAGGGTCTAGCTCTAACTATTTGGAACTAAGGGTGCCACCTCTTATTTGTAGAAGATGAGGCAGGACGTGATATCGTGACTCATCATACCCCCATGACTGAATGAAAACTCATCCTCGAGTTCCTTACAAAATATTAGGAAGGTATGGGATTATTGACTTGAATGACAACTAATGGTGAATGGGATGATGTGTGAACGGATCAATCATTACAATACATGAAAATATTAGTGTTCATGACTACAAGAGTGAACACTATACACAATTGACATCCAGCCTCATTTGGCAGCTGAGAGAGAAGAGACTGGCATGACTCGTCTACTAAGATGTTAAATTGGCATGACCCATTCACTAAGACGTTAAACTAGCATGACACAGCAACAACAACAATTTCTAAGCAACCTTTCATCATCAAGGTGCCACAACGAGTTAGTCACAAAACAACTCCTAAAGCAACCCCTAAGCCACCCTTTATCATAAGGGTGCCACAACATGATGGCCCCTCACCTACCCAAAGACCAACAGTGGGCAAAATATCGATCCCTCCCTCGAGGGTCGACCCCACTAGTAACTTGGGTAGGCCCACCAAATGGCAACGCAAGAGGAAAAACGAGCACCTCGCAACCCCCATGGTGGAAGCAAAGGCCACAACTAGCAAACAACAACCAAGAACTAGGGCCCCTACCCTCAAGCAGGCCAAGAAAACCAAGCCCAACTCCCCTTCACAAGAGATCTATTTCTCAAACCACATGGAGGGAATCAAGGCCAACACAATGGCTAATGACAAGGACTTTGTAGCCGCACTAACCTAGGTGAAGCAAACACTCAAGAAAAAAAGAACAACGTTGAGCTTGTACGACCTAGTCACAACCTCATCTACTCACTACCAAGCATTGGCCCAAATGTTCGCCTCCATTCCCATTATAGAGGATATCCCTGTAGATGAGGCATCCATTCGTGCAACGATGTTCCCCCCTACACCACAAGAATTGGGTTTAGCAACCTTAACCTTTCACAATGATGTAGTCAAAGTCAACCCCGCATGAGGGGAGGTCACTAGAGCTCCACTATCCATCAGCATTCGTGTTGGATAGTGTACCATCTGCAAAGTGCACGTAGATGATGGTGTAGCAACAAACGTAGTCTTGTACTCTATCATCGATAAGCTAGGCCTAGTAGATGAAATCAAGCCAACCAAAACCACGTGTCTAAAATTCTTCAACGGATCACGTGTCACAGTCAGGGGTACAATCAACTTAGCCTTTGTGGCAGGAGAGTAATTCCCCACTAGCGCAGATTTCACCGTCATAGAGGAGATGCCAGGTTTCAACTTGATTATAGGCAGGCCTTGGCTAGCCCAACTAAGGACCATCTCCTCTCCCATCCACCAAGAAATCCACCTTCCATATGAAGGTGGTCAAGTTATCATACATGGTGATAACGTTTCCTCTTAGACTATCCATGACATAGACATGGCGCAAGTTTTGGAAGAAGAGTTTCTTAGTGGTACACCTACGGTAACCAATGCAATGCCTAAGGCTAACACACCTGAACGAGTGGTTGAAGCCAATAGCCCCCCAGAGGATCCTAAACCTTGCATGCTCCCTAATCCATGCCTGGTTAGGAAGCAATGACATGACCAATACTTTCCCTTGGCCAAAAATGTGGGTGCCTGCATACCCTTTACGTCCACTTGCCATGCATTTTGACTTTTGTTTACATTGCACTAGCCTATGCATTTGCATTTTGGCTACTCACTTAGATCTCGTGTTTTTCTTTGTTTACACATCCATCAAACATAGTTTACACATTGTTTAAAACACATAAAAATACAAAAACACATGGCCCGAAAATGCCTTAAAACTATCCTATGGCTCGGAACTGCCTAAAACTACCACTTTTTGCATTGCTTTTCTTTTTACAACAGATGTTGCTTGATGTTGTTTTTATTTCTAGTTGATTTTTGCAGGATATTGCAAATACATAGCATGACCATGCATGCAGCATCACACCTTATACAAGTAAGGTAATCACTGGTCTGCTATGACTATAAACTGGCACAGCTCGTCCTTGAGTCATGACGTTAAATTGGCACAATAGCTAGTCTTGGGGTTATGACTTGAAACTAGCACCACAGAATGTCTTGGAGTCATGATAGTAAATTGACACCACAGAACTTCATCTAGTATGACACTAAACTAACACATTTGTCTGCCATGACATAAAACTAGCATCCAGAGTCCACTAAGACTATAAACTGGTTTGCCTCTTCACAGTCCGCTATGATTATAAACTAGCACCGCACCATCTGGTACGAAACTAAACTGGCATTGTCCAAAGGGTTATGACATGAAACTAACCCACAACAGTCTGCTAAGACTATAAACTAGTAACATCATCGACGATCAGTAAATACTTGAAAAGATATGTTGCTGCAATTGGATGTACCTGTTCCAAAAAGACTTGCTGCATAATTTGTCTCTTGGACCCAGATGAAGCTGATGCTATTTATGATTCTGTCTACCTTGAAAATTGAACATGGTGGCTCCATCTCCTTGGTTGTCTTCAAGTTTAAAGTGCTTAGTTAATCGATTCATTTGTGGTTTTATTATCTTCTTTGAGTTGTGTTTGCAGGATGACATGCTTGAGACCTTCGTGCACAGATGCATTTCATCATGACGATAAGGTATCACATTTTTCCTAATGCTCACAATTGGGTTAATTAATCCGTTCATAAGTATACTCTCGGTACATTCCCTATTCATTATCATATTCCCCTTATCCTATTCAATTACACCCCCTGGACACACTCTACTCATCCCAAAACTCTTGATACGCTGTTGCACACTGTGATTCTCTAAGTAGTTACAACACAAAACACAATACACGCTACATGATACACATGCAAACGCATGAGCACGAGCATAGCACTGAAAGCAAGCTCTTCCAAAAATAAAAGAAAAAAAGAATAAAGAGAAAAATGCATGGAAAAGGTCTTCATGACCCTATTGACATCATAGACCATAGACTATTGGCTATTCTCTTACAAGCCCCAGGTGAGAAGGCAATTGTCTTGGAAAAATAGTTACCCTCGTGTCTCAAACACTCATGTTGCACATCATCGCATGGCTTTGGTTGTCTACAATGGGCTCCTACAAACACTCTACAAGAGTCATGTTTCTCCAAAGAACGCACTTCCTATGTCTTGGTTCCAAGTCTTTTGAAAATTGGCTACCGACAAGAACTAAAGATATGGCTTGTTCATGTGAGTGCATTCCTCTTCCACAATTCCAACAGCAACTATAACACTTGATCAACTCTTGATTTCCCTAGTTATAACCAATCCCCATGCATCTTAAACTACATTTCCCCAATCCCAATCCCAGTTTCAGGTCCAAAATTGCAAGTTCTTATAGCACATGCTATGCTCATGCTGAGGACATGCTTGCAGCATGAGTCCAGCATGAGCTACCAAAGGTGGTTCAAAACAAGGCATATCAAGCTTAATTTTTGACTTGCAGATCACTCCCAAGGTCAACCACAGATAGGAAACTATTGCACTCAAGAAACAAGCTTCAAAAATCAAAATTTGAAGTGAAATGTATCATTTTCAAGTCACTCACGCTGAGGACATGCTGGCAGCGTGAGTGCAGCGTCAGTACACCAAACACACGCTGGTAGCATGAGTATTGATCACACCTGGACAAAAGCATGCTAAAAAAACACTGAGGACATACCAAGATCAAATCAACTCATGTCGGGAGCTTTGGTGGAACAGAAACACCTCAAACAGCCACAAAACCACTCAAATTGACATCCTACAGCAGTTGATCCATGGTCAAGCGAGGTGGGATCGAATTTGCTTGTTGTACACTATCATTTTCATTGTAAATTTTACACGTTGTAAGATACAGTGCATCCAGTCAAGGATGTAGCCTATCTACACACGTCCAACTCATATGAAGTTGTCCATTAAACACATGTCACATGATCCGTCTTCCTCTCATTTCTGAGCCATTGATCCACCTATGGGTTTCATGCCTGAACCTGGGAAAACCTTATAAATACCCCATCCATTCACTTAAACGGGGTTGGAAATTTTGAAGGTTAACGGCTTAAGAAACACCGACTACCAACTTTTGATGCTCAAACACACCTAACTCTTAGCATCCAAGTACCTACAAGCATATCACCTCGGGGCTTAGCACTTGACTTGCCATCTACATGTGTAGCTAGGCTTTGACCAGTGCACATTCATTCTAAGTAATACAATAGTGTTTATTTTTCCTTCCATTACATTGTTTACTTTGTTTTAAATTCAGTTTACACTTCGTTTACAATACCAATTTTGTATATGCTCTGTTTGCATTTTACGCGTCACTGTTTACATTTTGTGCATCAGTTACAATAACCCCAGTGCGAGCCATAGATTACTTTCGGGAAAGTCCTTGGTTGATTTGCGTGTAGACCATCCAAGGCACTCTACCTTCGTTTTCTTTTCCAGCTTGCCCTCACGTGAAGGCAGGGTTAGCTGTGCCCATCCGATGATCTTTCAGTGTTTATTTTTCCCTTCCAGCCTTACACCGATAATTTCGGTAAGTATAGAGGCCATCCTAATCTAGGACATGGATATGATTTTTCTAGAACCAAAGTAGTTCATCCCTCATTTTGAAATGTAGTGCTTATCTTGTTTCTATAAATTTCATGAGATCAATGACATGAGGACCCCTTTTTAAATCATCTTGAATTCAAGTTAATAACACTTCATCACACTAGACTTGCATGGTTTATGATCTAGTAATAGAGAAGAGCTAGGAGGTAGGTTATGGTAACTCAAGGCATTTTCCATCACATTCTTCTTTCTTGGGTGGTAGGTTAGTTGCAAATCAAACTTAGATAGCATAGCTAATCATCATGCCTAGTTGGGCCTCATCTTAGTTTGATTTAGTAGATAACTGGTGGCCAAATTATTAGTCTTTACAAGAACAAAACTTCCTAATAAGTAATGCCTTCATGATCTTAAGAAATGGACAATGAAAAATGTTTCTTTCTCATGGATAGGCCATCTTTATTCTATTTGATTCAACTTTTGAGACTTATAAGTGATAGGATGATTCTCCTGTAGCAACATGCCATTAATTGCATCGTCACTAGCATTAGTATGTACTTTAAAATATTTTGAGAAATCTAATAATGTGAACATAGGATGAGTGGTTAAGGCCTCTTTGATTTTTTTGAAGGCTTGCTAATAGTTTGAATCCCACTGCCATGGAACTTCTTGCTTTTGCAAATTTGTAAGGGGACTAGCAACACCTAAGAAAGTTTTTATAAATCTACAATTCTAACCCCATGAATTGTTGAATCTCATGAACATTAGTTGGAGTAGGCCATTAGTGTACAACCTCTACATTTTTTGGATTTGGCTTGATCTATCCATGTTCCACAAGGTGTTCTAGAAAGTTTAGCTCTGTACAACAAAATTCATACTTTTCTTTCTTAATGTATAACTAATTTTTCCATAGTTTCTCAAGGACTAGTTGTAGGTGAATGGCATGCTCTTTAGTGGTCCTTTTATATATCAAGATATCATAAAGATAAATAGCTACAAATTTATTAAGGAATGAATGGAATATCTCATTCATAAGGGTACAAAAAGTAGTTGGTGCATTCCATAGCCTAAAGGGCATCACAGTTCATTTGTACAATTCATATGTGGTCACACATGTAGTTTTCTCCTCATCATCCTCTACAATGTAGACTTGATAATACCCTTGGTAAAGGTCTAGCTAGGTGAAATAACGTGTTCTTGCCAGCTGATCAATTAATGGTGTGCTTATTTAACAGCTTATAGTCACAATAGAGACATAATGTTCCATTTTCCTTAGTAATAAATATAATTGGTGCACCTTAAGAAGATTTTTAGGGATGAATGTACCTTTTTAACATAAAACTCTTAAGCTATTTCTTCAACTCCAATTTTGATCCCATTAAGTGATATGGTTTTTGAATAGGTGGATTTGTACCTGGTAGCAGTTCTATTTTATGGTCTACTACCCTTCATGATGGTAGACTTACAAGAAGCTCTTGTGGCATCACATCTTGAAAGTGGTCTAACACTTAAGCTATCTATGGATCAATGCATGTTTGAGGCCCACTATCCTTATAAGGGTTACTAGTTTGCATTGCTAGTAGAAATTTCTATGTGGGATCCCTAACCAATCGTTCCATCATCATAGGAGAAACAAGCTAGGGCTAGACCCCTCATCCTTCCAAATTTGTGTTCAATGAGCTTGAAATAAGCAAGGTGAGGTCTCATGCAAAATGAAAATTAGATCTAAATGTGGTGTAGTAAAAACTTTGGTCTTGTGTGAGAACTCTTGCCCCAAAATAAGATTGAATGAGTCCAAATTTAGAATTGAGAAATCAAGAGCTCCCTACCATGAGCCCACTCAAATAGGAATACTTTGGTAGACATTGATACACCAAAGGGGTTGAGACTTTACAAGTTTACAAGAATATTAAATTGGTTCCATTCCTAGTTATAAGTTCCTTACCAAGGATGGCACCATATAATTGTGGCTAGTGCCATTATCAATTAGGACACTTATTTATTTCGAGCTCATAGTGATTGAGGCCAATTGGACCTGATGTAAATTATTAGGATTAGCATTTTTAAAGCTCTAGACTCCTAACCTCTACATAATCATATCAGACAACTCCATCATCATAGCTAATCTTTGCTACTTTTCTATGGTGCTTTCATTTGTGATTTGAAGGCATGGTTTTGGAAAATACTCAACATCAATTGTTTCCATGAAGCTTATCCCTTCCTATTCTTAGTCCTTCCTAAGCTCAAAGGATGATTTCTCATGAGGTGATTAGTATGGCACAAGAAGCATTGAATTGGTCCTTTGAAGGGCCTTTTAGAGAATTTTTTATTCTTGGTCCCAAGTTTCCATTTAATCCTTGTATCTTAACATTTCTGCTAGGAGCCGTGGATTCATAGAGGACCATCCATTGGATGACTACTCTATTGAATTGATTTAAAAGTGGGAGGACGTGCCTTGCTTTCCCTTTTCTAATTTACCCTTATTTGGCTTTGTAGCCTTAAAATCAAGGAAGGTACTAGCAATAACAATAGCCTCCATGAGCATGTTAATACCTCATCACAGTAGTTCCATTTGCGCCTAGGGCTACAACCCATTTACAAATTTTAAGAAATGGTCCTGATCTTCCATATTGAGAAGCAAGATCTTGAAAAGCATTAATATAATCTTCAAGCTTGCCTAAGTGTTTTAAGGACTCAAGCTTGGTTCTAGCTACCCACTTGGAGTTCCTTGGGTGGAATGATTTAATTAAAGATACCTTGAAACTATCCTAGGTATCTATCATTTCAATTGTAGTACCTTTCTCATGGGCATGAAGAAGGCTAAGCCACCATACATTTACACTTGTTGTGAGGCATTACAATGTAGTGAAGACCTTCTAGGCTATAGGAACACCCTCAGTAGACATGTATATTTTGACATCATGGAGAAAGACATCACTTTTGACATCACTTCTCTTGTCATTGTAGGAACTTGGTTCTCTTGCTTTTATTTGAGCCATAGCTATGGGCTCTTCTACCAAGCCTTTTGCTAGGGAGGACTTCAAGATGGTGTTTTTAATTTTCAAGTTAGATAGCTCTTGAATAACTTTGACTAGAGCATCCTCCATAACCTTTACCTGAATGATTAGGTCATCAACTAGAGATGATTTTTTTGTGCCTCCTAAAAGGATCCAAGGAGGTCCTTATAGAGGATCAAAATACAATTTAAATGACCTTCAAGGATCAAGACCTTGACCTCTATCATTTTCACTCTGTCCTTAGAGTGAAGATTCATCTTGTCCTATGGGAAGTCCATTTCTTTAACAACATAATGGATCACATCCACATTCTCTAGCCTAGGGTAGGCTAAGACCTCATCCACCACTTTAACTTAGTCCCATAAGGTGTAAAACTTAGTCTCATCTTGATCAAGTTCTACCTCAACCTCTTGGTTGGCCTGATCCTTAACCATTCCACGAGCTCCATGAAGCTCCATCTTAACAAATAGGAGAACCTCTTCACAAGGTTACCCACAAAGGAGGAGTGGATAGTAGAAGTTGAAAATGGAAATCTCACAAACAACAAACCCTTTCTACCCCATTATCGAACAAGTTTCACTAACAAAAATGAATATGAGGCTCTGATACCATCTATTACAACATTGTTCCTAACATGTTGTTTAGCACCCTAAGAGTCCCTCAAGAAGATTTAGAATTGGGATGGAGCTCAAGAGGAATATGCCTTAACTATCAATAGTTCTAAAAAATATTCCAAAAAATAATTCATTAGTGTTAGCATGTAACCTAAGCAGTGTTTTGAATACATCAAACATGTAACACTAATATAAGCTAGATAGTACTCCCTTGCTCCACTCATGTGGACACCATGGGAACTACTAGATGAACCCTCCAAATTCATCACTACGTTCTAGTAGTTGGTATCACACCGTAACAAGCACACATAACATCCCATAGCACATCCCATGACACACTTAGTTTACACCCCAACGCAAAGTTAAACTACACAACACTCCTAGGCAAGGTCCTACTGAGTGGGCTAATGAGGAAGGCTAAAGCCCCCTCTTACTAATGCATGAAATTTCCATGCTAGTATGGTTTCAAAGATACAAGAAGCAGAGGACTCCCTGGGCCCCCATAGCCCCTAAACCATGGGGGAAGTAGCAGGCCATCATCAACCCTGCTACCTCTCTCACAATAAATGTATAGTAGAGGCCTTTAAGCTTCTTCTGCTTTACTACAGCCATGCTAGAAAGCTTAAGAATGCAATGAGAGTATTAAAGCTAATTCAAATTTATGGGTTCAAGCCTGATTTAGCAATATACAACATTGCCATTAACGCTCTAATCTTGGGCAACTATATGGACAAGGTGGAGGTTAAGTTTTGACAGATGCAACAAGTAGGCATTGATTCTAATATTTATACCTTTAATATTCTTATGAAGGATCTCTATCATGAGAGAGATGCCTTTTAGAGGATGTCCTCATGATAGGGTAACTTATCAAACTGTACTTACTTATCTGTGTAAGCATGCAAGGTTTTGTGAGATAAGAGATATGCTTAAGATGATGGAGAATAATGGATTAGTTCCTAATGGAGTGACATATGCTACAATGATTTATGTACTTGCAAGACATGGTTATTCAAGTGAAGCCATCAATTATCTTTGGTAGATGGAGGAGTAGGGTTATAGTGTTAGTGTTCTTGAATATGGTACTATGATTAATGCATTTTGTAGAGATGGGAATATGTCAATTGCTAAGACTATTGTTGATGAGCAATGAGTAGACCCTACACCCAACCATACAAATCACCAAGCATTCATGTGCAATCTGGTCAAACTCTGTGGACTTCTAGCCTTCTAAGTACACTAGTCTCTAAGAAGTGAAACTAACTATTGCAATTGTTGTCTTCTAAATTACACTTTTGAAGTGCAAAGGTATGGTTAAGTGCAACTGAGGCATATGATTTTTTATCATTTTTTTTTGTTTTGTGTTTTAAGTTGCATAAGGATAAAGAATAAAGAATAAAATAAAATAATTAAATTGCTAATTTAATCTAACTAGCTACACCTAACTAATCCTAACATAAGCCTTTGTTTCCACTTGCTTTACACATCCTAAACACATTTAATGCTACTAGGTTACCAAATGTTAAGCATTATTGGGATTACCAAGTGCTAATCATATGCTCAAAGTGGTCATACATATGTGCTTAATTAATTACTATTTAATCGATCTTAATTCAGCTTAATTAAAGCATTAAAGAAATCTTCATAAAACATTAAATGCATAAATAAAAAATTAATCTATTTCAAAGTGCTACAAGATTTCTCAGAAAGCTTATCTTTATTGTTGCACACATTGCAATCCATACACTCTTTAACTCCTACTTTGGACACTTAGAAAAATATTCTAACTTTCAAATGATAAAACTGCAAGATCTTTACTACAACTATGACAAAAGATGTCATAGAAAAGGTAGGTGAGCATGGATTTATAGGAAAAAATAGACACTACATCAATGAGGCTACATCAATGCATCAAATCCCATGTCAATAGGGCCATGTCGATGAGGCCTCTTTGATGGAACCCAAGAAAAAATGACTCATCATACCCCCATGACTAAATAAAATCTCATCCTTGAGTGAACAAAAGGAAAAACAAGTTTCTTACAAAATTTTGGAAAGGTTTGGGATTATTGAATAACTACTGACATACACAAACAAAACACACATGGGCAAATACTTAATGCCTGAGTATATGGAACTACAATCATTACAAAATTTTGGTATTCAGAAAAAAAAATAGAACACTAGGATAAAAATTACAAATACAATTCCTTTGATGGTGTGAAGATATAGAAGAAGTTCAAATGGTCCTAGGTGGTGGAGGTTCATGAGGCTCTGAAGGACCTTCTCTTGCTTCAGGTGCATACGGTGGTTGAGGCGGTTATGGCTATCCTATGGTAGTTGCAACCTCTAGTGAAAGATGGAAGGCATCCAATAGTGCATTCATCTTCTCTTTCGTACTCCTAAGATCATTCATGGTTCATGATACATTGTGAATGTGGGCTAGTGTGGGAACATCCCAAGGATAGAGCATTGTTGGAAAAAACTCCTTCACATTGACAAACGAGACAACAAAAAGTTTGCATTCAACATCGAATGCCTTTATTGCATTCTATAGGTCCTAGTAGTTAGTTAGCCTCCTAACTAGGTTCTCAACTATAGACTATTGATTGGTGAAGTGTTTCCTGAGAACATCAAGTTCTGCATTTTCCACCTCAAGCTTCTACTTGGTATCTTTATGATGCTTGAACTTAGCTTCGTACAACAAGTACAAAATATTCACCTATTTCTCTAATTTAGACTACAACCATATGATAGTTAGCATTGTTATATTTGTATAATGGAGATTGGAAAGCTCCATGTACTTCATCATTTCCTTAATCTATAGCTTCTTCATGTGGATTTCCATCTTGTTGTAGTTATTGAGCCCATCAAAGATAGGCTACCAGATATCTCCTCCTTCCTTGAGCTATTAGAGGGTTTCGTTAACTTTCACCTTCATCATATGAATATGTTTTTTATTGATTTCTTTCTATAGACCAACTTAATCTCTGTAGTGATCTTTGACTCTCTCAAATTTGAGTCCTCATTTTTCTAGGTGGCTACCTTTATTGCAGATTTTTGGTGAAGGGCTCAGACTTCCTCCATGGAGAGATTTCTATTTTTGGTTGAAAATCTCCTCAATTCTATATTTACTCTGCTTAGCTACTCCTACTGTTGAAGGATGAAATTTTGAATTTGTTGCTTTTGCACATCAACATTTTGTAGGTGGTGATTCTTTGAGTTTAGGATGACATTCTCCTAGTGAGTCTAATCCAAGGATTTTTGGATATTGTGCATGGTGGCATTGGCCAAGGATTGATAAAATTTTTTTATCTCCTTTACGTCCTTAGCCTTCTTGAGCTTTTCCTGAAGTTGTTGAAAAGCTTCATCATGGATTAGTGTAGGGCTAAGGTAGGCTCTTAATTCAATAACCTCTATAGCTAGGCATTGGTTTTAAGCTTGGACTATTTTGAGTTTCCCCTCCATGATAATGCATTTTCCCCTTGCTTCTAGCAGCTCTAACTAGGTTGTAGTGATTATATCCAAAAGATCAAAGATATTTGAAATTGGTTGCCCAATTCCTACTAGCTGGTCTAGCAGCTTTTCATGCTAGGTTGCACTTAATTTATCTCTAACTATTCCTATGAACATTTGCACATCTCAAAGTGCATAAACATCTGGTACAGAAATTATAGGAATATTTAATACCTCAAAAATTCTATCAGCAACCATCTCTACTATTGTCTCCTACCCATGGTGTTCCATCACCAAGCTAGTCATCCCCTCACCCTCCTCTAGATGCACTAAGAAAGTAGTGGCATTTCTAGAGATTTCTGGGAATTGTTGCTATTGTGAGAGAGAGACTGTTACCTCTAGGGTGCTACAATTTGATCTTATTAGTAGCTGCATTCTTTGGGCTAAAAATATTAGTCCACCTCCCTCCATCTAGCTGATGGTTTAAGCCACTTTGTTGAGGTGACTCATCATTGGATGATACATAGATGGATTGCCACCACTCATTCCTACTCACTACTCTTGCTTATGTAAGAGCTACTCTCAAATGCCATGCATTCATTTAAGGGTAGTGTGGAACTTTGACATTATTTCATGAGTGGGTGGAGGTGGTGGTGGTTGCTACTCCTTGGTTTTGGCAAGGATCTTATCCTTCATCATTTTTGCCCAAGAGGTAGAAGTAGCATGCCAAAGTGTAGCATTGGCATAGAAAACTATTCATTCCCTTTTGCATAATTTTTTGATGAGGTAGGGAAAGGGCAAGGCCTTCCTTCCACATTCATTTTCCTTAAATCACTTCTCTATCTCTTGATAGATTAACTGTTAAAGGTTCATTGGGAATTTTCCATTTAGAACAACACACACATAGGTAGAGAAGGTAGTCACCTTATTGGCCCTCACCATTGGATTGAGGTGATAGACCACTATCTTGAAATATATGCACTCTACTGGGGTAAGTGCACCATACTTGTGGTTCAGTACAAAGCATCGATGGGTTCACTCCTTCTTTGATTTTGGGTTTTCTTGTGTAGAGATCTTTGCCATATTTGTTCTAATATCAGGCAACCCTAGGGCCTAGGCAATAGCTTCCATTGATTAGGACACTTGAATGTCCTTGATCTTCATAGTGGCTCCCACCTACCTATCATTCTAGAAGAGACATGTCTCTTCCATGTACCACTCCCCATTGGAAGTGATGATTGGCCACATGGGAGAGTTCTACAACTACATCTTGACTTCTAGTGGAGCATGTTCCAAGAATGGTCCAAAGTTCCATTCTTGAAGAATTAAACACTGGATTTTATGAGGCTTAATCTGATTAAGATAGGGTTAAGTTAATGTGACCTCAAGTCTTGGCATTGGTCCTGGCACCTCATCTCAATGGGATTGTTCCATTATGGCTACTTTCTCAAGAATCTATTATATAGATTCCACTTCCAGCTCCTCTCGAACAGGTCCCATTACATTAATTTTTGCTACCTACTCTTGGGCTTTCTCTTGCTACTCCCTTTCAACTCTTAGTTATTTGTCCCTTGGTTGAGATGGTCCTCCTTCCTATAGGCATTTTGATCTAGGTTCCATCTATAATTACAACATGACCAAAGATTAGCACTTAATGTACAACTTTGAAACATTTGGAATACCTTATCTCTTGGGGTAGTTATACCTGGCTAATTTGGGATCATGGCCTGTTTGATTATTTTAACATTATTTTATTATTATTTGATTAGATAGGTTATTAGAGTGTGTTGGAAGGGTTTACCCTTATAGGTTGATGATTTAATATTATTTTATTCATTAAAACCATGGGGGAGTTAGAATAATTTTGAAATTTTTTGTCAAAAACCTAAGGCCCCTACGATATAAAGTGTATCTTTGGAAGCTGTAGGGCTAAAGAATAAAGTGAATCAGACAAATATTTTGAGAGTTATGAACTCTAAAAGGTTTTGGGCTCTAAAAAATTTCAAAAACTCTCCTTACATTTGAAGAAAATGGAAAAAAATTCCTAAGTGATGAGTGCCATTTATAGATTTTTTTCCTTATGTCAACTAGGCCTCATCGACAGGGCCTAGTTGATGTGGCTATTGACCACTATTGATCAAGTCAAAATTCAAAAAATATAAGGATTTTTTGAATGAAATTAGAGTTAAATGGAAACCCAAAAAGTGAAGAATATAATAAAATAAATGAAAAGAATTTAAAAGTTCACAACAGATGGAGAATGTTTAGAGAAATGCCTTAAGGAGCACATAGTTGGATGCAATTGATGGGGAATGCAAAATATTTGATTACCAAAATGTCTAAGGATAAGGGACTTAACTAGCCCAACCAAGAGCTATGCAAGTGGGTCCTTCCCATAGTAGGCTTATATCCTTTTTGCCCTTGCATTACCTCAACTAAGGAGTTAGTGGGCCCCATAGTTGATTAACGGTTATGAAAAGCTAAGGATTAAAACTCGAAGAATCTACCTAAGAATTTCAACATGTCAAACTAAGACATTAAACAAAAAAATGAAAACTGGTAGTGAGGTGATTTAAGGAGAGCATTGATGGATGAGATAGAGAATGAAATGGATGTCCCAATCATGGTTACATGAAGTCCCTTGTAAGTTTCATGGTTAAATGACCCGATAAAGTCCAAACTTAGTCCAGACCAAAACTAACCACTTTTAGTGACTTTGCATCACCACTCTAGGACCTGTCCACCTTCTTAATACACAAGAATGATCCCACGGATAACCACCATTCCTTATTTGCAAAGAAAAGAGAAGCAGGAAGTGAAAAATGACCTTAGTTAGAGGGGACCTTCAGGCATGGGTAACATGTCTTTCTAGTACCATAACTAGTGTTTGTAGCTCATTTATTTTGTCTAAGAGATGTGCTTTGAATTCCCATCATGTTTTCTTTGAACATTTTATGTTTTTCATAAATTTTTGGATGGGAACCACACCATGCAAAGACTTATTCAACTTCATATTATCGGTGAACACTGAACGGTAAAAGTTCCATGAAAACACACATGCACTCAAACAAGTAGAGAGGTGCAAAGAGTATTGAATTCCCTTGAAGTCCCAACCTTTTCAATCCTTTGAATCTTTCCCAATTTTGGAAACTACCAAGGTCACAAGTTCATTAAAGTTTTATTAGTAAAAAAGAGATGTCATATTTCCAAAATTGGAAAAACCATAGAGTTGGTGGATGGGTGGATGATGTGGACTCATTGCCTGTTGCATGAAAAAGAAACCTATCTTAGTTATTGGTCATCAAAATTCAAAAATAGAAATAAGACATTAGCAATAAAAAAAATTAAGTACAAACCACCATTAGCAAATAAATACATCACTATGTCTTGTTGGCAATAAAGAAATTTATTAGAAAAACATAAGAAAATTTTACACACAAAAATAAAGTATAATATATAAGAAATTGTAAAATATCCAAGAAAGATAAAACATAGTAATGATGTTGTAAAAAAAAATGGTAAAAACAAAAAAGTATAAAATAAAAATGGAATAAAAACAAAGAAAGTGTTAAACAAAAAAGTAGAAAAACTATGGAGCCATTCAATAGATAAGCATGGATGACCATCTCTCCCATGACTAAGTTGAAAGAAAGAGATCTAAAAGATTGAACATGGCTGTCCATTCAATGAGGTGTTGATTGCACTAGCTTGCATGGGCTCATGGAAAGGTGTGACTTGTTGTGTGTTGATCGGGTACTTTTTGTTTAAGATTTTTGGTTTGTAAATTAACATGGATCCAAAAGAAGAAGTTTCATGAATGATGTAAGGCCCTTTCCACAATGTCTAGAACTTAGTTCATTGAGGTATGTGTGTGGTGTTCTAGTAGAGGTCCTTGTCTTCAAGTTGAAATTTCACTTTCCTTATCCTAAGGTCATGGCATTGTTTACTGAATGCTTTGTGCATTTCATCCAAGGACAGAGCTACCAATCAATTCTCACCTAGTACATTAAGATTGATAAACCTATCTATTTGTGCTAGGCTAAGGTCAAGTTCAAGGTTACAAGCTATTGAAAGTGTATGGAGCTCGAATTGAATTAGCAAAGTTGGTAATTTTCCATACATCAACTCATAGGAAGAGTACCATATAAGGAGTTTCTATGTCAAGTGATATGCCCAAAGGGAATCATTAATTTTTGTGTTCTAGTCTCTCCTATATTTGCTAATTTTTCTCATTAATATTTTCATGATCTCCCTATTGGTAACCTTTGCTTGACCATTGGCTTGGGGGTGGTAGGGTGTTGTCAATTTATGTTCAACCCCCAAGCATTGCATGAGCTTGTGAAAGGTAGCACCTATAAAATGAGTACCATTATTAGATATTAGTGAACATGGCACTCCAAACCTATTTACAACATTTTGTTATATAAACCATGTAGTAATGGAGGATGTATAGTTAGTGATGGTTGTTGCTTTTGCCCATTGTGTACAATAGTCAAAAATAATTATTATGTACACCTTTTCATTTAACATAGGTGTGATGGGATCCATGAAGTCTATGCCCTAAATGTTAAAGGGTTCTAGTGGTTGGATTCACTGTTGAGGTCCCTCAATTTGAGTAGTCATCCAACCATCTTATTGAAAGCATTTACAAGACTAGATAAATTGGTGGGCATCCCTAAAGACTATTGGCAAATAGTACTCTACCATCAAGATTTTAATGGCTGTGCATCTCTCTACATAGTGGCCCCCACAAGGACTTTTATGAGCATTTTGGAAAATCAATAGTTGGTTAGCATCAGGAACACACCAACAAATTAGGCCATTAGCACACACCTTGTAAAGGTGTCCATTAATCTCCATGAAATGTTTAGCCTAATGAAGAAACTATTGTTTCTTCTAGTGGTCTAACTCTTGTGGCATCTCTTGAGTGAGAAGATAAGTGAGGATGCCATCATACCATTTTGATTTAGTGGGCACTTATTCATTTATTACATTAGAAAAGAGGAATTCATTAGGAAATTGATTAGAGAGTGGGCTCTCATCCTCTTTGTTATCCCATCATAACTGAGAAAAGTGATCAATGACCACATTCTTAGTTCTCTTTTGATCTACGATTGTGAGATCAAACTCTTGCAAGATCACCCACAACCATATGACATGGAGGATCATCATTGATTTAATCATTAGGAAGCAAATGGCATTGTGATTAGTGTACATAAACACCTTATATTCAAGCACATAGTGCCTGAACTTCTACAAAGGATACACCACAACCATTAGCTCTTTCTTCATTATGGTGTAATTGAGCTGTGCTTCTATAATGCTTCGTATTATGCAATGAATATAATATGGAAATTTTTGATCATTCAACTATGTAAGCATAGCTCCCAAGACAAAGTTTGATGCATCCATTATGATGTGAAATGGATGAGACTAATTAGGTGCTGATAGAATTAGAGTTTCTAGAAGCTTCTCCTTAAGCTGCGAGAATGCCTTTTCACATTCTTTGGTCTATATGAATGGAGCATATTTCTTTGTGAGCTCGATCAAAAATTTTGCAATCTTAGAGAAATTCTCTATGAATTACAAGTAGTAGCCAGTGTTTCCAAGGAATGACTAGACATATTTAATGGTTTATGGTTGGTGAGTTATTCCTTGAATGACCCAAATTTTTTCAAGGTTCACCTCAATCCACTCTTGAGAAAATTTTGTGCCCTAACACAATGCCCTCCTAGACCATAATATGGCTTTTTTTACCAATTAAGTTGAGATTAGTCTCCATGCATCTTTTAAGCACTTTCTCAAGGTGGTCCATGGCTTACTTGAATGTGGCATCATAGGTGGAGAATGTCATCCATGAAGACTTCCACCTCACTATCAATTTGTTGCTGAAAAATATGTAGGACAAGGTGTTGGAAAGTTGGAGGGGCATTGCATAGACCAAAGGACATCTTAGAATATGCAAAACTTCCCTAGGGACTTGTGAATTATATTTTAGCCTAATCCTTAGGTGTGATCTAAATTTGGTTATCACCATTATAACCATCTAGGAAGCTATAAAAGCAATGCCTAGAAATAGTATCCAGCACTTGGCCCACAAATGGCAATGAAAAATTATTTTTGAATGTCATCATGTTCAATAGCTTGAAATCAATAAAGACCCACCATTTGCCACATTTCTTTGGCATAATTACAAGTGGGCTAATCCACTCACTATCTACAATTGGATAGATGAACCTTTCCTTGAAGAGTTGTTCAATTTCTTCTTTGATGATTTATTTCAATTTGGGATTCAATCATCACTGTAGTTGCCTCTTTGGCTTCATGGCTAAATTGATATAGATGAAATGCTAGCATATCCTAGGATTAATCCCTATGATTTTAGGATATGACCAAGTAAAGGCTGTTGGCCATTTGTTGACCATCTTCAATAGCATCCTTTTTTGTTTGGGAGAAAGGTTGGCATTGATTATCACTAGCTTGACATTTTTCATAAATGCATATTCCATGCTAGTAGGTAGAGTTTTCAACTTTAAGGGTTCCTGTTTAAAACTATCAGGGATTTCCAACTCTCCCCAATTGGCACCATCATGTTCATCCTTGGAGAATTGGTGATGAACTAACTTTAGTTCATCCATTCCTTAAACATAGGCATAAGTTAAGCTCCCAGTAGGTTCCACACAAAGTGTGTTGCTTTCAAAATTAGCTATTAGCCACTAGCTTCCCTCTTGTCTTGTGGCTGCTATGTATAGGTACTTTTGGATTTAAGATTCATTTGCATAATATCTACATGCTTTAATTGATGTTATTTTAATAGACTAGAGGTTCTACACACAGTTGCACTCTGTATCATTGTATGTGATGCATGGAACTTGCTTCTTCTTGATCTTTCCAAATGCATTTTCCTTGGAAATCTCCAGGGAGAGATCTTTAATGCTCATTCGTGCATCAACAATGCTCAACCAAGCCCTTCCCATAAATATTTTGAAGTCCCCCATGTAATTATTAACCTTGATTACATGGAAATTAATAGGATAAAACCATTCAAAAATAGTGGTCACAATGTCCTCCACTAGTCCTAAAGGAATAGTGATGGACTGATCTACAAGTTGTAAATGGATGTTGCTCTTCTTGAGAGAAGGTAAGCGAAACACCACCAAATTTGGGTAATAGCACTTCAACAAAAAATTTGCCTAAGTGTTATCATGAGGCAAATTTTTTTCTAAGTGATTGGCCCATGATGCCACTACTAGGGCTATGCTTTAGAGCATAGCCAATGTAGCATGCAACATAGAACCAAATTTGCAAAATTTTCTAAGTGTCGACAACAGTTGCAAAATTGTTCTAAGTGTCTTGCTATACTTCTATTCATCCTACTATGCTCTTGAGTGTAGCAGCACTCGAGTGGCCAATTTGCATTAGTGTCGAGGTAGAAGTTATCAAACTAGCTCAGCATGGAAGATGCATTTGGTAGGTTTTCTAACTCCTAAAGCTACCCCTCTTGCTATGCTTTTGAGCATAGCTAGTGTAGCAAGAACAAGGACTACAATTCTTCCTAGATTTTTCTAAGTGTCCATGTTATGCCTTGTCCCACCTTGCTACACTCACGAGTGTAGTAGTGCTGGACTTTAGTTCTTTGCAAAATTTGCCTAATTGTTGGGCTACGCTCTAGAGCATAGCTAATGTAGCAACATGGAACTACCTCCAAAAGCTTCCATAGCTTAGCACAGGCCTTCATTCTAGCTCCAGCACTCCTCTGGCAAGCAAGATCATCAACTTGCACTTTCTTTGCACCCCCACTATGTCCCAAAATTGTACCTATGCTTGATCCCACTCAAAAGAGGACAAGTGTAGTCTTGGAGCATAGCCTCCAAATTGTACTATTTTGCACTATTTGCAAATACATTGTGGTATTTTTTGACTTTGGCACATGCAATCTTGGTAGCGTAGCCATAGTTTGGTAGTCTCTCAGGGTCCACTGGAGCACACCAAAGTGTAGCACTAGTTGCTCTAGTGGGAGCGTAGCAGAGGTTAGCATAGCCCCACCTATCCCTTTGCCATGTGGTGCTTGATCTACACTTCACGCTAATCCCAAGCCTATAAATACCCCCTCATTCCATACTCTAGGGGTTAGTAATTCATTCTAGTGGTGGGAATTTGAAGTATTTGGTTGGCAAATCCAAGCAATATTTGGCATTTATAGAGTACCACTTGGCACTTGAGGTACGTTAAGCACCTTGCACAATGGAGTGTATCAATACCTTGGCAACACCTTCTCATCCCATTTAGCACTGTAGCACACTGCAGCCCATAGGACACTACAATAGCCAATCCAATAGGCATAGACTTTGTAGAAAATGTCAATCTTCACCCTGGGACATCCTAGAGACTGTGGCTAGTTGCTACTATGCTTGTTTGTACATCACGTACCTCCTCAATGCTCATTTGTAATTGTTACATTCCTCATTTGGGGTGGTGTCCTTCTTTCTTTTTCTCAAACTCTATTGCATTTTAAACATTTTCTTTGACATTTAGTACCACATTCACATTTTTTTCTACTTTACGTGTTTGTGCATGCTGCATTGTCATTCTCATGTCAAGAAACCTTGCTATGCTTAGGCTTAGCCGACCTTGGTACCACCAAGAACATTGTTAAAATGCTTAGCATTACCTCACAATGTTAGCACTTGCATTCCAGCTAACCACGCCACCCCTCGGCTACACTCGATACCTTGGTTGTAGCCACAAAAGTCCTTGTTTAATCAACAAGACCATCTAGGGCACTCTACCTCTATTTCCCAGCAAAGGCCCTCATGTAGGAATGAGGTCGAGACTGTGTGCCTACAAATCCCTCAGTGTTCTAGCTATTGACATTTTCATTCACTATAGTAAGTTCTAGGCATTGTACATTTCATGGAAAATTAGATTAACTCTAAAAATTGAGTTAAGAAGAGCCTTACATGGCTCATTCCCAACAATCTACAAGTAGATGAGAGGGCTTCCAGGATCAACATTGATCCAATTAGATATAGTGTGGGTTAACATGACTATGTGGATCTTATGAGGCATTTGGTTTGAAGATCCCTCAAAAGGAATGGATATATAGGATGAAGGAAACATAGGGTGACTAGCCTCATAAGTAAGTGAGGGATTAATTGGGCTATTGGTTTGGAAGAATGTTATTTTATAGGATCTAGGTTTTGAACTACTTGGCTAAGGAGATGGATTTAAGTTAATAGCTTTGGTAGTGTTACATTGCTATGACTATGTGGAAATTTTTTCCTACATGAATGGAGCATGTGGCAATTAGGTTGAGGATGGAGGGGCATGTGCTGAAGGATGAAGAGGATGATAAGGATATGGGGTTTCCCCTATAGTAGATGGAGAATGAATTCTATAATAATCTAGAGGATAGTAGTAATGCTGAAAAGAAGCATGACTAGAAGAGTCATGGAGAGACATTGGTTGCTGAACATAGTACCTATATGGATATAGCTACCTATAAGTGTACTACTACCTCAGTGATGGCATCCCCCATGACTGTGAGTGTTGCCACTACTGACACTACTCATAAAGTTGTTGTGGAACTCCACTTGGAAAATAAGCCTATTATTGTTGGTGGAATTGCCTTGGGTTTCCTTGAGGATAAGGTAACTTTTTGGGTTCTTACCTTCATACTAGTCTAGGATCCAGAGCATACACTCCAGATTTCTATAAGTGTGACATAATAGGACAACATCACTTGGGATATTTATATTGGTAGATGTCACACCCATCATTGTTATATGATTCTAATTCCACAACCTCTTCTATTGTCGTAGCCTTGCCCTTAACCCTTTTGTAGGCACATTTAGCTTCTTTCATTCTCTTGTTGTCATGATCACAACCTTGTTCTTTGGATTCTTCCACAATTTTCAAAGTAGTTTGTAATTTTTCATTCAAAGAGTCCCACATTTTGTCAACCTTCGTCAAAATTTTAGATATAATTTTTTGAATTGGTAAGGTTTTTTGTTGCACCACCTCATCAAGTGGTGCGTCTCCCTCATTGTCACAAAATTGAACATTTTGATTTTTGATGGAAGGGTTCTGGTTATATTCCTTAACACTTTCCCATTTTCTTTGCTCATCTTCTTCTTTTTCAACCTACTCAGTTAGCCTTTAAATTTGATGGGCTCCTAGTTTTAATAGTCTCCCTTGGGCATAGACCCGAAGAGTCTTCCTTGATATGGAAAAGTTGCTCCCATTGAGAATAACCATGGCTAGGACATCTGTGTAAAAGGGAATAATACCTACACATGACTACATCTAAGGATTCATGTGTTCCTTATCATTAGCCTTGTATTTGCTTTTTTAAATTGAACACTTTAGAGTAGGGATTTGCTCAAGCATTGTACTCCATTTGCAAATTGATTTTGGCTCTGAGTAGTACCAACTTTCTGTTTCTTTTATGAGTGTTCTAGGGAATACCTTAAGTTTATGCCAATCATTTTCTATGTTTTGTAAGGCACAAGCATCATGAAAGGCCTAAATATGGATTTGTAGATTTTAGTTATATCCCTCCTCAAATCTGGGGATATTGTTCATATCCAACTGCTTGATTCTTCTATCTTTCATAAGCTTGGTTGGGATCTTGATTGCCTCTATGATGTTCAACATGCTTCAAGTTGCTAGTAAGGGTTCATCATCTTCATGATTTTGATGATTCCTATGATGTCTCCTGCTACATCTTTGATCATGATGTAGCCTATGATCATTTTCCTTCCATTCACCTTCATCACCATTTCATCCTCTACAGTTTTGATTATATTTAGAGGAGGAGGAAGAAGATGTAGATAAAGAAGTCGAAGAGAAAGAAGGACTACCACCACCATGATGTCTACCACCTCTTCTCAACTTTTCATGATCATGATCATTAGGTTTTCTATCATCATGATGCTTTCTTGAGGCCCTACCTTGACTTCCACTTTTTCCTAAACCCAGATTGTTGATAGTGAACTGTAGATTTAGGTTCAAGCCCCCATCACCAATGTCAAGGGTTGGAGAGTCTTCATGTTGAGAATCCCTAAAGGGAGGATCCTCATAGTCATTTTGGTTTAGTAGGAATAAGAGGTTGGTGAACCATTTCCCCTTCATAGCTTCATGGCACTTCTCTTGGTGTTGATCTCATTTGTGTTGTGTTTCTATGGGATGGTAGTATTGATAGTCATGGTCCTACACAACATATTCATCATGGAGGTCATGGATGTCCAACCTCTTAAGAACTTGGAATAGCATCCCAAGAATAGATTAGTTAGAAGGTAACACAACGTTGCCCTCCATATCCCTCCACTGTAGCTGCTCATCTTAATGTAGGATGAAGGTGAAATTAGGTACAAATTCATCTGGATGAGTGTACATCACCTTGAATTCTTGGGGCATTGGTGGTTTTGAATCATCATGCCTATGAGAAGAAGATATTTTGGATTGGAGAAAAATTTAGTGTGCTTATATTATAATTGTAATTATTAATTTTTTGAATGATTGCAATCTTAGAATTCATTCTAATGATCTTAGATAATATTCATTAAGTCCTAGATAGTGCATGTATGAAACTACAAGTCCCTAGTAATGATGTCAATGATGAGCAACGAGTAGACCCTACACCCAACCATACAAATCACTATGCATTCACACGCGATCCAATCAAATTCCATGGACTTATAGCCTTCTAAGTACACTAGTCTCTAGGGAGTGAAACTAACCATTGCAATTGTTGTCTTCCTAATTACACTTGTGAAGTGAAAATGTATGGTTAAGTGCAATTAAGGCATATGATTTTTATCATTTTTATGTTTTGTGTTTTAAGTCAGATAAAGAAAAATAATAATGAATAAAATAAAATAATTAAATTACTAATTTAATTTAACTAGCTACACCTAACTAATACTAACATAATCATCTATTCCCACTTGCCATACACATCTTGAACACATTTAATGCTATTGGGTTACCAAACATTAAGTGTTACTAGGATTACCAAGCATCATGCGTATGCTCAAAGTGGTTGTACTTATGTGCTTAATTAATTACTATTTAATCTAGCTTAATTTAGCTTAATTACTTAAAGCATTAAAGAAATTTTCGTAAATCATTAAATGCATAAATAAACAATTAATCTATTTCAAAGTGTTGCAAGGTTTATTAGAAAGCTCATCTTTATTACTGCAGATACTGTTATGCTTAGGTACAATGATGCTTAAATAAAGATCTATACACTCTTTAACTTCTACTATAGGCATTTAGAAAAGTATTTTAACTTTCACATGAAAAAACTATAAGAGCTCCACTACAACTATGATAAAATATGCCATAAACATAGTGGGTAAATGTGTATTTATAGGTAAAAATAGACATTGCATCAACAAGGCCACATCAATGTATCAAATCTTACATTGTCAGGGCCATGTCAATGTGGTCATGTTGATGGGGCTACATCAATGGGAGTTGAGAAAACAAAACTTATCAATTGTGAATGAGATATTTTCAAAGGGATGCTTGCTTGATATGATAACTTACAACATAGTGGTCAATTATTTTTGTTAGATGGGAAATGTTGATGAGGCAAGAAAGTTGTTGCATCTTATGATTAAAAAGGACTATCACCTTAATACTATGACATATACAACACTTCTTAATGAACTTTGCAAAATAGGTAGGTCCATTGAGGAAAATAAACTTCTTGATTCAAGTGGTTCTAATGAATGAAAACCAAATAGCATCAGTTATAGTGCAAGCATGCATGGTCTACGGAAGGAAGGAAACTTGAAAGAAGCTTATTGACTCATTAGTGAAATGTTGTATAAAGGATGCAAGAGAATATGGTCCCTAATATCAGAGTTTGCAAGAGAATAAAAGAGAAGCTAATTTATGAGGGTAAGCAAGTGGAGGCTAGGGAATTGATGGACAAGTTCTTGAAAGAAGGATTTATAACACTTGAATCTAAACTCTTAGAATGTTGTGCATAAGCCTAACAATTATTGCGTATGAACAATTAATAAGATTTTTGAATGGGCTTTGAAATAACAAACAACTAGAAGAATTTAATGTGGCATGTTGGCATTTAAAAAATATTTATTTAAACATTAGTATCATGTAGATATACTTTGTTCTTTTGAGTGTTTTATGAAAGTAGATAATTATTGAGCATTTGGTTGATTAATTAGCTATTAGTCATCTAGTTTTAAATCTTACTACAAAAAAATGAAGCTAAAATCCTGCCTTTGCATTTCATTGTTTTTTGTGAACTTGTAATGATGATATATTAGAAGTGAATCTTTATCATTAAATATGTGTGCTTTCATGGCCTATTGGTAAACATTTAAGGTATAGGTTATGCATGGAAAATATATGCAAGTTATCTATTTAGGATAGGTTCAGGTTATGTATGTGTTGGCCATTTTATCCATTCCATGGAGCAGTGGTTTATGATTTAAAAGGAGTGGTGCTTGAAAATTTTTATTAATACTAATATGGTTTAAAAGAATTCATTGGATTAAAATAATTGAATGGGCATTCATTAATTGAAAGATGATAGAATGATTAAGTTATTTGCAAAGTCCCATAAAAATCTATTTATGATAGATCTCTTTGGATAATTGATGAGATAGAGTTACATTGGTGGAATGAAATTTTCAAAGTATAGTAAAAAACCATTTTCATATAACATTAAGGATCAATCACCTTCTCCAAGATGAATTATAATCATTCTTGTTAAAGCAATGAGTAGCAAAGGACTATCAACAATAGTTGTTATATTCTTTGCACTGTGGAATTTTGAAAACAAGAATTAAGTATAATAGAAGTGAAGTAAAATAGGCTTAATATATATAGTGAGATATATGGAATGGACTGTATGTATAAGAATTAAGAAAAAAAATAGAAAGAGTAAGAGGCAAAGGCCAAATTAAAGATGGAGTCCATTATCATTAGCATTTGTGAAACATTGCTAGGCAGAGAATATTTTTATAAATAATTTATTGCGAATATTACCAACAATCATATATTTACAAAAAATAATAAAATGGGTATGTGTACTTAGGAATTACTCCAATGAAATAAAAAACACATAGAAATAATACAGTTGATTAAAATCCAGAAACATAAAAAAATTATGAAGGTTCAACATATTCCTCAAAAAATTTCAGGAATTTAATTTCCATGCCATTAATTAAACTTTCATAATTTGGGGAAGTTAATTTTCTTGAGTTTATTACTTGCACCAAAATTCTAAAAATTTAAAAAGAAAGAAAATATATACATCTCTACGGAACCATCTAGATGGTAAAACCAAGAATTGTAAAGAATGATGCTGGTTGTATCTTCTCTAGAGCAATGGTAGACTTGAATCAAGTTCACAACATCAAATCCTTTAGATTATATTATTTTGATCAAGTTCAGGAAAGCCTTAAATCAAATGGCTCAAGGAGGTGGCAAACATGCTGAAGCATGTTACTGTGTGTAACATTTCATCAAACACTTATCATGTATTCTCCATGCTACCTTGTTTGGGGAATTAAAATCAATCAATTCCTACCATATACACAATGAATTTTGTTAAAGGTAAGCTAAAATATAGTGATTAATCATTTTAACAATTGAGTTTTCAAAAGAAAGAGAAAAGTACCAGAAAAGAGGCAAATTCCACTCAAGTTAGGAATTCAATTTACAAAGCCATGAGAGAATTTGGTAAGCACAAGCATCATACCCATGAACAAATGTAGGCCCAACATCACATGTGTCCTAGACTTCATCATTGTCATTAGAGGTGATAGCCATAATGGTCTTAGTGTTAAAAGCTTTTGGAGGGTGGAAATCGTGAGAGGAAATGCCATCATTCTGATTGTCAAAGAAAAAGAAAAAGAATCATAAATGATTCTTGAAACATGTAACTACAAGAATAATAAAAAAAAGAATATATATAAATATGATGAATACAACTCCTAGTAAAATGCAATTTTTCTCTTAGTTGGTGTTGAAATTATCATTAGAAGAATGGCTCAGCAAAAATGCAGGAAATCTACCAAAACCCTTAGAAACTTTGGTGAGGAAACATTTTAAAATTTATAGGTACTTATCTTTGAAGATATTGAAAAAAGAGAGATGCATCAACATACCAAGAAGTTGACCATAATTGTTTGTAGTTTGATTGTGGGGTGAAGATTATAACAGAACCCACCACTAGATTTTGTTGTGGCATCCATTGAGGAGATGCAGGTGTATTTTGAGGACATCAATAGGTGCAAAGTTTAAAGTCCACATCCACCATTTATCTTCAGATTTTTGCTAATACATGGATTTCTGAAAATACCTTGATATTTCAAGTTATTAAGTTAAAATGAAAAAAATTCCTACCTTATTGTTAACATTTGACAAATTATTTGACAAATTAATTATGTGGCGCTAGTTCCATTAATTTGCTAAAACCCATGGTTTTACCTTGACACCTTTACTTTTATTTAATTCAAAAGGAATATTTTTATTCATGGAAGAGAAGATTTAGGAGATACTTGTAAAGCATCCTATATGAAGAACACATTTGGCTATTTATCCTTTTATTTCTATGGAGACTACAACTCTCTAAGTAGTTATAACATTTTTAGCTAATTTTAATTCCTTAACAAGACACTTGCCAACCATGGCATATATTTCTCAAAAATATCATAACTTCTATGAAATTTATAACTTTCTAGGGTGGTTTTAAATTAATAGCCTAGATATTTATAACACCCCTTAACTTCTCATGATAATTTTAACTACCCAAAGTTATAAAAAGGCTTCAAGGGTAGAACTGAAATGGAGGAAGAATATTGAAGAAAAGAAATTTGAAGATCACTTGCAAATGGCTTACTAAAGACATCAATTTGGCTGATTTTTTTAATCCTATGAGTTCATTTCTTTCCATTTTATTTTAGTTTCTTAGCTAATGGTTTAGATAGTATCAAGCTTAACATTTAATTTTGGGATTTTTCCTAAGTTTCTTTTATAGCTCTATTTTTGGGCAATATTAGACTCCTATTAAGATTTACAATAGAAGAGCTCATGTTGTAGAAAGCCTCAAGAGCAATTTAATCATAATATCTTAGTGAAATTTCCTGTTTTGAGCATAGAGGATCTAGGAAAATCTTTGGTATTTTGAGATGACTAAAATATCTTCATTGTTTTAAAGTGTATTGTCTTGGTATTTCAATCTTGAAATTGTAAAATTTTCAAAAGACTTTGTTAAATGCAATTGTTGACAACTATTAACTAGCCAAAATAGAGACTTGTACTTTGTCTTTTACGCAACAATTTTTGGTAGTATAATACGATTGTCTTTACGAAATTGCTTATTAAGCTTAGAGGGTTTGGACAATTCGTAGTGAGATTGAATCAGAATAGCTTTACTGTGAATTGTTTCCTCATGTCAATTTATCTTGCTTAAATATTTGAGATTTCATGCAAATCTACTTTCTTTTCTTTTTCTTTCTAAGTCCATTGAATATCTCTCTATTTCTAGTTATCTTGAGGAATTTTCTCTTTTGGGAAAAAGTAGAAGTAGATTGGCAAAATTGTACTCAAATGTTTTTCTAAAATTTTATTTGTTACAAGTAGGTATTATAGGGACCATATAGACTAAGTGATTAAATAAAATAGAAATCTTTAACAACTCATAGTATTTGACAAAGTTGGCCGAATCTCTTTTATGATAGTCGATTATAGTTTCATATACAACCCAACCATTTCAACATTTACAATAGCAAACACATACTCATGATTAGTTCATTTTATAACTATTGAGTTTATTTAGAGATATCTAGGCCTTGGTGTTACCAGAGACCATCAAGCATCTAAACCCTATTTGAAGAAAACCTTTGATCTCATGACCTCACAATCGTGGACCTAGAGGCAACAGTCATTGGCAATCATGTTCCAAATGGTCACCAATAGTTCTTTTGGTGCTAGAAGGAGGGCTAAAAATTTGTCCTCTAAGTTCATAAGCTTGATACTCCTAGCACATAAATAGTTCTTTATTTCTAGAATGGTTTAAGAAATTAGATACTATTTTCAATTCATGACTAAACATACTGATAATTTGGAAGATTTCAAAGGTTCCAAAGAAATTCTTGATTATAAGACTACTTATTCATCAAAAGAAGAACAAAAGAAGGTTTTTGAATTTAAAAAAATTAGTGGAGTAAAGACTATAAGGATAAGAAGATCACCCCTTCTATTTGGTTTATTAGTCTATAAGAAAAGATTAAAGAAGTATAGGATTTCAACAACTAAAGGGAATTTTAGTAATATGGAAAATCCTTGTCAAAGAGTTACACCATTAGGATTTCAAAACTACAATGATATTCTTAAGGTAGTTTACAAATATTTGCTAGAACCTTTTATTCTTGGACAAGTTTACTTAGCTGAAGAATATATTCACATGTTTGAGTTAGATTTAGCTCATGTAAACATTCAACATCCAGATGAAGCCTATAGATTGTTTATAGCAAATTTAATGCATATGGCTCAAATTTGATATTCAAATTTTCCAACCAATAGTATCACAAGTTTGAATGACATGGAAAATCTTTGCTTAGCCTAGTTTTGCAATTAATTAGATCAACAACTGTATTGTGGGATAGTACAAACTAAGCAAGGAGTCAAAGAGTTAATTAGATATTTCAATATTAAGTTTGAAAAAATTTGTGGGCTCTTTCAAAGACAATATAGACCACCAAATGAAATTCTTAGAGATACTTATCTTAAGGTAGTGAATCCCAACATTTCAATTTGGTTAAGGAGAACTTCAAACTTGCTAACATTGAATAACTACTTTAGTGAAGCTATATAATTAGAGAAATAGTTGAACTTAAATCATGAAGAGATTCTCACAACCCAAAAAAGAGAAGAAAAAAGTGATTCCTATACAACATTTTGCTCAACTTCAAGCATTATCAGGTCCATCTCATATTAAGAGAGAGAAAGTATCTAAAAGAAAAGAATCTAAAAGAGGATAGTTAATAAGAGATTTGTCCAACAAGGTAGTGAAACTAGAAAAAGCTTTGGCAATAGTTAAAATCAAAGAAGAAAGAAAATGTAGGAAACATAAGCACTAGGATACCAAGTTGGTAGAAGATAAGGATGAAAGTGATCTTTGTATGTCTAATTTCCTTGATATTAAATTTGATAATGAGTTATCTAGTGTTCATTATGCAAGTAAATATTCTAATAATGGATCTAGTGATACTTCTTCTCTATCAAGTTTTGAAGAAGATATATCATTAGATGAAGAGTGTAATAACAATGAAGAGAATAGATATAATCTATGATAAAAAAAAAAGGTTAACCACTTCTAGATCTCCAAATGTTATTTCTAATCCATCTACGAAGAGAAATGCTTTTGAACCAAGTAGAAGAGAGAAAAATAAGAGTAAAGAAAATCAAGTAGAAGAAAGTACTCAAAGTCCAATTCTTAATAAATGGACAAAGAAACTAGGCTTTTATGGAGATGGAGAATATGATTTGATTGAAGATCTTAAACATGTCAAGGAAAATATTAGCATATATCAATTATTGCAAATATAAAATCAACAAAGAAAGGCTTTAGAGTTTATTAAAGGTAAAAGGAAAGTTGGAGAGTCAAAGTTAAACTATGTGTCCAACAATGATGAGAAAAGAAAAACTATCTATGTTTGTACTCTTGATAAAGAATCTCCTTCTTTTCTTTTGATAATGAAGTTAAAAGACAAATATCTTCATAATTGTTTGGTTGATTATGAAGCTAAATCTACTATTATGCCATTATCTATATGCAAAAAAATTGGTTTGACTTCCGAGTAGTCCAATAAAAAGATCGTTCAAGTGGATAAAACTAGAGTGAACATTGTGGGCTAGTTACCCAATGTTTTGTTTGAAATCATTTTTGAACCCCATATAAAAAGTAGAGTAACTATCCAAGTAGTAAACATACTAGATTCACATAGTCTTTTGTTGATTAGAAGTTGGAGTAAAGCTTCATTAGCTTATATATCGATAGATTACTCACATATGTGGCTACCCTAGAAAGGGGAACCAAATTAAATTTACATATACAATGATCTTTTGATAAGTGAGAACATTACTTTGAATGGGAAGAATAAAGTCATTTAAACAATAGCTTTTGAAACTATAATTTGCACACTTCAAGAATTTGGTAATTTGGAGAAAAAATAATCTCAAGATGAGAGCAAATGGGAAATATACTTCGATGGTTCTTGTAACTCCAAAGGTGTAGGAGCTAGGATAGTTTTAGTAAAAGATGAGTTTCCAAAAATACTCAAGGAAATTCACCTATCTTTCCCTTGTACTAATAACAAGGATGAATATGAAGCTTTGTGTATTGGAATTAAGACAACATTGGAAAAAGAAATCATGGTAATCACCATTAAAGGATACTCAAGATTAGTTTGTGCATAGATTAAAGGTAATTGTGTGGTAAAAATTTTATTCTTGTGATCTTATAAATAGCTTATCTACAAAATGCTTGATTAGTCTCATCACTACCAAATAAATCATATAGGTAGAGAAGATAATTATATAGTGGATGATTTAGCAAAAGCTACTTCAACATTAGATGTGAAAAAGATAGAAGGTTATGAAAGTGTAATAATTAAGAAAGAACATCAGCCATTAATACAAGATGACATAAAGTATTTTCAAGTATTTGAAGATGATGATCAAGTACTCAGATTCATGAAGAACAAGCAAGAATTTGAAGATTAAATCATACCTAAAATAGCATCAAGATTTAAGACAAATTCCATTTCCCAAGAAGATGATTGATTATGAACATGAGTTCAACAAAAATTTGCTTACTAGAAAAGATATACAAAAATACAAATGATGAAGCTTTTAAAGTGATAAATTTTGAATCTACTAAATGGTAGAAAGGAAAAATACTTAGTTTGTTATTACTCTTGAAAAATAATTTGGAAAATTTTGCTTGGTTTTATGATGATCTTAAAACATTTAGACTAAATGTGATAACACATAAAATTCCTTTAGTAAATAGTTGTAAGACAGTAAAACAAAAACAAAGGAAATTTAATCCACCATTTGAACTAGCTATGGAAGTTAAGATAAAAAAGTTATTGCAAGCTCAAATTATATATTATGTTCGATATTCGACATGGCTTACTAATCTAGTTCCAATGAGGAAAAAGAATAGCAATATTAGGCTTTGAGTAGATTTTAGAAATTTGAATGAAGCCTTAGAAAAAGATAAATGCCCACTACCTAAAATTGATGAAATGTTGATTAAAGTATTAGGTTGTCAAGTATATTCTTTCCTAGATAATTTTTCAGGCTACAATCAAATTATGATAGATAAGGGTGATAAATATAAATTGGCATTTATTACCAAGTGGAGAACTTTTGCTTACCAAGGAATGCCATTTGGATTATCAAATGCTGGAGCAACTTTTCAAAGAGCAATGGATTTAGCCTTCAAATGTTTAATAGGTGAGTTTTTTATTTTTTATTTGGATGATATCATTGTCTTCTCAAAAATAAAGGAAGATCATATTGATAATTTTCAACAAGTTTTTGATAGATGTCATGAGCGTGGTATTTCATTAAATCTTAAGAAATGTATCTTTGAGGTTAAATATAGAAGTTTACTAGGTCATGCAATCTATCAAGAAGGAATTGCTATAGATAACTCTTGAATTCAAGTAATACAAAATATCAAGCATTCGACGAATAAAAAGTCTCTAAGATCTTTCTTTGGAAGGATAAATTTCGTTAAGAAGTTTATCCCTAGATTCACCAAAATTACTAAACCTTTGATGCATATCTTAAAGAAAAATGTCCTAGTAGAGAAAACACTAGAATTAGAGAGAGCTTTAGGGGAAATAAAAAGGGCTATTCAAGAAGCTCCATACTTGGTAAAACTAAGATTGAAAGAAGACTTTTGGTTATATGCTTTTACCTCAAATGATTTAATTGATGAAAGGTCATGATGAACCGATTGGATTTTTTGGGTGTTAGTTGAAAAGTTCAGAGCTAAATTATTCAAACTTAGAGAAATAGGTATTTGTAGTCATTAAGGCACTTCAACATTTCAAATAGTACTTGGAAAGCTTATTAGTTCACATTATGCTAATAGAGCCTATGGTCAAAAAATTCTTAGCTCAAAATGAAATTGATTTGAAGAGAGGAAAGTGGCTTATAAAGCTTCAAGGTTTCAATTTTTCACTAGAAATATGCAAAACCATTAAAGGAATGGGGTTAGTCAAGTTAATTACTAGAGAAAATGAAGTATATGTGCTTAAGACTTGTGAGGGAAATTGGTATGATGAAATTCTAGAATTCCTTGATACACAAAAAATTCCAAATAATTTAACTACAAGTCAAAAGAGAGCCTTCTTCAAAAAGAAAAATAAATTTGTGATTAAAGATGAAATCTTATACAGAAAGGATTTTAGAGGGGTTTTGTTGAAATGTGTTCACAATGGTCAAATTGGTCCTATCTTAGAAAAATTCCATGATCATTCTAATTTATTCTTTGAATCCCCTAAGTCCACCATGAAACATATACTTCATTATGATTTTTATTGGCCTAATATGTATTAAGATATTAGTTTGAAAATTCAAAGATGTTATAAATGTTAAATTCATGGACCGAAAATCAAAAAGGCTAGAGCTCCCTTAGAATTGATAATCGCGGATAGACCATTTTAGCAATGGGGCTTAGATTTTATTGGTACAATTGCTTCTTTGGGAGCTGGACATAAGTTTATTCTCACAGCTACTGATTACTTCACTAAATGGTTTAAAGAAAAAGTTCTAAGGAAAAATTTAGCATCATATGTGATTAAGTTTTTGAAAGATTAGATTCTAAGTCATTTTGGTCTACCTAAAGTATTGATATTTGTTAATGGACTAGCTTTTTAGTCTAAATAATTTATAACATGGGCATCAAAAAAATCCATCCTTTTATTTTTTTTCTTCAAATTACCCTCAAGGAAATGGTTTAGCTAAATCTACAAATAAAAAGCTTATTTCCTATATTAAACAGTCAATGGATGAGAATCTAGAAAATTGGATTGATTACTTGCAATCTACATTATGGATTGATTGTATTAGATTTAAGAAGGCTATTGGAACATCAACTTATAACTTAGTTTATGGGTTGCCAACCAGAGTTATGAACAAAATTATAAGTCCAGCCTCAGATTTTGTGCAAAAGTATAGTGAGAAAACCAATAAAGATAGAAGTTTCATGACCTTGCTCATCAAAAGGGAAGCTGAAATGGATAGAGCGAAAGATAATTTATTAAAAAATGCTTCTCAAGTCAAAAGATGGTTCGATAGAAAGGCCTTGAAAAGAACTTTCAAAATAGGTGACATTGGATTATTATGGAATATGAAGAAGCAAAATAAATTTTTGACCATATGAACTAGTTCATTTTAGATAAAGGAGTAATTATCAGAAGATACATACAAGTTATCAACATTAGATGGAATGGAATTACAGCTTCCATATAAATTTTTACACATAAAACATTATTTTGGAAAACCACCCATGACTTATATATATATAATGTAGTAATATATATATATATATGTATGTATGTATGTATGTATGTATGTAACTATAATAATATTTAGGATACATAGTAGTAAGTAATAAACTTTAATATGTATGTGTTTAGTAGTAACATATATAATAAATAACATATATATAGACTTATATAATAGTTTACCATAACATATATATCCTATACATATGTTTAAATAATAAAATAAGTATATGATAGAATACTATTTTAAATAATATTTAATTCAAAGTGTTAGTTTAAAAAATTAAATTTAAATTAGCCAACTGTATGATGATGGAAAGATAATAAATTTTGGCTAAGTGGCAAAGTTGGTTAGTGAAATTGGTGGGAATTTCAAGTTTACTTTACACTATATAAGAAGGTGTGGATTACTTGGAGAAACATCATTTCTTAATTCAAGGCTTAAGGTAGAAAAAGTGTTTGAGTGTGAGGTGAAAAGATGGTTCTTGAAGATAGAGTAATAAGAAGGCCTTTCATTCCATATGCTACAAGATGTTGCCCAGAGCATGTTTTAAGAGCCTATTGTAAGGGGACCACTAGTGGCATATTAAATGAAAGCCATTTCTTACTTTGTCTTTCAAATGAGTTTAGATTTCTCACTAGTGAACTTTCTACACAATCCAATGTTTGAGGTAACTTTCGTGAATGCATCACTGAAGTTGAATATTAAGAAGAATCCAACCAAGATGATTCTTGGGAAGAGGCTTTTGTGTCACAAGAAACAAAAGTAACTAGTTGGGAAGAACCTAAAAAATCAGTAGCTAAGGAGTGGGATGCAAAAGAAGCAAAGATAGTTGTTGTCCTCATTGGTGAACTTTCTATATAATCCAATGTTTGGGGTAGCTTTCTGAAACACCATAGAAATTGCGAATCGGCCCCAGGCAAAGATTCGCGATTCAGGTGGAAGTTTGCAACAGCAATCCAAAAGACAGAACAAAGCAAAGAGGTGCACAGCATCAAGTCTCCGAGTTTCTCACAGATTTCAATCTTACTGTGTTTTCTTTCTTTACGCTACATTATGCAACATAGCGTAATGTAGCTTAGCGTAACTTTACTTAGCATAGCTCGATAGCAGAAAGTAACTTACTTCGGCAATTTTGACGAAGTTTAAAGTTTAAAACTTGTTGCATATTCGGCTAAGTCCTTTGCTTAGGGCTCAGTTTATGCTCCTTTACGCAGAGCAACGTAACGAGCTTCAAGAAAAGTAAAGTCGAAGTCAAAGGAAGCACAACAGATTGATTTATTCTTTTTTGCAGATTGGTCGCTTTATGCTTATTACGCTATGCAGCGTAGACAAGCGTAATTTATTGGAAATTTGACCATTGTTTACACTCTATTATGCTCCACGGTGTAAATAAGCGTAAAACAGCTAGCACCAACTACTCCCATGCTCTATTACGCTCTGCCACGCGACGCAGCGTAAACAAGTGCAATACAGCATAAAGCCAGCTAAAGCAGTTACACAGCTGCTATCCACATGCACAATACGCTGATGAGCATATTGTGCGTAATCATGAAGTAGCTTTGGCAAAATTGTTGATAGCGTACGCTGCACCTTCTCCCGGAGATGTGACGCGACATGGCGAGTTTTAAAATAAAGTTTACCAAGTCAATGGTATTTTGAAGGTTCAAGACACGTGTCATCAGGGTCGTGCCTTCTCCACATGTTGTCGAACTTATAAATACTCCAGTTGACGAAGAAACAAGGGGTCATCTTTGACTTTTGGCAATTATCGCCTTCAAGCAGAGACAACAGACATTTTGAGCATTGACAGTAGGAGTGATCAGTCCTTTGGCGAAGAATACAACTCTCTCCATTGGCGATCATTAGCAGTTTGAGCAGAAACTACCAAAAGCAAAGGGACCAGATCAGAGATCGAGAGATCATCTGGTGCGATCGGCAAGATCTATTGATTAGACACAGTTGATCGATAGACATTCAGGCTTGACCTTCCTTGCGTCCCGTCTTTGGATTACGAGGTAGAACAAACTTCATTCTGTACTCCTTGTTGAACAATTTTCTTGATATTTTGTGTATGCTCCGCACAAGATAAGCGGAATTTTTTCATTGGTGTATACAATATACCTAGTTTTTGGGTCAAAGCGCAGATCTGGGAAGTGCACATTTTTCTTAATCCGATCCTTCTTGTCGTGTTAACATCATCGTTATTGCAATTTTATCCACATCGTGTTCTACTCATTTTGCAATTTATCGAATCAAATTATCCCATGGAATATTTATAATATTTGTTGATTTACTGGTTGAGTAAGTCCCTGTCTGATCGACAAGACCGTTCAGGGCACTGCGGATTCGTTTTCTCCAGCATAGCCCTCGCATGAATCCGTGGTTAAGACTGTGTACACGGATTTTGTTGGTATTTTCCAGGTATCGACATTTTTCATCGTTACAATTTTTTGGTGCTAGAAGGAGGGCCTGAACCTCTTATCTATATTTCACGGGTATCCCTGTAAGCGATCTGTACCCACGTCTCTGAAGACGTAAACGTAATACCTCTACAGAAGTTTACAAAAAATTGTGTGGTGTAGATCGGTCACTGTGATGATTCCTTTGGAATCCTATAGGGTAAAAAGCCTAATCATGATCTTCTTTGTCCGTCACCTTTTTAGATCCAGTTGCTTATTCTCGTTAATCTATCCAACCAATGGATTTTGCATACACAACCACAGCCACCATGATTACCATTGACTCGGGTGCCACATCTGTGAATCCCATCACCACCACTGGACCAGCCTCTGGTGTCATAGGACCTCAGGGACTATCACGCCGTTCGTTGAGGTTATAGGGCAAAGATCTTGTATTCACCATTGTGATGCCTGAGGAATATAATTTTATTTGCGTCAAGATCCAGGCGAAGCTTGCTCTTAGCCGAGCTGAGATCGAAGCGAAATGAAACTTTGAGCTGATCCATAGAGGGGATCAAGATTTCACCCCTACCACTTACAACATTATCCCCCTAACTAAACATTATCATGAAATACTGACCCAACTGGTTATGGCTAGGAGTTAGGCTTCACGGTCTGTGCTAGAACCTCAGAACAAGGAGGAAAAGGAAGATGAAATTGCAGCCTAGTTTGAACATTCATACCACACTCTTAGTCCCCATACATACATAAATCCCCTGTTTGCTCTTACAGGAGAAGCTACCCCTCTTAATCCAACCATGATCACCCAAGCTCACATTCCTGTCATCCCGCAGGCTACTACGCAATCATCCATCCTGCAGGTGCAAATACCACCTCAGAATACCTTGGGGGGACGTCATCGCCACGTGTGATTAGCATTCCGTCGGTGGTACCTGCGTCCACCGCACCTTGTTTCATCCCCCAAGTGCAACCCCACACCATCCTTACAACTCTCCCGATACAAAATCCGGTGCAAACCGTTTCATTGCCGCCCCCTGTGAGGCAACCCACTGTTCAATTGCAGCAATCCGTTCAACAGCCCACGACTAGTTAGTGGATCCCGCCTATTTCACATAATCAGTCTGCGTTATACGGTGTGCAACTCTTAGCCGCACCCACTACGTATGTCTCACAATATCCTCACAATCTCTACCCTGCACATCCAATGGCAGCCAATCCCTCTGCTCAACCTGGTGGGTGGTGGCTTCCACAGGCTGCTCTGTTCGAAGGGATAGCCCCCGTAGCACTGCCCATCATCCAAACTATCACGTAATTCCCATTGCTTGGCGCACCTCTTTTAGGTCAACCCCCTGCTCCTCCTACACAAACATCTTCATCAACAGGCTTAGATCAAGCTTTCTTACTTATTCAGACCGTCACTGAGGAGGTTAGATGCCTTAAGGCCGCTGGCTTTGAAACTATACATATCATGGATTTCTATCAAGATGATCCCATTAGTCCAGCGGTCCCCATGCTGTCGTTGCCCCTGGGGATGTCCTTACCCCATTTCACTAAATATAATGGGGAGGGAGATCCTAACGCTCACTTGGTTACCTTTAGATTTGAATCCTTGTTGTTACAACAATGGCCTCACACAATCATCTGTGTCTTTGCAATGTCTCTGGCAGGGAAAGCTTTGGATTGGTATCGAGCCCTCCCTCGCTCTTCCATCTCAACCTTGGAAGAACTCTTGACAGAATTCATGACTCGCTTTAAATACAACCTAAAGCTGGAGGTCACATTAGATCAACTTATGGGAGTGAAATAGGACCTGCTCAAACCAGTCCAAAAGTTTATACAACGATGGAGTGCTACTTTGAATGAAATCCATGAGCCAATCGCGGAGGCCCATTTGCTGGCCATCTTCAAAGGAGCAGTCAATGAATTCATCAAATCTAAGCTATATTACCTTTCCCCTAGCTCCTTACATCAGGCTTTCGCTCAGACTAAAAGCATCCAAGATGCTGAAGAGGCTAGCAAAGACCCGACGTATGTCGCCTATAAAAACGCTAACAATAAGGGCAAGGATAAAGGTAAAAAAACAACAACGACGGTAGCTACACTGGCTGAAGGTGCTAAGAACAAAAATAAGAAGGCACCTACAGCATCCGCCGAGACCACGGCTAGTGCAAGCAGCACTAGTCAGGACACATCTACCCTTGAAAATCCCCCCAGCCAAAACCAAGCTTTGAGCGTAAAGATTGCTCAAAGTATATAGCCCTGCCTATAAAACATTTGGAACTGTTGAAACAACTATTAGGGGTAGGATACATTCAGACTAAGAAGGTATCTGAAGAAGCTCTGAAGCATCACAGGCATCATTGTGAACTACTGAAGAATCCTTCTTTAGCCCTACTTGACGAACCACCAGTTCCGAGGTCTTTTAGGTTGGACCGTTTCTGTGACTACCACCAATTGTGTGGTCATGACACAGATTACTGTTGGGCACTGAAAGATGACATTCAACGCATGATCGATGATGGTTCTCTGAAACTAGATGACAGTAGTCCAACGCGTCCTGAAAACCAGGCGTTGCATATGTACAAGGATCCGTTAAACGCAAATAACACATCCTACATGATCAACGTGGTGAATATGGACAGTGACGGGAAGGTACCGCCTAAACAACCCTTTTTTTTATGTGTGCCTACCAGTTCACCTTGGGGGACAGGATTTTCACTGGCAGCCAGTGGCATCTCGAGGCCACCCTTTGTCATTCGGGCCCTCGCACTAACAGTAAAGCCGTGGCCATGTCCACACCTACATCTAAAGCGCTTTTCATCCTCAGAGTACCAAAACCACCGGTTGCTCCTTTCATGTAGGGGCAAACCTCTAACCAAAGCCATCCATCGCCATCCAATAAACAAAGGAAAGGAGATGCGTCAGTCAATACCGCTAAAAACCATACCAGGTTGGGCTTCGCTAAGCCTAGGCCCCTGGCCTCTGTCCTTGCGTTTGCGCCTTCTGGGTGAGACAAGGGTACAGAAACACAGCCACCTCCCCTTGGAAGGAAGAAACATAACCCTCTGACTGACGCCGTTTCGCCTCGGGAGATTCTTCTCTTAGGGCAAATGGAAGAAGACAGAGGGGATAAAAAACCCAGCCGTGAAAGGGATCTTCTTGACACGTTTATGCAGGTCAAGCAAGCTCTGAAACAGAAGAACACAATGTTGAGTCTCTATGACCTACTTATGACATCCCAAAAACACCATGAGGCAATGGTTCGTATGATGACATCCATACCAGTGGATGAAAGCTTACCAGCAGAAGAGGAAGTGATATATGTTATCATGCTTCCTCCCGCTGCTGAGCAACCTAAGCCAACCCCTTTGACCTTTTGCGATGAGTCCATCAAGGATGATCCCGAGAAAGGTCGAGTGACAACTGAAACATCGTGAAAATTACGGGTCGGCCTCAGGCAAAGATTCGTAGTTTGGGCAGGAGCGCGACTCAAATTTGTCTAAGGACAAGTTTACGCTCCATCACGCACGGCAGCGTGATGAGCGTGATAAGCTCCACGACAACGAACGTGTCCCACATCTGTTCAAGGACAAGTTTATGCTCCATCACGCACGGCAGCGTGACGAGCGTAATAAGCTCCAGGACAGTTAAGGGGAAAATCCAGAAAGACACGACGGGTTGACACTTGTTCTCACGCGGCGCTTGATTACCAATCTTCACGCACCTTACGCAGCGATGCGTACTTGTGCGTAGGTCAGAATGCAAGTGCGCGCTCACTTACACTGCGTCACGCACAGTCGCGTGATGAGCGTAAAACAAGCCTGAGCGCGTGGTTGTTACATCAAGCTTGCACTCATACACGCAACGCAACGCAAATGAGCGCAAACGCAGCCGAGACATGTTTACCGTGGGCCCGTTCTTTACACGCACAGCACGCAAACGAGCGTGATGTGCGTAGTCGCTGTTCGACGTAAAAGAATCGCGCCAACAGGATCCGCGACATTTGGGCCCACGTCATCAGGGTTGCGCGTGTCGTGGTCTATAAATACTCCGACTGACAAATATACAAAAGAGAGGGGACTCTTTTGAAACAAAAAAAAGAGAAGGAACCAGCAGTTGGCAGGGCGCTTAGCACTTTGACAGAGACCAAGAGGACAAGAGCATTTTCTGGGTAAGGGAAACTTATCGCCCTGAAACAGAGAAACAAGAGCAACCTCTTGGCCGCAGACATCATTCTTCAGCAGCAACAGAACACAGCACGCACGAGCTCCTAGCAGCAAATCTATCCGAAGCCGAGAAGCGGAACGGAAATTGCTTGACCATTTCTGCATCTAGGCCTTGGTCCAAAAGGTAGATCCGGTTTTCTGTCCAGACAGTTTTCTTGCTGTTTTGTGCTCATCTTTGTATTCAATTTGTTGGGAATTTACTCCCATTGTAACATTGTATACATCCAATCACATATTCCATTTGGCATTGGAACATAGATCTTTGATCTTCGTAAATTGCACGATTTTCTGCTCCCGATTTGCATCTTTTCGGCATTTCGGCGTTATCTTCGCGGTGGTCAACACACATCGTTATCCCACCGTTTTTGCTGTCGATCTACAATTATCATTGTTTTACTTACCTGTAAGTTCCTGTCTGATCGACAAGACCGTTCAGGGCACCGCGGATCCGATTTCCAGCTTAGCCCTCGCGCGGATCCGTGGTAAAAACTGTGTACGCGGAACCTCGGTCGGTATTTCCAGCTGCCGATGTTTTCCGTCGTTACAGTTTTCTGGCGCTAGAAGGAGGGCCTTCAGGCTCTGATCCAAATATTTCGGGTATCCCTGTTAGCGATCTATACCCTAGGCAGTAGACGTAATACCTCTAAGGAAGTCTAAGGTCATCTTGTGGTAGTCGATCGGTCACAAAGACGATTTCTTTGAATTCCGGCAGGGTAGAAAGCCTTTTGTGCTGTTTGCCAACTTTTCGTTTTTTCAGGTTCAAAGCCACTCATTTGTTTTTTTTTACCTTTGATCCATGGATTCTTATTATTCCAATACAACTGCTACAACCGCCATGACCATTGTCGATCCGGGTGTCGCACCTGTGAACTCGACAGTGACCATAGGGCCAGCCCCCGGTGCAACCGGTCCTCAGGGACCCTTGCGCCGTTCACTAAGGCTTCAGGGGAAAGACCCTATCTTCACGGTCATAACTCCTGAAGACTACAACTTCATTTGCGTCAAGATCCAAGCGAGGTTGCCCCTCAGCCGAGCCGACCTTGAGGCAAAACGAAACTTCGAGGTGCTCCATCGAGGGGGTTACGATTTTAAGCCCACGGTTTACGATATAATCCCCTTAACCGAGCACCATAACGAGCTCATCTCTCGACTGATCATGGCCAGAGGCCA
>MNCI01002555.1:296362-339010 GCA_015680685.1 Gnetum montanum | reverse complement strand
TCCACGGGTAGTGTTGAGGATGTGGGCAATCCAGGGCTTCGACAGTTGGTCTCGGTCTTGTAGCACCCAGATCCCGTTCCTCTGGACCACCAGGTACTCAGCAAACCTCCGGAGGGTGGCGATGAAGAATGCATGATGCACGTTGAAGCGAGACTCAAGCTTCTCGCGAAGCTTGACCATCTCGCTCCGCAGACCCTTGGAAAGATGGGTTCCCCAGTCAAATCGGGCTCCCTCCTCCAGCACCTCCCGCATGATGCGCGTTTGCTCCACGGAAAAGTTCCGCGCTTGTGAGAGGGTCTTGGGGAAAGCTCGAGCCCGAAACAGGGGATACAGCGTCTTGGCGGTCGGCAGCGCGAATTTCTCGCAAGGGAATCCCTTTTGGTCTTTAGGGATTTTCGCCCACTCCTGCAAAAGCTCCTCCACTTTGGCACCCCTCTGTGCCTTCACGTCCACGGGAAGGCCGCTAGCAGGGACGCCGAACAGGTCCGAAAAGACCTGCGCGTTGATGTCGAAGTTCACACGCACGTTATGCACGCGCGTGCTGAAGCGGTCGGCCTTCGCGTTGAAGGAGTCCACCAGGCCGATCATCTCACTGGCGGGGACGTCAGGAGTGGCGGCCAGGAAAAGATGCAGTAGCCCTGCGGTTTGGAGGTTGGCGACCACCACAGCCGGGGCCACTGAGTGGCTGAGCCACCGCTGCACCTCCTTGATGTCCCCATATCGGAAAAGGACATCTCTCGCCCCGCGGCCAGAAATTGTGAGGGTAATCTCCCGAGATTCCCTAACTGTAAGACAAAAACACCATCACAATCTTCAGCAGCGTCCGATCAAGAAGGGAGATCTGGTTCTCAAAGCTGTGCGTGAACCAACAGGCAAGTTCTCTGCAAATTGGGAAGGCCCTTTCTTGGTGACTGACGCATACACCAACGGAGCATTCAAGTTAGCAGACGTTAACGACAACGAGCTGACAAATCCTGTGAATCACTTGTATCTCAAGCGTTACTTCATTTAACAGTGACAACGGCGTCAACAACAGGTATGACACTAATCATCCGCTACGACGTAAAACTGGCACTAATCGTCCGCTACGACGTAAAACTGGCACCACACGTCCGCTACGACAATAAACTGGCACATGACGCTAAACTGGCATGCTTTGCACGCGTCCGCCACGACGCTAAACTGGCAAGTGGTTACCGTCCGCCACGACGTAAAACTAGCACTGTTGTACAGGTCCGCCAAGACGAAAAACTGGCACCCTTTGCACGCGTCCGCCACGACGCTAAACTGGCACAGGTAAGCAACCGTCTGCTGAGACGTAAAACCAGCACAGAGCTGTCCCTGGGTCACGACATAAAACTGACATCCATAGCACGGTCTGCTGAGACCTTAAACCAGCCTATCCACCGTCCGCTACGACGTAAAACTAGCACCGTTCGGTCCGCCCGGGCTTTAAACAGGGACCATGGTCTACTGGGACTTAAAACCAGTAACAGCAGTCTGCCAGGACTCAAAACTGGAATTCATACGCAGCAAGCGAGCGAGATCATTCCTGACATAGCTACACAGCCAACCGGGTGGGATGCTGGGACAGCTCCGGCGCTCCCATCCTCCGGCATCTTGCTGATTCCTCGGACAGGCACAGAGGCATCTTACTGATCCCTCGGAGATGCCGCCACCGCGTCTGCCGCGGCGGAAGCAGCTCCGGGAGTTTAGCCTCGTTAGCGGGAGCCCCAATGAAATCCTTGTCGGTCATGGCTCCAGGAGTCTCCGCCAATCATCGCTATCGGACGCCGGCTTTCCAAATGCATCCGGCCGGCTCCCGATGCAGCCAGTGAGCTGCACTGTATCTGATGCCATTTGGCGCAGATATGCAGTGCTGAATCATCAGGATTGGCGGCTCCGCCCAAGTGCTCCGGCTCAGCAGTTCCAGTACATCAGCTCTGGTTAACACCAGACAGCCTGGGTTCCAAGACACCTCGTATTTTGTCCATAAGCAATGGCGTCCCCTATTTCCTTTTGTGATTGCAGGCTGCTTAACTTGGAGGATGTCATTCAAGGGTGCGTCCATCTGAGCGGCGAAGTACGACAACATGCTGAAATGGCTGCCCAGGTTTGCCCGCCCACTCAGCTTTGCACATTTCTTCCCGACATACGTCTACCCTTAATCAATCCTTGTTTCCTTCTTCCCCACCACCCAGTTCCCATACGCAAGTCTCCATTTTCCGCACTCACGCTAGCAGAGATATCGCAGAAAGTGATGCGCAATGCTCCTTCTGCACGCATTCCTGCTACAATTTGTAACAGAGATATCTCAGATTGACGCGCTATGCTTGTCTGAAAGCATTCCTGTTGACATAAATAAACACGCAGTTTTCATCTTCCCCGAACCTATTTCCAGTTACACCCCTTTACCTCTCATACTCCTTAGCCTTCCTTTTCCATGTGGACGGAGCAAAACCTGCATAGCCATGGATGAACGTTGTTCTTGCTTCTACCAATCCGGTGTTTCGCATTCTTTGTCGACGTTTTTCGGGTAAGCCCTCTAACCGTCAACAAAGTGGGGCCATTGAAACACCGTGAAAATTACGGGTCGGCCTCAGGCGAAGATTCGTAATTTGAGCAAGAACGCGCCTCAAATTTGTTCAAGGACAAGTTTACGCTCTATCACGCACGGCAGCGTGATGAGCGTAAAAAGCTCCAAGACGGTTGAAGGCAAATTTGCTCAAGGACAAGTTTACGCTCCATCACGCACGGCAGCGTGATGAGCGTAATAAGCTCCGAAGACAGTCAAATTTGCCTAAGGACAAGTTCACGCTCCATCACGCACGGCAGCATGATGAGCATGATAAGCTCCACAACAACGAACGTGTCCCACATCTGTTCAAGGACAAGTTTACGCTCCATCACGCACGGCAGCGTGATGAGCGTAATAAGCTCCGAGACAGTGAAGACACCCCGAATTCGTCCAAGGACAAGTTTACGCTCTATCACGCACGGTAGCGTGACGAGCGTAATAAGCTCCAGGACAGTTAAGGGGAAAATCCAGAAAGACACGACGGGTTGACACTTGTTCTCGCGCGGCGCTTGATTACCAATCTTCACACACCTTACGCAGCGATGCGTACTTGTGCGTAGGTCAGAATGCAAGTGCGCGCTCACTTACACTGCGTCACGCACAGTCGCGTGATGAGCGTAAAACAAGCCTGAGCGCGTGGTTGTTACATCAAGCTTGCACTCATACACGCAACGCAACGCAAATGAGCGCAAACGTAGCCGAGACATGTTTATCGTGGGCCCGTTCTTTACACGCACAGCACGCAAACGAGCATGATGTGCGTAGTCGCTGTTCGACGTAAAAGAATCGCGCCAACAGGATCCGCGACATTCGGGCCCACGTCATCAGGGTTGCGCGTGTCATGGTCTATAAATACTCCGACTGACAAATATACAAAAGAGAGGGGACTCTTTTGAAACAAAAAAAAGAGAAGGAACCAGCAGTTGGCAGGGCGCTTAGCACTTTGACAGAGACCAAAAGGACAAGAGCATTTTCTGGGCAAGGGAAACTTATCGCCCTGAAACAGAGAAACAAGAGCAACCTCTTGGCCGCAGACATCATTCTTCAGCAGCAACAGAACACAGCACGCACGAGCTCCTAGCAGCAGATCTATCTGAAGCCGAGAAGCGGAACGGAAATTGCTTGACCATTTCTGCATCTAGGCCTTGGTCCAAAAGGTAGATCCGGTTTTCTGTCCAGACAGTTTTCTTGCTGTTTTGTGCTCATCTTTGTATTCAATTTGTTGGGAATTTACTCCCATTGTAACATTGTATACATCCAATCACATATTCCATTTGGCATTGGAACATAGATCTTTGATCTTCGTAAATTGCACGATTTTCTGCTCCCGATTTGCATCTTTTCGGCATTTCGGCGTTATCTTCGCGGTGGTCAACACACATCGTTATCCCACCGTTTTTGCTGTCGATCTACAATTATCATTGTTTTACTGACCCGTAAGTCCCTGTCTGATCGACAAGACCGTTCAGGGCACCGCGGATCCGTTTTCCAGCTTAGCCCTCGCGCGGATCCGTGGTAAAAACTGTGTACGCGGAACCTCGATCGGTATTTCCAGCTGCCGACGTTTTCCGTCATTACAACAACAGAGCCCATGTTTATTACCATCCAGGTTGGTCAATATCGAATCTGGAGGGTACACGTTGACGATGGCGTGGCTACGAATGTCATCCCTTATCCTATAGTGGATAAGTTGGGCCTGGTCGACGAGATCAGTCCTACAACGACATCATGCCTAAAGTTGTTCAACGGGGTGTGGGTGCAAGTCAAGGGGATGGTGCGTATCAAATTTGTGGTAGGTGACCAATTCCCAACAGACGCCACATTTCTCGTTGTCGAGGAGATGCTTGGTTTCAACATGATCCTGGGGAGGTCCTGGCTAGCCCAACTGAGGGCAGTTTCATCACCAATACATCAAGAGATACATCTCCCTTACGCAGGGGGAGAAGTAGTAATACACGGTGATGAAATAACCCCTAGGACTGTCAACAACATAGAGGAGGAACGGGGTTCAGAGATCGAGGTGCCTGAAGATCAAACTCATGTCCGAACTCCCGAACAAGCTGAAACGAATGATGACAGCCTAGCTTGGGCCGACCTACCATTTCAGGAAGGTGGTATGGAGGAGTCAGATCACAAATCTCTCTGCCCTTACACATCACTGAACGTAAAGGCCATCAAGAAACAATTGCAAAGTTAGCAATTGATCTGAGTGGCATTTACGCGCATCACTACACTTCCACTAGTTTTCCACTTACGCTTATCAAATTCGATTGACAGTTTTCTGTGTACATGTATTTACGCTTTTTGTCTATTATGTTATTCACATTCCTCATTTTTACACAATTTACATTCTTTGATTGCTATTAGTCACTCTAGCGCAATTACGCAGAAACGTACGCTGTTATCAATTATACTTCCAGACTTACGCAGGTGACCCACAATGGCCTTAAACTAGTGGTGGCCCGCAACGGCCTAAAACTAGTGATGGCCCGCAATGGCCTAAAACTACCTTGTATCCTGCGCAAACGCTCCCTGGTGGCCCACAATGGCCTTAAACTAGCAATTCCATTCTACAACAACGCAAACTATCCACAGTCTTTAACAATTCCACTTACGCTTTGCATGAATAAAGACATAAAAATTAAAAAATAATAATAACATTTAAAGTCATACAGAAGACCTTATAGCCAATCTTTCCAACATTCATATGACCATTGTTCAATTCCAATCAATAAAATCACGCGTAAATCACAATTACGCATCCCCCCTGGTACCACTGTCACCCGTATCCCTCAGGTCCAGCTCTAAGCCTAATAAATCATCCTCAAGTCGACCGTTGTGAGGAATGTCATCTTCATGAGGTCTTTGCTCTAACGCTGGCTCCACAAGAGGACGGTTTTCATCATTATGCTTGTCTTCCTGTACTTGCTCACCACCCTGTTTGCCTTCTTCATCCACTCCTGGTACCTATATACAGTAAATACATCAGTAAAAGCCATCATAGGACAAACTAGAAAATTTGAATTCAATAACACCCAAACTTACTTGCGATGGTCCTGCTTCTGCAGCAAAGGGGAGCTGATCTAAACCCACCCATAGGCACTGCATAATTTCATCTTCAGTTAATTCAGACCATACTCCATTTCCCAGAGCAGTTCCAGCTTTCACCTTCCCCTTTTCCACACTAGTCCATTGGGGTAGTTCAGGGAAGAAAGTAGGGATGGTAGTCTCGCCCTTAGGAAGAGTAATCTCTCTTTTCAGAGACGCGCTTACTGTCACCTGCTCCTGAAACTTCTCGAAAGCTTTGGATGCACCAATGACATCAAGGAATACCCGCAAGGATTGAGCTTTGACGGCAGAATCATGGTAATGCTGATGATAAGCAATACTTTCTTGCTTATACAGATGCTTATGATCTTTTTCTTTCTACCCCCACTCTTGCACACTTGCACAGAAATCCTTCCAGTCTTGGCTTTTCTGAGCTAACAGCTCTATTTGCATCCTCTACTCCACCAACTCCCGATTGGTTTGCACGCTATTCCAGATTGCGGTCCAATAGCGAGAGTAATCAAAAAAAGTTGTACGCTAGTCCTCCGCACCCGTTTCCTGCACCTGCAGGAATTTGCATTGCGATTTTAAGTCTCCGACCTCTTTGGCCAGAGACGCCTTTTCCCTCTCTGACCTCTGCAACCTTTTCCAGAGGTCTTCATTGACATTTTTACTCTCCCACAAGGAGTGAGTCAAGTATAACGCACATTTACACATCTCCTCATAAATGTTGCATGGCACAACCACCCCGTCTGATAAAGGCTCCACTGTGTCCAAGTTAATGGGCTCCGTAGGGTCCCATTGAAGGCAAGCTCCTGATAACAAATAGTATCCATTGTAAGTAAAACTTTATAACTTTATAATAAAATAGGCATACAATAGCAGTAACATACCAGCTCCAGGATCCATGTGCTTGAGGCGCTCGATCATATCGTTGACAATGCCTTTCATGAAGGCAAACTTGTCAGGAAATTCTCCCCACGCTCTGCTTACAACGGCAGATGTGGATGCATCTTCTTCATCTGTAGCATAATTAAGTTAAAATGTCTAGTTATTAACAAAATTCTTTAAAAATTCTAATATGCTCATTACCTCTACCGGTTGCAGTGGGAGGTGCGTCAACATTTTCCTCCTCCTCTCTCTCCTCATGCACAAGGGTCTGTGCGTCGCTTATTCTAACAGCTGGGGCCTCTTCTTCCAAAAATGGGGCCCCCTCCCCACTCCGTAATACCACTGCCCTTGTTTTAGGGGTCAACCGCTCCGCAGGCCTCGCTATTCATATCACATAACGCACTTAAATGATCCAAAATACCCTAAATAAAGTTGCATAATACAGTAATTGCCATAACCTCCACTATGTCTCTGCACTTACTAGGCAAAGGTTTACTCCGCTAAACTCTGACTTGCACTATCCTGCCCATGCCACTTATTGGTTCCATAGGGGCCTCGGTTAGGCAAGGCCTTTTGTGCTGGACCGAGGTGTCTACAATCTCTGCAGCTAGGTGCTTTCCCCGCGACGCATCACCGGTATAAGTGGGAATCACCCTACCTACACTGTCAGGACCTTGCACTCGAGGTGCCACCAAATCCCTTATCGTTATAGACTAAGACTCCCCAATCCCCTTTGGAGGATCCTATCCTTGGGTAGTGCCGAAAATATGGGAAATCCAAGGTTTGGATGGCTGGTCCCGGTCTTGCTGCACCTAGACCCCATTCCTCTGGACAACCAAGAATTTGACAAATCACCGCAGGCAAGCTATGTAGAAGGTGAAATGCACACTGAAACGATACTCAAGCTTCTGACAGAGCCTGACCATTTCAGTGCATAATCCCTCTGCAAAATAGCTTGCCCAGTCAAACTGGGTTCTCTCCTACATCACCTCCCGCATGATACGGGCCTATTCTATAGTAAAGAACCTCCCTTGCGAGAGTGTTTTGGGGAAAGCCCAGGCCCGGAAGAGGGGATAGATAGTCTTGGCGATTTCTAATTCAATATTTTCACAAGGGATCCCCTTGGTCTCTTTCTTGGTCCCTAGCCACTCCTCTAGCTCCTCCTGACATTTGGCACTCCTCCTCGCTTTTTCCTCTATGGGGAGGTCGTCGGAGGGGACGCCGAGGAGGTCAGCAAACAGCTGAGCGTCAATATCAAAATTCACACGCACGTGATGCACGCACGTGAAAAAACGCTCAGCCCTCTTGCTGAAGGAGTTGACCAAGGTTAACATTTCGCTGGCTGGGACATCAGGGGTTACGGCCAGAAATAAATGCATTAGCCTTGCTTCCCATAGTTTGGTGACCAACGCAACTGGGGTCGCCGCGTGACCAAGCTAGCATTGTGCCTCCTTAATGTCACCATAGCGGAAAAGGAGGGTATTCGCCTCGTAGCCAAAAATTGTAAGGGTCATCTCCCAGGATTCCCTAACTGAACAATGCAAGACACATGTCAAAGTGGCAAAAAAAATATTACGCAACATTTCAAACACAAAAAAATAATAATAAAATATACAGTAATTAATAACAAAAATGAAACTTTACCAGGTCCAAATGGCAAAGGAAATGGAGGAAGTTTCCTCTGCACATCCGCAATGGTAAGGGGCGGGTCCAATGTCCATTCTTCATGTAACCACCTGAGATTCTGATAATTCTGGAAGGAATCAGCATAACGGGTAGGGTACTCATAAATGTCGAAGGCAATCTGCCCCATTACACCAGTGCATACGTTGCTAGTCGAGGTAAATGCCTTTATTGCCATTTTGGTCCAAGTTCATGTATCATTATCGCCTACTAACTTGTTCTCGTGGATAAAAAACCTATATCATACAACACATTATTATCTTACGCTTTACAAATCCAGACATTAGACACATAATGACAATACCGCTACTAGAACAGCTTATCCACTTGAGTAATACACTGTGCCTGGTGGGTTCTGAAAATAAGTCGAGACATGAAGGGCCACGAACAGAGTATTGTACGCATGGTAACATTTAAACCTAGCCATTTCCCAAATCCAACTTAAACGCCTCAACCCTCTGGCGCTAAGTTCGCTATCTTGGGGATGACCAGTATCGATAGCCCCGTTTGTCAAGAAAGCCAGGATGCCCTGTGTAGAACCCACTAACAGGTGCTCCAAAATAGCGCCAGCCACATCCCCCGACATATGTGACCATACAATAATGCTATAGTTACCCAGCAAGAACTACAGAAACTCTAGTGCACCCTTTCGGAACCATATGTCCCTCCCCTGCAATCGAGTTTGAGGGGGAGGAATGTTGGGGACGATCGGGTTTATACAACATAAAACCCCAACTATGTCCAGGATGATTAAGACAGGTTTCAACATAATACTGTACAAACAAAAAATAAACACATTATCGTCTAGATTCCGATTGCATGCTTAAACTATAGAAAATTTACAAGTTACGCTCTAGCTATACAGCCGAAACTGCCTAAACCCTTGTAACAGTACAAGGTTTGTCCCTGACAGCGGTGATAGATGCAATACTATTGTATAAACCCTTGTTTTAACGCGAGGTCCATAGGCTGAAACTCTAATTTATGCAGAATGACACAAAAAGAATAAACATCGCAAAGAAGAGCATATCATAGAAAGCAACGTAAATAAGCTAGGGATGGCCTATCGATTCAGGGGAGTGACATCTCTCACTTCAACCAAAGCCTGCGAAGCACGCTGTAGGCTCCCTTGTACTTCGTCTATCTTTGCCAATTTTGCATTCTTCCCTCTTACTTTTGGCACCATTGTCGTAGTCTTCACACTTTTACGCCTTCGCAAATAACACGCTGCAATTTTTCGCTCTTCCTCCTCTCTGTAACAGCTAAAAATTAAAATTCGCGATAGCCAACAGCCTATTTTCAATAAGAACTACCTATTTATATGCGAAATTAACCAACTTGACGTCTGTTTTCAGTGAGACTTGCCCAAATGCTAGTGTCAGTACGAGCTAGAAACCAAAAATCAAGCCATTAATTGCGATAGATATCGCATGCGTTACGGTCCAAAACGACCCTAAACTACTGCATCTTATCTCCTCGTAATCAGATCGCATTAATTACAGGTTGTTCAGGATGTTCAAAGTTTAGTTAGCTTCTCATGCTCAAAGACGTCACATCATATCCTTTTTCTTTTAGATTAAACCCAGTGTTATTCATTAAATACTTATAGCATCCAACTTAGCACCTTTCTAATTACGTTTATATTTGACGATTTTTGCAGGACAATTGACAAATGGACAAAACTTTATCTGCACTCCTGGTTTTAACAGGTCCATATGGGAGGGTAGTTAGACAATTTGATTTTACACTAGTAGAAACTAATCCTTTCCTCGATGACATAACCATAGCCACATCGGAAACGTCTCCAGAATGGCCAGAACAATCGACGTGCACGCTAGACCTGGAGGCTGGAGACATAACTGAAGACCCCCTCAGCGAGGTTTCTATCGTTACGCATAAAGGTGATTCCAAAAATCTTAAGGTTAGTTCTCTACTAGACCAGAAAATGCATGACACTATAAAACAGGTCCTCCAGGAAAACGTCACAGTATTTGCATGGTCATACGAAGACATGCCAGGACTAGATCCAAGGTTAATTCAACATAACATAATCTTAGACCTACATATCAAAGTGATTAAGCAAAAAGCACGGAAAATCAAACCAGAGATCATGCTAGCAGTGCGTGATGAGATCACCAAACTGTATCAGGCTGGCTTCATCCGCACGGTCGATTACTCGGATTGGGTATCTAACATTGTAGTTGTCCCAAAGAAGACCGGAAGCATACGCATCTGTATAGACTTCCGAGATTTAAACAAAGCCACAATCAATGACAACTTTCCACTACCAAGTATCGACCAACTAGTCAATACAACTACTGGGCATGTGCTTCTATCCTTCATGGATGGATTTTCGGGCTATAATTAGATTCGCATCAACCTAGAACATCAACTGACCACAAGGTTCATGACGCCCTGGGGCACCTTTTGCTATACCATGATGCCTTTTGGCTTGAAAAACGCCGGAGCAAAGTATCAACGGGCTATGACATACATCTTTAGTGATTACCTCCTAGGAAGACTGAATGATTATGTTGATGATATAGCTATTAAGTCTATGAAATCAGAAGATCATTCAGAGGATCTGGAGTTAGTACTTAAAAGATGCTCCAAATACAACCTTCGGCTCAACCCAAAGAAGTACGTATTCGGAGTCAAAACCAGATGCATGTTGGGGTTTGTGGTTTCAAAAACCGGCATACGAGTAGACCCTGATAAGGTCAAAGCCATTGTCAAGTTAACGCCTTCCACAAATCTCAAGCAATTACGCGGGTTACAAGGATGATTATAGTTTATCAGGTGGTTCATCTCGAGACTAACAGATAAACTACTCCCTATGCAACATCTCCTTAAGAAAGGTGTTGATTTCGAGTGGACAGATGATTGCCAGCGTGCATTTGACAGCCTAAAACAGGAACTTCAACACTTGCCAATGGTATTCCCGCCACAAAGGGATCAGTTGTTCTACATTTACCTTGCGACCGCAGATGTAGCCTTAGTCGCATTACTCTATCAAAAGAGAAGAGATGGGTCGGAACTACCCATCTACTACTTGAGCCATGCCCTATGTGCATACGAAACAAGGTACAACGAAGTAGAGCGTAATTGTCTAGCATTAGTATTTACGCTAAAGAAATGTAGGCACTATCTCTTCCATATCCAGGTTAACATTATCTATAAAAATAACATCCTTAGGGCCATTACTCATAATCTATACGAAAGTAGTAAAATAGCTTGTTGGAAAGCTATCACGGCAGAATTCGGTCTGCATTACATTGGTCAATCTTCTATGAAAGGCCAAGCGATAGCTGACCAATTAATAACATTGCCTATTGATAATCAGGCAACCATAGAGCCTGAATTTCCAGATGAACATGTACATAGTTTAAGCCCTATTTTGACAAGCCCCAAAGAAACATTAGATTTTGACAGAGCTTCAACTGTTAGAGGCGGCATCACTGCTACAGTTATTACGCTATCACCTGAGGATGTGCATCTTCACGCTTATCTCTTGACCTTTCCCTGTATGAAAAATGTGGCAGAGTACGAGGGGCTCCTCAGGGGATTACTAACTGCCAGAGAGCTTGATGTTCGACACTTGGAAATTAGGGGTGATTCGATGCTCATTATAAATCAAATCATAGGAGTCTACGCCTGCAAGACTGCACATTTACAACCCTATTGTGATATGGCTAAAGATCTTCTAAAGCGGTTCATGACCATCGATGCCCAACACGTGCCACGTAATGATAACACATTGGCTGATGCACTGGCTACACTGGCTTTAAACATGCCATCACACCTGTTCGACACCTGTCCCACATTAATAATAGATTGCACAGATCCCATCATTTAGGCAGTGCAAATATCTTCTCTACTCGAGGATAGAACGCCAGAGTGGTACGACAACATTAAGACTTACCTCTTGCATGGTGAACCACCACACGAGTTAACGCACGCACAGAAAGACGCTATTTGCAAGTGAGCTAGGAAGTACATCATCATAGGAGATAGCACCCTCTATAGACACTCTTTTGATGGAGTGTTGCTTACTTGCGTAGACAAGGACCAAGCACAATGTATAGTTGGCGAGGTTCATGAGGGATTATGCGGAGGACACGTAGCACCACGAGCCATGGATTCTAAAATCCATCGCTTAGGGTATTATTGGTCGTACATGGAAAAGGATTGTGTTGCAAAGGTTAAAACGTGCGACACATGTTAGCGTTACGCAAACCTTATATATATGTCGCTTACAGAATTGCATACGACTCAGATCACATGGCCTTTTCAACGATGGGGACTAGACATTATAGGGCCTATCACACCGAAATATTCCACAGGTCATAGCTTCATAATCACCGCTACTGAGTATTTCACAAAGTGGATGGAAGCCATTCCCTTGTGGAAGATCACATCTCAACAGATCTATCATTTCATTCTAGATAATATTGTAACAAGATTTGGTCTCCCAATGACTATCGTGACCGATAATGGTCGACAATTTAGCAGTACGGAAACCAAATCTTTCTATGATAGTCTTGGCATCAAACAATCTTTTTCCTCCCCCTATTACCCACAAACGAATGGTCAAGCTGAAGCAACAAACAAGGTCATAATCAACCTGCTCAAGAAAATGCTCGATAGCAACAAGAGACGGTGGCATGAAAAGATTCTCTATGTGCTATGGGCATATCGTACCACATGCAGAAAAGCTACAGACAGTACACCCTATAGCCTAGTCTATGGGTCTGAGGCAGTGCTGCCCCTCGAATTACAAGTTCCTTCTCTGCGGATGGTCCTCTCCACGATTATAAATGAGGCTCAACACGCCGAGTCTCGGATCATGGATTTGGATTCAATCGAAGAGAAGCAAATACAGACGCTTGATACCATCGAAAAGTAGCAAGATAAGTAGAGGTAGAAGCATCATCATAATCTTTAACAACGTCTGATCAAGAGAGGAGATCTAGTTCTCAAGGTGTTCGGGAACTAGTAGGCAAGTTCTTTGCAAACTGGGAGGACCCTTTCTTGGTAGCTGATGTGTATGGCAACGGTGCATTCAAGCTAGTAGATATCAACGGCAACGAGTTACCAAATCCTATAAATCATATATATTTGAAGTGGTATTACATCTAAGTGCATTTCCAGTGTTAAGATCAGGTATGGAAATAATCGTCCACTATGACACTAAACTGGCAACAAACGTCCACTACGACGTAAAATCGGCATTCTCTTCATGCGTCTGCCACAACACTAAACTGACAACAATTGTCTGCCACGACGTAAAACTGGCAAGTTGCAACCGTCCGCTACGATGTAAAACTGGCAGTGTTGTACAGGTCTACCAAGACGAAAAAACTGGCATTTTCTGCACGCATCCACCACGACGCTAAGCTGGCACCGGCTGTCTGCCATGACATGAAACTAGCATAGGTAAGTATCCGTTTGCTGAGACGTAAAACTAGTATAGATATGTCCTTGGGTCATGACATGAAACTGACATCCACAGCATGGTCTACTAGACCATAAATCAGCTCTACCACCATCCGCTACAACGTAAAACTAGCATTTCTCAGTCCACCCAGACTTTAAACTGGGACCATGGTCTGCTGAGACTTAAAACCAGCAACAACAGTCTACCAGGACTTAAAACTGGGACTTACAGAACACCATCATGCAAATCAAGTGAGCGTAATCAGCTCTATGCAACTGCAAAAACAAATGGGGTGGGATGCTAGGACAGCCTCAGTGTCGTTACCTCACCGACATTCTGCTGATTCCTCGGATGTGCTGAAAGGCATACTACTGACCCCTCGGAGATGCCGTCACTGCACCCACTGCAGTGGTGGCACCTCTGAGAGTTTAGTTTCACTGACCAGAGCCCCAAAGGAGTTCTCATCAACAATGACCTTGGGGATCTCCGCTCATCATCACTATTAGACTTTGGTTTCACAGATTCACCTAGCTGGTTCTTTGCATAACTAGTTAGGTGCGCTGAGTCTGATGCTTAATGTTGAAGACTCTAGCCTCGTGCTACAATTCCTCCTTCATGGCCCACTTACTCTATCTTGCCTCAAATGGTACTTGTTTCAACAACCTCTCCAGTGATTCGATCAAGCAATGGTGTCCTCTGTTTTCTCCTCTGGTTGCAGGTCACTTGCTACGAGGATGTCATTCAAAGATGCGTTCATCTGACCGGTGAAATACAAATAGCATTTTGAGATGGTCACCTAGGTTAGCTTGTCCACCCAGGAGTGCATCCCTGTTTTCCTCATAATCCTAACTCTAGCTCTTATGTCCCTACATCTCCACCATCTGTTTCCCTTATGCAAAACGTACATACGTAGCATACACTTTCCGCATTTGCATTATATTCAAGTCCATAAGCCGGCGTAACGCAACTCGCCTAATGGACACCAAAAAAAAAGGTGGGTCGGCAAAATGGGCGAAACACATCTCACCCAGGCCATGTAGATGCAACACAATTCGTCTACGCAACCCCCTTTAACACAAATTGATGGCATAACTCCATGCAAACGCAATCACAGGAGAAAGACTAAGTGCTTATGCGCAAAAAAACTATGTTCACACATTTGCATCTTCCTCGAACCTCACTTGAGTCTTCCCCAAACCTTTTTCCTCTTACCTCTGTAAAAATTCCTTCCCATATCCTTCTATCCTCTATTTCTCTCATTTCTGCACTTCTCCGTTGACAGGGCGACACTTGAGTAACCGTTGATGAACGCTGTTGGTACTTTTACCTATCCAGTGTTTCGTATTCTTTGTTGACGTCTTTCGGGCAAGCCCTCTAACCGTCAACAAAGAGGGGCCATTGAAACACCGTAGAAATCACGAATCGGCCTTAGGCAAAGATTCACGATTCAGGCAAAAGTTTGTGACAGCAATCCAGAAGACAGAACAAAGTAAAGAGACGCGTAGCATCAAGTCTCCGAGTTTCTCACAGATTTCAATCTTACTGTGTTTTCTTTCTTTATGCTACATTACACAACATAGCGTAATGTAGCTTAGCGTAACTTTACTTAGCATAGCCCGATAGCATAAAGTAACTTACTTCGGCAATTTTGACGAAGTTTAAAGTTTAAAACTTGTCGCATATTTGGCTAAGTCCTTTGCTCAGGGCTGAGTTTATGCTCCGTTACGCAAAGCAGCGTAACGAGCTTCAAGAAAAGCAAAGTCGGAGTCAAAGGAAGCATAGGAGATTGGTTTATTCTTTTTTGCAGATTGGTCGCTTTACGCTTATTACACTATGCAGCGTAGACAAGCGTAATTTATTGGAAAGTTGATCATTGTTTATGCTCTATTACGCTCCGCGGTGTAAATAAGCGTAAAACAGTTGGCACCAACTACTCCCATGCTCTATTACGCTCTACCACGTGACGCAGCGTAAACAAGTGTAATATAGCGTAAAGCCAGCTAAAGCAGTTACGCAGCTGCTATCCACATGCACAATACACTGATGAGCGTATTGTGCGTAATCATGAAGTAGCTTTGGTAAAAGTGTTGACAGCGTACGTTGCCTCTTCTCCCGGAGATGTGACATGACATGGCCAGTTTCAAAATAAAGTTTACCGAGTTAATGGTATTTTGAAGGTTCGAGACACGTGTCATCAGGGCCGTCCCTTCGCCACATGTTGTCGAACTTATAAATACTCTAGTTGACGAAGAAACAAGGGGTCATCTTTGACTTTTGGCGATTATCAACTTCAAGCAGAGACAACAGACGTTTTGAGCATTGACAGTAGGAGCGATCAGTCCTTTGGTGAAAAATACAACTCTCTCCATTGGCGATCATTGGAAGTTTGAGCAGAAACTACTGAAAGCAAAGGGAACATATCAGAGATCGAGAGATCATCTGGTGCGGTTGGCAAGATCTATTGATCAGACACAGTTGATAGATAGACATTCAGGCTTGAACTTCCTTGCATCCCGTCTTTGGCTTACGAGGTAGATCGAACTTCATTCTGTACTCCTTGCTGAACAATTTTCTTGATATTTTGTGTATGCTCTGCACAAGATAAGCAGAATTTTTTCATTGGTGTATACAATATACCCAGTTTTCGGGTCAAAGCATAGATCTGGGAAGTGCGCATTTTTCTTAATCCAAGCCTTCTTGTCGTGTTAACGTCATCGTTATTGCAATTTTATCCACATTGTCTTCTACTTCTTTTGCGATTTATCGAATCAAATTGTCCCATGGAATATTTATAATATTCGTTGATTTATTGGTTGAGTAAGTCCCTGTCTGATCAACAAGACCGTTTAGGGCACTGCGGATTCATTTTCTCCAGCACAGCCCTCGCATGAATCCGTGGTTAAGACTGTGTACATAGATTTTGTTGGTATTTTCCAACTACCGACATTTTTCGTTGTTACACTTCCATGAATGCATCACTGAAGCTAAATATTAAGGAGAATCCAACCAATATGAGTCTTGGGAAGAGGCTTTTGTATCAAAAGACATAGGAGAAACTAGTTGGAAAGAACCTAAAAAATTAGTAACTAAGGAGTGGGATGCAAAAGAAGTAAAGATAGTTGTTGAAGAAAAATGTGAAGACCAAAATAAAGCTTTATTTAGGAAAGAAGAGGAAAGAACGACATTCATCACAATTGAGATTACATATGAAAATGTTCATGATATGAGAATCCCTAAGAGAGTTACTTTAACTATTCTCCTCTCACCTACATATTAGTTTCCTATAGATAGTTTCTTTGAAGCTTTGTACAATTTCCTAAGCTTATTAGGAATGATGTTTTTATTTCATCAAACCTTAAGTTTGATGGAATTTTTCTTCAAAAAAGATTTGTATTTTTGTAGAAATGTTCAATAAAATCTTATTTTGATAGTTATTTAGTTGATAAATGAAAAGGATTTAAGGAAGGGGAAAAGAAATGTTGACCATTTTATCCATTCCATGATGTAGTGTTTTATGATTTAAAAGGAGTAGTGCTTGAAAATTTTTATTAACACCAATATGGTTTAAAAGAATTCATTGGATTAAAATGATTGAATGGACATTCATTGATTGAAAGATGGTAGACAGATTGAGTTATTTACAAAGTCTCATAAAAATCTATTTAAGATAGGTCTCTTTGAATAATTGATGAGATAGAGTTAGATCGGTGGAATGAAATTTTCAAAGCATGGTACAAAAACTTTTTCTTAGAACATTAAGGATCAGTTACATTCTCCAAGATGAATTATAATCATTCTTGTTAAAATAGTGTGCAGCAAAGGACTATTAGCAATAGTTATATTCTCTGCATTGTACAATTTTGAAAACAAGAATTAAGTACAACAGAAGTGAAGTAAAACAAGCTTGAGATATATAGTGAGATATATGGGATGGACTACATGTATAAGCATTAAAAAAACAAAAAGAGCAAGAGGCAAAGGCCAAATAAAGATGGAGGTCATTATCATTGACATTTGTGAAATATTGTTTAGTATATGGAGGCAATGGCAAACTTGAATCAAGTTCACAACACCGAATCCTTTGGATTATATTATTTTGATCAAGTTGAGGAAAGCCTCAAATCAAACAACTCAAGTAGGTTGTAAACATGTAGAAGCATGTTACTGTGCATAACATTTCATCAAACACGTGACATGTATTCTCCATGCTACCTCATTTGGGGCATTAAAATCGATCGATTGCTACCATATACACAATGACTTTTGTTAGAGATAAGATAAAATACAAAGATTAATGATTTCAACAATAGAGTTTTTAGTAGAAAGAGAAGAGTACTAGAAAAGGAATGGATTCCACTCAATTTAGGAATTTAATTTACAAAGCCATGAGAGTAGTTGGTTAGCACAAATGCCATATCCATGAACCAACACAGGCTGGGCATCACACACATCCCAAACTTTATCATCATCAGCAACAATGATGGCCACAACGACATTAGTGTTAAAATATTTTTGAGGATGGAAATTATGGGAGGAAATTTCATCATTCTGATTCTCAAAGAAGAAGAGAAAAACCCTACATGATTTCTGCAACACATGACTACAAGAACAACAAAAACAAAAGAACATAAATAAATATAATGAATATGACTCTTGGGAAAACATAGTTTTTCTCTTATTTCATGTTAAAATTGTTGCTAGAAGCATGCTAGAGGAGGCTATGCAAAAATGTGGGAAATCTACCAAAACCCTTAGAAGCTTTGTTGAGGAAGCATTTGAAAATTTATAGGTTCTTACCTTTGAAGATGCCAAAAAAAGAAAGATGCATTGGCATACTAGGAAATATGCCATAATTATTTGTAGTTTGGTTGTAGAGTGGAGATTGCAAGATAACCCACCATTAAATTTTGTCATAGCATCCATTGAGGAGATGTAGGTGTATTTCAAGGACATCGATAGGTTCAGAGTTTACAGTCGACACCCACTATTTATCTCCAGGTTTTTGCTAATACATGGATGCCTAACAATACTTTGATAGTTTGGTTTGTTAAATTAAAATGAAACAAATGCCTACCTTATTGTTAGCATTTGACAAATTAATCACATGGCATCAATTTTGTTAATTTGCTAAAACCCGTGGTTTTACCTTGATACCTTTATTTTTATTAGTTCAAAAGGGAATATTTTTATTCATGGAAGATGCGATTTAGGAGATATTTGTAAAACATCATATATGAAGAAGGAATTTGGGTATTTCTCCTTTTATTTCTATGGAGACTATAACTCCTTATGGTAGTTACAACATTTTTAGCTAATTTTAATTCCTCAACAAGACACTTGCCAACCATGGCATATATTTCTCAAAACTTAATAACTTCTATGGAATTTATAACTTTCTAGGGTAGTTTTAAATTAATCCCCTAGATATTTGTAACACCCCTTGACTTTTCATGATGATTGTAACTATCCAAAGTCATTATAAAAAGGCTTCAAGTGTAGAATTAAAATGGAGGAAGAGTATTGAAGAAAAGACATTTGAAGATCACTTGGAAGATGGCTTGCTAAAGACATCAATTTGGCTACTTTGTTTTAATCCTATGAGTTCATTTCTTCCCATTTTATTTTAGTTTCTTAGCTAATGGTTTAGATAGTATCTTGTTGGACATTTAATTTTTGGATTTTTCTTAGGTTGCTTTTATAACTTTGTTTTTGCACAATATTAAACTCCTATTAATATTTACCATAGAAAAGGTCATGTTGTAGAAAGCCTCAAGAGAAACTTAAAAGTAATTTCTTAGTGAAATTGCCTATTTTGAGCATAGAGGATCTAGGAAAATCTTTGGTATTTTGAGATGATTGAAATAGCTTCATTGTTTTAAAGAGTATTGCATTGGTATTTCAATCCTGACATTTTCAAATTTTCTAAACACTATTGAATGAAATTCTTGACAACTATTAGCTAGCCAAAATAGAGACTTATATTGTCATTTATGTAGCAATTTTTTGTAGTATAATAAGATTGTCCTTACAAAATTACTTATTGAGCTCAAAGGGTTTGGACAATTCATAGTGAGATTGAATTGGAATAGCTTTATTGTGAAGTTTTTTCTCATGTCAATTTATCTTGATTAAATATTTGATATTTCATGCAAATCTAATTTCTTTCCTTTTCTCTTTCTAAGTCCATTACATCTTTCTCTATTTCTAGTTTTCTTGTGGAATTTTCTCTCTAGGGAAAACTAGGAGTAGATTGGTAGAATTTTGCTCAAATGTTTTTGTAAAATTTTATTTGTTATGAGTAGTTATTATAGGGACCATATAGAATAAGTGATTGAAAAACTTACCATATTTGACAAAGTTGGCCAAATCTCTTTTATGATAGATTATTATAGTTTTAAATACAACCCAACCATTTCAACATTTACAACAGTAAACACATATGATTAGTTCATTTTATAACTACTGAGTTTATTTGGAGGAATATGGACCTTGGTGTTGCCATAGACCAACAAGCACCTAAACCTTGTTTAAAGAACACCTTCAATCTCACATCCTCATAGTCATGAGACTCGAAGGCATTGGTTGTTGGTGGTTGCTTCCTAAATGGTCACCAACAGTGTGTAGTTGTAAAATTTTTTCCACAATTTTATTTTGAAAGATAATTCCAAGGACTATTTCTTTTCCTTGCATAATAGTTTGTAAAAATATAAATGCAAAAGTTAATATTATTCATGGTATTACACTATTTTCAAACTTTTCTATTCAAGGTAAAATTAATATCCAAGAATTGATAAAATACTATGTAAACCACCATGGAGATTCTAAATAGAAGAAGCTTGTAAAAATGTTTAAGATACTCCCATAAAATCATCATTACCTATGTTAAAAATGTTGAAGGTTTTCGTTTTAATGGTTTATGAAGATTGGAAACATTGAAACATTTAAATAGTATTGCCTTTTTAAAAAACTATAATATTAAAATGTGCATTGCTCGAGAATATTAAATGGGTATGACATCTTTGTACCTTGGCAACAATTATGGTCTCACCATTTCCTGGGCAATGATGGCATAGTAATTATCATTTAAATTTATATTTTAGAAATTATTTTGTAAATTTTGATAGAAGGGAAAAGTGGTAAATTCTCATAATTTAAAGTTTAGATTATAGGTTAAATTCTTTTCTTTATGGAATTGTTATAAAACTGCTGCGAAATTTTCTTTCTACATTGTTATAATATTTCAAAATTTTAAGTTGAATATTTTAAAATGATAGTGGTCAAGTTTGTTTACATGATTTCATTCTTCATTGTTTTTAAATCTTTTCTACCAAGATTTCAAAATTTCCAAAGACTAGATTTTTGTTAATATGACTAAAGGAGATTAGGCCCCAATAAATTGCTCCTTGCATTGCACTTTCAAATATTTAGGAACCTTGTAGCTATGTGGAATTTGATGAAATTTGAAGCTTTATTCTTTTCATGAAAGCATATATGTGATATGATTTATCATACTTTAAAACAAAGTACATTTTTTTGGAATAAAATTTCTTTTTATAGTAACCTATTAATTGAAATTCATTTTTAATAACTAACAATTGAAGCTTTCTAGCATCATTTTTAAGGAAATAGCCTTAAATAAAATTTGTGGCATGCAAGATGAATTACAAAAGTAGCCAATTGAAGTGAAATTAATGTTTTGCAATTATTTAAAAAGCAAAAACTCTTAATAATTATAAGACTTTGTTGTTAGTTAAAAGGAAAGTACACAAAAGAGATTGACTATTTCTAAATTATTTTGTTTTTTTCGCTTAAATACTTGGATTGAAATTGGTTAGCTATTTTTTATTTTCTTTATCCCCTTAAATGCTAGGATTGAGACTATTTAGCTAAATAGTAATTGAAATAAAATGCATGATCACTAGTTTCAATCTTTACAATGAAATACGACATAAAGTTTAAGTTCTATTTATGAAAGTGGATAGCCGAATTAATGATACAAGGAAGCAAATAATGTATTCAAAATATAAAGAGTTAAATAGGATAAGGATGTAATTAAGATTAATGGAATAATATTTGAAGTGATATTCATATAATCTTATGTGCTATGAACTCATGAATTTGGATGAAACTATTTAGGTTGATAAGTTTAATTATGCTAATAGTCATGGTAGTTTGGCATTGAAGTGATGGAATTGATGAAGTATTTTTAAGACCTCTTTAGAAGGTTACCATGTGATGGATCATTTAATAGGCTACATCAATGGGTATAAGTCAATGCAACCCCATCGATGTAGCCCCATTGACACATCCTCATCAATGCATGGGTAGGTGCATTAATGCAATGTTTAGTCTTGCCTATATAAATGTGCATACCCACTGCATTTATGGTAGGTTAAGTCGATAGAGTAGCTAAGTTCTTGTAGTTTTCTTCCATTAGAGTTAGAATAATTTTTGAGTGCCTATAGTAGGACTTCAAGGATTATACTGATCCTTATTCAAACATCAATGTACTTGAATACTTTAATGTGCTAGTAATAAAGACAAGATTCTTGGAATTCCTTGCAGCACTTAAGAATAGTTTAATGTTTCTATTTATGCACTTTATTACTTTGCTTTTTGCCTTCATGTTCTTAGTTAACTAATCTGCTTAATAATCACGCATAGGTATGACTACCTCAAGCATACCATTAACACTTGGTAATCCCAATGGTATTATCACTTGGTTCACCCAAGAGCCTAACACTTGGTAACCCAGTAGTGCTTATAATGAGTTTAGGATATGCATGAAATGTAGGCCCAAATGCTTATGTTAGGGTAGTTAGATTAAGCCATTATATAGTTAATTAGTTAATTCACAATTAATTACATTTGGTTTAGACTTAGACTAAATCAAATAAAATATAAAATATACATAAAAATCATGTGCCTTGGCTTATACTTAACCATACAAGTGAACTTCCACAAGTAAAGGCAAGAAGAAAATGATCACATATTTAAGCCATTATCTTTATCCATTGGTGCATTTAGGAGTTGTCCATAGAATTCGATCAGATTTCTAGTGCAATGCTTGTGATTTGTATGGTTGGGCATAGGGACTACTTGCTGCTCATCATTGGTGCTATTCCTAGGGATTTAGTTAGCTAAGTACACTAAATAGGAAAGATAGTGAAAACATTTAATGATTTTGTAAAGGAAAACTAATGCTAAATCATTAAGAACCAAATAATCACAAAATCACACTTTTTTTGAATAATTGATGATATGTATTCTTCTTCTAGGGAAGATTATCCACTATCATTCATAAGTGGATCTAATTAAAGGTAGGAGAGCCAGAAAATGCAAGTGCCCCAATAGTTCTAGGTTGTCTACACCCATCTAGATCCTTACACTTCAGATTGCACCTTCATCTTACATCAAAACAAGTAGCTGTGATGGAGGGACATGAAGGAAAACATTGTGTTGCCTTCCAACTGATCTATTCCTATGATGTTGCTTATCTCATCAAGTTTGGCATCACTGGGCTTAATACTAAGTACAAGGTTCAGGATCACCTCTATTGGGATTATCATCCCATAGAGGCCCAATGAAAGAAATATCTGCAAATTGAAGCTTGATATTTGGCTTCAAAAGCTAAAAGGTTTCCTAACCACTTGTTCCTACAAGCACACAAAGAAGGTGAGGGCTTCTTTTTGGGTGTCTCAGAATACATAAATTCTCCTCCTCTCTTTGAGGGGGATACCCTTAACCAATGGTTGTAATCAATTATGGACAACCTTGGTGATAGCAAGAATGGGTCTCAAGATGAGGGGGCCTCAAAAGATGGTAGCCATAGCCATTCATCATTTTGGTGCTGATTCTCCTTTCTCTTCATCCTCATTATCTTCCTAATCCAACTCTGATAGGAGAAGCATGGGTTGGGGCCATGTAAAGAATAATAGAAATCATAATGAAGATGATTGTAGGTCTCGCTAAGATAAAAGGGACTAGGAGCATGAGTAGCAGAAAGGGGATGAACATCATAGAGAATGATAACACAACATGATTCATCATAAGCATCATGGCCATGATAGGATTCATAGAGACCGCTATGACTACGATGAGCCTTTGTTAGCTATGAGAAATATACTGAATATTTTAGAGGCTAGTATAATTTCTATTAGGCACTTGAAGAATAGCTATATTAAAAGGTTGGATATGAACAATATTTCCAAGTTTAAGTGGGAATATAATTTAGCTCCAAAAAATCATTTGCAAGTCTTTCATGATGCATGTGCCTTGAAAAATGTGGAGAATGAGTGGAAAATGCTAAAAGTGTTCCCAAGGATGCTCATAAAGAAAGGAAAAAATTGGTATTGATCCTTGGAACCAAAATCTATTCAGTGGTGGAGTATGATGTTGGAGCTGTTTAATGAAAAATACCAAACGTACTCTAGGGTGTCCAATCTGAGAAGATAATTCCAAGGATGAAAATAATGTACTCATGAATCCTTGGATGTAGTCATGGGTAGGTACTACTCTTTGTTACACTAATGCCTAGGCCATGGATACTCTCAATAGGATTAGCTGTGTCATATCATAGATGGAATCAGGATTAAAATAAGGAGAATCCATAGGGTCTATGCCTAAGGAAGATGTTCTGAGCTAAGGGCCATTAGATTTAGAAGCTCATTGACCAAGTGACCAAATAGGAAGGGAAGCTAAAAAAAATGCAAAAGTGTATAAGAATATAACAAAAACCCCTCCATCTAAAAAAGGGAGGTCCATTTTTGTAAGAATGAGAAGGAGGCATCACTTGATGAAGTCATGCAAAGAAAAACCTTATCAATTCAAAAATCTATTATTGAAATATTAACAAAGGTTGATAAGATGTGGGTCTCCTTGGATGAGAAGCTCCAAACAACTCTAAAGATTGTAGAGGAACATAGGGATCAAGGAGATAGTGGTTATGAAAGAAGGAAGAAGAAGGATGTTGAACAAAGATATCACAAAAATAAGGGTAAAGTTGCAATAGTTGAGGAGGTTGCAGATTCAAAAACTAATGATGATGGATGTGACATATGCCAATATGAACATCCTAAGGATTTTTGCCTGTATTGTCACACTTACAAGAATCTAGGATGTACACTCTAAATCCTAGATTGGAAAAAAGGTAAGCACCCAAGAGATTGCCTTATCCACAAAGTAACTATTAGTAGCAATTCCACCAAGAAGCTTACTATCCAAGTGGAGCACTACCTCAACCTTAAGAGAAATTCCAATAGTGGAAACATCCATAGTCATGGTGGATGCCACCTTCAAGACAGTAGTACCCTTATCGCCAACCTGATCTCTATGGGTACTACGTTTAGCAACCAGTCTCTCCACATGACTCTTCTAGTCATGCTTCCTTCCCACACTACTACTACCCTTTGAAGTACTATAAATAGCCTTCTTTAAGAAGGAAGTCTCCATTTCCTTTCTATTCTCCTTAACATCCATCTCTTGCACCACCTTCATTAACTCCTCTACCACCTACCCCATTTATGCAGGGTGAAATACTTGCCCAACCACAATAAATAAATGCTACGAGGGTAGAAAACTTATAATTGGCTCCTCAACTAAGTGGTCCTGAATCCAAGCCTTGTAAGAGGCCATTTTTCAGAACCAATAGCCTTAGAACATCCTCACAAACACCTGTGGCTATTAACCCTACTACTTTAACATCTGAAAGTCCCATCGAGAAAACTTCAAACCAAAGTACTTCCTAATTACACATTGTCATATTAACCCATGTAGTTACTGATTGAATTAAGGTTGGCCATCTTTCTAGAAAGATATTTGATCTTGGAAGTTCTCTTATTTACTTGTAGATTGTCAAAAATGAACCATGTAAGGATTTTTTAGATTTAGGTTCTAGAGTTAACTTGATTTTACAAGAAATGTAAAAATCTTGAAACCTACCTCCACTAAAAAAGAGCAACATCATATTGGAGCTGGTAGACCAATCCATCACTATTCATTTGGGACTTGTGGAAGACATTGTGACCACCATTTTTGGATGGCCCTATCCTATTGATTTCCTAGTGATCCATGTAGAGAATTACAAAAGGGAATTTCCTATCATCATGGGAAGAGCATGGTTGAGAACCATTAATGCCAAGTTGGGGATTTGAGACATTTTCTTGAAAATTTCCAAGGAAAATAAATTTGAAAAGATAGAGAAGAAAAGAGTTCCATGCATCATGTACAGTGTCATCGGATGCCATTGGATGTAAAGATTGTGGGCCATCAAAGGCATATCTCTTCAAGTATGCAATCATTGTGCAAAGATAGTAGAAATTTAGAGGTGCCTATACATAGTAGCCACTAAACAAAAGAATACCTAGTGGTTGATCACAGATAACAAGGTTGGATCGACAATATGAATGAAACTAGCTAAGAGCCTCATGAGTTCATATGTTAAAAGCATGAATAAGTTGGAGTATATCCATTGCTAACTCTTTAATGTACAAAGTGAAATTGATTAGGGAGAGTTGGAGATCCTTGAAACTTTCAAGCAAGAGCCCCTTTTGTTAAAGGCTCTACTGTTAGGAATGGAATATGCTTTCTAAACCATGGTAAGCTAGTCATTATAAATTGTTAGAAGTTGTGAAAAAATGGCCAATAGCCTTGACTTGGTCATGTCATGAGTTAATAGGTATCACTCTTAGGATATTCTAGCATAGAATTTATACAAACTCCTTCATCAAACCAAAGAGGTATCCACAAAGATGCTTGAATCCAAAGCTCAAGCAAGTCATCAAGGAGAAAATTAAACAACTCCTCAAGGCTAGGTTCACTTACCCCATTGTGGATAGCAAGTGGATTAGTCCACTTGTGGTCATGCCAAAGAAAAGAGAAAATGGAGAATCTGTATAGACTTTCAGCCATTGAATATGGCCACTTACAAAGATCATTTATCATTATAATTTATGGATCAAGTGTTGGATATCATTGTGAGGCATTATTACTACAACTTTATGGATGCTTATAGTGGCTATAATCTGATCTAGATTACATTGGAGGATTAGGACAAAATAACATTCACAAGTCCTTGGGGGACTTTTGCATACAAAAAGATGTCTTTTGGCATATGCAATGCTCCTACCACATTTCAACATTTAGTCCTAAGCATCTTTCAACAATAGATTAGTAGTGAGATAGAAGTCTTTATGGATGACTTCTCTACCTATGGAGCTATATTTGAATAAGCATTGGATCACATTGAGTAAGTTATTCAATGATGTGTGGAGGTAAACGTAAGGCACAATTGGCAAAAAAGCCACCTGATGGTTCAATAGGGCATTGTCTTGGGACATATGATTTTGAACAAAGAGATCGAGATAGATTAAAAAAAAAGGATCATCCAAGAAATAAACAAAAAACCAAAAATATTTAAGGGCATGAGGTCACTCCTTGGCCACACTAGTTATTACAGGCACTTCATTAAAAACTTCTCAAAAATTGCCAAGTCATTGGTAGAGCTCACAAAGAAAGATGCATTATTCATTGGGATCAAGGAATGAAATAATGCATTCCAAAAAATGAAGCAGAAGCTAGTAGAAACTCCAATTCTACAAGCACCAAATTGGTCTAGGCCATTTCACATTATGAAGGATGCATCAAATTATGCCTTGGGAGTCATGCTTATGCATATGGATGATCAAAAATGTTCATATTACATCCACTATGTAATTAGAAGCATTGTGGGTGCACAACTTAACTACATCACCACTAAAAAGGGGCTTATGATAATAGTGTACATATTAGAAAAAGTTAGGCACTATGTGCTTGGATACAAAATTCTTGTGCACATCAACCATAGTTTCATTTGGTTATTGACAAGCAAGCCAATAGTGAGTCCCTATGTCATATGGTAGCTGGTGATCCTCTAGGAGTTTGACATAACAATGGTTAACTAAAAGGGAATTGAGAATGTGATGGCTAACCACTTGTCTTAGTTAAGATGGGATGACAAAGAGGAAGAGAGACCATTGTTTGATTAATTTCCTAATAAACTCCTATTTACTGGTGCTTTAATTCTCAAAATCCTAAAGAAACAACTTGGTACAAGCACATACTCTTCTATCTACTCAAACATGAGATGCCATAAGGATGGTGATGAATCATGTTTTCATCTACTCCAACATTGGGTACCTAATGTCGAAGCCTCAATGTCAGGTATCCAATGTCAAGGCCAAGATGCGATGTCAGATATATGATATCATAGGGTATACACTAGCCTATAAATATAGTGCTTGGGCTCATGATTTTCATATAGTTTTTCATATTTTCTTAGTCAAAGTAGTGAAGCTCTTGCAATTTGTTTTCTCTGGAGTTAGAATATTTTCTAAGTGCCCACATTAGGAGTCTAAGTATGTACGGATCTTTGTTCGAACACTAATGTACCTGAGCATAGTAGTATGATGGGAATAAAAATGAACTCTTTGGATAATCCTTGCAACAATGAGAATAGATTAATCTTACCTTTAATGAATTTTACTTCCATGTACTTTACTTTAATGCATTTAAATTAAGCAATTAATTTCTAGTTGTTAATGAACACAAGCACAACCACTTTGAGCATACATATAGTGCTTGGTAACCTAGAGACACTTAATGTTTGGTAACCCAGCAGCATTATATGTGTTCAAGAAAGTGGGATGGGTATTTGTGTTAGGCTAGCTAGGTAGTAGATAAATTAGATTCTAAATCACTCTATCTTTCATTATTATTGTAGGTGATTAAATTGTACCTCAATTACACTTAAAGCATATCCTTAAGCTTTACAAGTGTAGTTGAGAAGACAACAAATGTTCTCAACATCCATTTCACTTCCTAGAAGAAAAAGTGTACTAGAGAACTATAGGTCCATGAAAGTTGATCAGATCATGCATAAAGGCCTTAGTGATTCATATGGTTGGACATAGGGATACCTTGCTGCTCATCATTGGTGCCGTTGCTGGGGACCTTTTAGTTTTGTGTGCTATTTAGGATTTAGTGAAAATCATTCAAAATCATTGGAATGAACCTTATAGTCATATCATATTTTACAATTACTACAACAAAAATATACAAGTACATTGTGTTTCTATCAACTAATTGAAAATGTCTTCTTCTCATAGAAGTGATTCTCCACCCAAGTTTAATGGAGCTCATCAGTTAGTACCTCAACAATATCGAATGGTATATGCTCATCCTAATGATTATGTAACCAATTTCACCTTCATCCTACATTAGGATGAATAGCTATGGTGGAATGACATGGAGGAAAACATTGTGTTGCCACTCAATCAATCTATTCTTGCAATACTTCACCAAGCACTTATCCATCTGGGTATTTAGGAATATCATGTTGAGTATGTTGTGCAAGATAGTGATGCCAAGAATTATCATTCCACAGAGGCACAACATCTTTGGGATTGTTAGTAATGCCATGAATTTATGAAGGGAAAATGATTTAATGATTCCCCATTCCTACTGTACCAAAATGATGGTGGGGAGCCCTTCTTTGGGGGCTTTTCATTTGGTGAAATTCCTCTATTTGACTTCGATGATGTAGGTTAAAACTAGAACTTGTAGTCCACGATTCAGAATCTTGGTTTTAGTACGAATGGATCCAATGACAAAGAAGGATCTAAATAGGCAAGTCAAGGCAAGGATGTAGACAAGAAATAGGATCATGATCATGGTCACAATTGTTGAAGAGGTGGTAGTAGGCATTGTAATGGTGCTAGTCCTCCTTCCTCTTTCCTTTTTTTGTCATCATCATCTTCTTCTTCTATCTTGGATCATAATCACAAGGGGCAAGATCATGATGGAGGTGACCAAAATGACCTATGGGACCAAAATGATTGAGATGACTGAAATGATCATTGAGAAAGGCAAGATCAAGGGTGTTGAAATTTAAGAGAGGTACATTTCCATGAACGACAAGGTAGTAGAGGTCATTGTAGGCACCATGATTAAGGCCTTAATGTGCCTTTTCTTGCTACCTAAAGTATGCTCAATATCACATAGGTAGTACAAATTCAAACAAGACATGCAAAGGACAACCAGATCAAAAGGCTAAACATGAACAATATTCCTTGATTCGAAGGGGGATATAACTTTGATCCTTAGAACCATCTCCAAGCTTTTCAAGATGCTTGTGTCTTGTAGAACATAGAGAATGAGTGGTAAAAACTTAAGCTATTGCCATGGACACTCATTAAAGAAGTAGAAAATTGGTATCAGTCCTTCAAACTAGAATCTATCAGACAATGGAGTACCATGGTTGAATTGTTTGATGGAAAATATCAAATGTTCTCTAGAGTGTCCAACTTAAGAAGGTAGATCCAAGGATGGAAACAAGAAACATATGAACCCTTGGATGTCATCATTAGCCAACACTATTCCTTAATGCACAAATGTCTTGGCCATGCTTAGTCTCAACTAGATCAACTTTGCCACATTGTAGTTAGGCTTTGATCATAAATGAGGAGAACCCTTGGTGTTTATGCTCAATGATGACTATTAGAATTAAGTGATCATCAAATACATAGAATAATCAAGGAAGTAGATTATTAAAAAAAAAAAGAGAAAGTACAAAAGAGTACAATCACGATCCTTCCATTTGAAAGAGGGAGGTTCAATTTTGTGCTAGTGAAGAAGAATCCACACTTAATGAGGTGGTGAATAGGAAGCCTTTGCCACTTCAAAAATTTTAATCTGAAATTATAGCCAAGGTTCATTAGTTATGGGACTTCTTGAATAGTAGATTTCAAGTTGTCCTAAAAATTGCTAAAAAGTCCAAAGAATAATGTAGTGATCGTGAGTGCAAGAGGCATAAAGAAGTTAAACGTGCTTATCAAAGAGGTAAGGGAAAGATTACTACAATAGAAGTTACAGGAAGCAAATCAAATGATGATGGTGGATGTGATGTTTGCCAGTATGAACATCCTAAGGAATGTTTCCCCATAGTGTCACACTTATAGAAGTTTGGGGGTGTATGCTTTGCATCTATGACTAAAACAAAGGTAAACATCTAGAAGATTGCCTTATACTCAAGGTAATTCTAGGTAGTTCTACTAGCAACAATAGTATTAGCAAAGTGGAACTCCAGTGCAACCATATGAGCAATATCAATAGTGGTAGTAACCATAGTCATGGTTGTTGGCACCACTAAGGCAACAATATCCTTATACATAACTTGATCTATATGGGTACTATGTTGAACAACCCTTGTCTCCACATGACTCCTCTAATCAAGTTTCTACTTTCCAACCTTACTAATACCCTCTTGATAATTGTTAAATGCACTCTCCACATGAAAAAAGGAATACCACCTCTTACCTTTATCCTCTTCTTATTCCTGCACATCTTCCTCCTTCAGTTACATAGCTAAAACTTGCTCTACCTATGTAGGAGGAACTACGAACTCAACTGTAACAACGAAATGCTACTAGGGCCATTAACCTACAACTAATTAATCAACCAAGTGGTTTAGGCACTGAATCAAAGAAAAGACATTTTTTCTGACCACGCAGTCCACCTAAGCCCTCAAATACATGTATAATTCACAACCCTATTCCTTTGTCTTCCCCCATCTCAAATACCTTTGAGTCCCCTTCAAACTAACCATCATCAAGGATCCATACTGTTATGCTTACTCACATTGTATCTAATTGGATCCATGCTGGAAACCTTCCCAAGAAGTTAGAAGATCCTAGAAGTCCTCTAATTTATTTGCAGATCATTGGAAATGAACCATTTAAAGCTCTTCTCAACTCAAGTTCTAGTGTCAACTTGATCTCTCATGAGATGTATACTACATAGAACCTGCCTCCTTTAAAGAAGAGAAATATCAGATTATAATTGGTAAACCAGTTCATCATTGTTCCATTGGGACTAGTAGAAGACATTGTGACCACTGTCTATGGGTAGTCTTATTGTACTAATTTCCTAGTGATCAAGGTGGAGAACTACAAAGGGGATTTTTCAATCATCATCGGAAGGGCATGGCTTAGCACTGTTGATGCAAGAATGGGCATTAGAGATCCTTCCCTAGAAATATCCAAAGAAAATGCATTTAGAAAGATCAAGGGGAAGCGAGTTCCATGCAACATGTAGAGTGATACAGAGTGTAATTGTGTTCAAAAACTTTGGGCCATGAAATAAGTATCTATCTCTACATGAAAGTAGTGTGAACAAGAAGTAGAAATTCAAAGGTGTCGATATGCAACAACCACAAAATAGGAGGGCACCTAGTGGTTGTTCATTGATTTTGAGAGCAGCACACTTTGCATGGAACTAATTGAGAGCTTGACATGTGCATATAATGCAAGCATGGATGAACTAGAGGAATTTCATCACCAACTCTTTGATGATGAAAATAATGATACTTATTGGGGAGATTTGGAAATTCTTAAAACTTTTAAGCAAGAGCCCCTTGAACTAAAAATGCTACTAACCAAAATGGAATATGTGTTTTTAAAAAATCAAAAGCTGGTAATAATTAATGCAAATCTTGCTCCAAAGTAGAGAAAGATGCTATTAGGTGTGGTTGAAAAATGGTCAGTAGCTTTTGCTTGGTCATATCCTAAACTCATAGGGATCGATGCTAGGATATGCCATTATCACATCTACACCGATCTGGTCATGAAGCCAAAGAAAAAGCCATAGAGGTGATTGAATCCCAAATTGAAGTAGATCATTAAAGAGGAAATTGAACAACTCCTCAAGGTAGGGTTCATTTATCCCATTGCGAATAGTGAGTGGGTTAGTCCACTCATGATTGTGCCAAAGAAAGGTGGCAAGTGGTGGGTCTGCATTGATTTTTAGCTGTTGAATATGGAAACATTCAAGGACCATTTTCCATTGTCATTTGTTGATCAGGTGTTGAACATAATATCTAGGCATTGCTACTATAATTTTCTAGATGGTTATAGTGGCTATAATCAAATTCAAATTACACTAGAGGACTAGGCAAAAACAACATTCATGAGTCCCTAGGGGACATTTGCATATTGCAAGATGCCTTTTGGTCTATGCAATGCTCCTGCTACATTCCAATGCCTGGTTTTGAGCATTTTTCAACAAAAAATTAAAAGTGGTGTGGAAGTATTCACAGATGACTTCTCCACTTATTGAGCTATATTTAAGAAATCCCTAGACCACCTTGAGTAAGTGCTAAAATGATGTGTTAAAACCAACTTGTAGCTGAATTGGTAAAAGATTCATCTAATGGTCCAAGAAGGCACTACATTAGGGCATAGGATATCACAAGCAGGAATTAAGGTAGACCTTGAGAAAATAAGGGTCATCCAAGGAATAACCTGTTAATCAGAAAATATCAAAGACATTTGATCATTCCTTGGGCATATTGGCTACTACCAATGATTCATAGAGAATTTCTCTAAGATCACAAAGTCATTAGTAGAACTAACAAAGAAAGATGCTTCATTTATCTAAATTGAGAAATGTGAAAAATAATTCTAATAGCTAAAAGAGAAACTTGTAGAAACTCTAATCCTATAAGCACTTGACTAGTCCAAACCATTTCATGTCATGATGGATGCATCAAATTATGCCTTGGGAGCTGTGCTTAAGTAGATGGATGACAAGAAATGTCCATCCTACATCCACTACACTAGCCAAAGCATTGTGGATGCACAATTGAGCTACACCACGATAGAAAAGGAATTGATGATAGTGATGTTTGCTCTAGAGAAGTTTAGGAATTATGTGCTTGGATATAAGGTGTTTGTGCACATGGACCACAATGCCATTTGCTTCTTGATATACAAGCCAATGGTAAGCCCCTATGGCATACAGTGGCTAGTGATCTTGTAAGAATTCAATCTTATGATGGTAGATCAAAAGGGCACTGAGAATGTGATTGTTGACCACTTGCCTTAGTTGCAATGGGACAACAAAGAGGAAGAAAATCCATTATCTAATATGTTTCTTGATGAACTCCTCTTTTCTAGGGCTATAACTAAACAATTTCCCAATGAGCCTAAATGGTATGATGGCATTCTCACCTATCTTCTCATCTAAGAGATGCCACAAGGGTTGGACCACTAGAAGAAATGGTAGTTTCTTCACTAGGTAAAATACTCCATGAAGATCAATGAACACCTCTACAAGGTGTGTGTTGATGGCCTATTTCATTGGTGTGTCCCTGATGCTGATCAACTACATGTTCTCCAAGACACTCATGAAGGTCCTTGTGGAGGACACTATGTTGGAAGATGAACGACCATTAAAATCCTAATGGTAGGGTACTATTGACCAACAATCTTTAGGGATGCTCATCATTATGTCTACTCTTGTAAAGGATGCCAACAAGATGATGGAATGACTGCTCGAATGGAGGAACCTCAACAATGGATTCAACCACTAGAATCCTTTGACATCTGGGGCATTGATTTCATGGGTTCCATCATGCCCATGTTAGATGGAAAGGTGTACATCATAGTTGCTATTAACTATTGTATGAAATGGGTAGAAGTAGCAGCTGTCATCAATTGTAAATCTTCTATTGCTACTTGGTTTGTACAAAACATTTTGTAAATAGGTTTGGTATGTCACGTGCATTAATTTTTGATAATGGAACTCACTTTACAGGCACTACTTTTTATAAGCTCATGCAACGCTTGGGGGTTGAACATAAACTCACAACACCCTACCACCCCCAAGCCAATGGTCAAGCTGAGGTTACCAATAGGGAAATCACAAGGATTCTAACAAGAACTATTAGAAAATATAGGAAATACTAGAGCAAAAAACTCAATGATGCCCTTTGGACCTACTGCTCAACATGGAAACTTCCTATAGGCTATTCTTCCTATGAGCTTGTGTATAGAAAATTACCAACACTTCCTATTTAATTCAAGCTCTATACACTTTCAACAACTTATGACCTTGACCTTGACTTGAGTCTAGCACAAAAAGAAAGAATAATAAATCTCAACTTGCTAGACAAAAATTGATTTGTGCCCCTATCATCTAATGAGTTGCACAAATCCTACAACAAAAAGCGCTATGACCTTAAAATCAGAAAAGTCAAATTTCAATCAGGAGATAAGGTTCTCTACTGGAACCCTACACATGTACCTCAACAAACTAAGTTCCAAACATTGTAGGAAGGACCTTACATCATTTATGAAACTTTTCCTCTAGGGCCATGATGATCTACAAACCTAAGAGCCCAAACAAGAAATAGCTAGTTAACATCCAACAAATCAAACCTTTCCATGAGCATAAGCTAGCTAATACAACAAACGCCTCATTAGATGGACAACCACACTTCATACTTTGAATCTCCTCCTTTCAACTTAGTCATGGGGGAGATGGCCATCCATGCTAACCATATAATTGAATCCTTAGGTTTTTCAACTCTTTATTTTACAAATTTTTTATTTTATGACTTTGGTTTACACATTCTTTATTTTACATCTTCTTGTTTTCATGTTATTAATCTTTTCTAATTTTTGTTTTACATCATCATTAGTACATTTGCGATTTCTTACATATTTTACACTTTTTTTATATTTTATTTTATTTTATTTTTATGTGATTTTCTAACTTTTTGTTAATAAGTGCTAGGTATAGTGGTAATACGTTGCTTGATCGTGGTATGTACTATTTTTTATTTGATTATTGGTGTCTAGATTCTAGGTTTGAATTTCATTATAGATGATTAGGCCATGGTTTCTTTTTCATGCAATAGGTAATGAGTTCACAACATCCACCTATCCACAAACTCTATGGTTTCCCTTGTTCTAGAAACATGTAGTCCCTTTTTCATTAATGAAACTTTAACAAACTTCTTGAATTTGATAGTTTCTAGAATTGGAAAAGGTTTGAATAGGGTGTGACTTAAAAGGGGATTCGGTATTCTTTGTATCTTTCTATTTACTTGGGTGCATGTGTGTTTTCATGGATTTCTTACTATTCTATGTAAAATAATAAAAGGAAGTTGAATAAGTGTTTGCATGGTGTGGTTCTCATAAAAAAAAGATAGGAATTCAAAACACATCCCTTAGACAAAATAAACACATGTGTCTTTGCATGGTGTGGTTCCTATTTCAAGAAAAATGATGGGAATTTAAAGCACATCCCTTAAACATAATAAATGGGCTACAAGCATTGGTTATGGGACTAGAAAAACATGTTACCCATGCCTGATGGTCCCCTCTAACTAAGGCCTTTCCTCACTTACTACTTCTACTTTCTTCTTTGATAAGGAATGATGGTTGTCTTATGGGAGCACTCCTATGTCTCAAGGGAATGGTTTGGTCTTAGAATGATGATGCAAAGTCACTAAATGAGGTTGGTTTTGGTCTAGACTAATGATGGATCCTATTAAGTCATTTAACCATAGAATTCACAAGGGACTTCATGTGACCTAAATCAAGAACTTCATTCCACTCTCTCTCATCCATCTATGCTTTCCATGTCTCACATCACTATCGATTTCATGTTCTTGTTCAATGTCTTAGTTTGATGTGTCAAAATTCTTAGGTAATTTCTTCCAGGTTTTTGTACTTAACCTTCCATAACCATTAATTATCCATAAAGCCCACGGACTCTTTGGTTTGAAGTTATGCAAGGGCATAAAAGGCCTATGCCTACTGTGGGAGGACCCACTTGCATAGCTTTTGGTTGGGTTAGTTAAGTTCTTTATCCTTAGACACTCTTACAATTAAATCCTTTTGTTTAATTTATCAATGACATCTAATTGTGCACATCTTAACAAAATGTTTTAGCAAACTTTCCTTTTTATTGTTGTGAATTCTTACGCCCTCTTCAAATATTTTCTTATGTTGAACTTTTTCAAATTTAATGGATTTCTAATCTATTTTACCCTATCTGTCAGCCTTCCCACTAACACTCCTAAAGGAATCAATCTAACACAATCATAACCTAGCTAAGTGTAGCCACTAATGAGACAAGGTATTTAGTAGTTTTTTATTACACATTGTGTACTAATTCATAATTGTTTTATGATTACAATGGAAAGCATCGACTAGAAGTGGAACTATCTTCACCAAGGATGATGCGGCAATACCGCACGACAAGGATTGTTCATGATTGTGGGATTTCTTCTCTTGCTCTTTAGTTGCTAAGAGGTGTTGGATGTCAATTTTATCTAGGGTGTTCACTTCTCTTATCATGAACACCCAATTTTGTAAATATTTTAAATCTATACATTTGGGCACTTAGAGTTTATCTGTTCCATATGAGTCAGTTTGTATGTTAATCAATAATATCATACCCTCCTAATATTTTTTGTAAGGAACTTGTTCCTCCTCTTTTGCACTTAAGTATGAGTTTTCATTCAGTCGTGGGGGTATGATGAATCAAGTTTTCATCTACTCCAACTTCAGGTACCTAACATTGGAGCCTTAACATTGGGTATCTAATGTTGGGGCCAAGATGCGATGTCAAATATCTAATGTTGTGGGGTATACGCTACCCTATAAATATAGTGCTTGGGCTCACAATTTTCATATATTTTCTCAATCAAAGTAGCACATCTCTTGTAGTTTATTTTCTTTAGGGTTAGAATATTTTCTGAGTGCCTATAGCAAGAGTCTAGGTGTGTATGGATCTTTGTTTGAACACTAATGTACCTGAGTGCAACAATGTGATGAGAATAAAAATGAACTCTTTTGATAATCCTTGTAGCATTGAGAATATATTTATATTTTCTTTAATGCATTTTACTTCTATGCACTTTACTTTAATGCATTTAAAGTAAGCAATTAATTTCTAGTTGTTAATGAACACAAGAACAACCACTTTACGCATACATATAGTACTTGATAACCTAACAATGCTTAACGTTTGGTAACCTAGCAACATTATATGTGTTCAAGAAAGTGGGATGGGTACTTGTGTTAGGCTAGTTAGGTAGTAGATAAATTAGATTCTAAATTTCTCTGCCTTCCATTATTATTATAGGAAATTAAATTTATAAAACTTAAAATGATAAAAATCATGTACCTCAATTACACTTAAACCATATCCTTAAGCTTCACAAGTGTAGTTGAGAAGACAACAAATGTTCTCAATGTCCATTTCACTTCCTAGAAGAGCTAGTACATTGGAGAACTATTAGTCCACAGAATTCAATTAGATCATGTTTAAACATCTTAGTGATTCATATGGTTGGGTGTTGGGGTACCTTGACACTCATCAGGTGGGATCATAAGAAAAATTAACAATTTATTCATCAGGCCAAAAAATTTATGGAAATCAATGGTAATCTCTACAAGAGTTACATAGATGGCTGGTACAATGGTGTATCTTTGATGCCAATCAACTTTGAGTCCTCTAGGATGCACACAAAGGCCCTTGTGAGGACCACTATGCTAGGAGGAGAAAATTCATCAAGAACTTCATGGTAGGGTATTATTGGCCTACAATCTTTAGGGATGCCCATCACTTCTTCTATTCCTATGACAAATTCCAACATCATGGAGGGATGATCACATGTATGGAAGGATCTCAATAGTGGATCCAACCATTAGAGCTTTTTGATCTTTTAGGGATTAACCTCATGAGGTTCATTAACCTCATGTTAAATGAAAAGGTGTACATCATCATGGCTATTGACTACTATAGCAAATGGACTAAAGTTGTTGTCATCACCAACTATTTATCCTTTATGGAGACATGGTTGATACAAAATAATGTTGTAAATAGGTTTGGTATGCCATGGGAATTGATTTTAGATAATGGAACACACTTTATTAATGACTTTTTGAAAGATCATGTAATGCTTGGGGATTGAACATAAATTAACAACTCTATATCAACCCTAAGGCAACGGTCAAGTTGAGGCTACCAATAGGGAAATTACCAAAATACTAACATGTATAGTTAGTAAATATAGGAAGGAATGGAGTAGTAAAATCAATAATGCTCTTTGGACTTATCTTTCAATGTGGAAACTTCATATTGGTTATTCTCCCTATGAGTTAGTGTATTGAAAACTTTCAACTCTTCCCATCCAAGTTGAGCTTTGTACACTATCAACAACTTGTGACCTTGACTTGGGGCTAATTTTATCCCAAAGAAAAAGACTAATGAATCTTAACACATTTGATAAGAATAGATTAGTGGCCTTGTCATTGAATAAATTACACAAGGCACATAACAAACAATGACATGACCTTAGAATAAGGAAAGTAAAGTTTTAACTAGGAGATAAAGTGCTCTACTAGAACCCCATGCATGTACCTCAACATACTAAATTTCAAATGCTATGGAAGGATCCTTACATCATATATGAAACTTTTTCATCTGGGGCCATGATGATATACCATCCTAACAACCTAAACAAAAGGTTATTAGTCAACATTTAACAACTTTAGCCTTTCATGGAGATGAACAACTAGTGGGAATAACACCTTAATTGATGGCCAAGTATGCTCAATCTTTCGGATCTCTTTCCTTCAACTTAGTCATGGGGGAAATGGTCATCCATGCTAACATCCTACAAGGTGGCTATTTAGTTTTTCAATTTTTTTATTTTACATCATTTTTGTTATATTTTCTATTTTCTTGAATATTTGACAAAAATTTTCTATATTTTTACTTTATTTGAATTTCCTTACATGTATTTTTCTTCTTTATTTCCATTAGGAATTTGAAGGTGAACATAGTTGTTAATTAATGGTGGTTAATTAAATTCTATCACTAAATTGATTACTTAATGACTAGATTTTATCATTGAATTTTAGCATTGACTAATGGGACATTGGTTTTCACATGGTACTAGGTAGTCAACCCATAACATTCGTCCTTTCCACTAAAAACTTCATGGTTTTTCTCTTATTTTGAAAGGATGGTATTTTTTCTAAATAACAACATAGAACAAACTTATGATCTTATTGCTCCCCAACTTGGAACGAATCAAGTGGAATTGGCAAGGATGTGGTTGCAAGGAAATTTAACATCTTTTGTACTTGCATACTATCTAGAGTTTTGTGGGTATTCTCATTGATTCCTCACCATTCCTACCATTGAATAATAATAGGAAGTAAGGTCTTTGCATGGTGTGGTTCCCATGAAAAAAAAACATGGGAATTCAGAGCACACTCCTTGGATAAAATAATGGACTAAAAGAATTGGTTATGGGGCTGAAAAGACATGTTAACCATGCCTAATGATACCCCTTTAACCAAGGCCCTCTTCACTTCCTACTTCTCTTTTCTTATTTATTTGGAATGGTGGGTAATTTTTGTGGGTGTCCATGAGCTTTAAGGGTTGAATGATCTCAATGTGTTAATGCGAGGCCACTGGAAGTGAATGGTATTTATTCCAACTAAGGATGTGTTGTTTTCAAGATCATATTAATCACAAAATCCACAATAACTTCATGTGACTATAATAAGAAACTCTATTCCATCCTTTCTCTCCTCATGGCTTCAATCCATTTCCCATGTCACTACCAATTATCATGTTTTGTTAATGTGTCAATGCAGATGTGTCTCAATTCTTTGGTGGTATCTTGGGTGATTCAATTTTTAATAATCCATATCCATTAATCATTCTTAGGGTCCACAAACTCCTTGGTATGAGGACATGCAAGGGCATTGAAGACATGTTCCTATTATGGGAAGGACCTACTTGGATACTATTTGGTCGAGATAGTTAAATTTCCTATCCCTTAGTCATTCTTCTCTCAAATAAATTGTTTTCCATCATGAAACATCTAGTTTTTGCACTCCTTGCCACTTCAATATCCATCACATCTATTTTTCCAACATATTCTATGCCCTCTTCAATACTTTATCCTTAATATAGGCTTTTCTAGATTTCTCTAGATTCCAATTTCATCGTAGAAATATTTTTCTATCCTTGGTTTTTTGCATGTGAAAATTTTTACCTATGGTTGTGTTGATGCATCCCTATTGATGTAGCCTGATGTGTCGACCCATCCTTGTTGATGCAAGAGAAAATACTATAAATATGTGATGGGAGTTAGCACAATTTTCACATTTGCCTCATAATGCAAGGGGATTGTTTTTGTCATTTTTGGAGCCTAGAGCCTTCTTGAAGCCATAAATTTTTAACCTCTTTTTTGAATTACCTTGTTCTTTGAACCTTAAGCTATTGGAGGTGAGCTTTATGTTGTGGGGGGCACAAAACTATGGTTTATGATGAAATTTGTTTTGAACTTTTCTAACTCCCTAAGGTTTAATAAAATATTATTAAAATTACCAATCTACACTAAGTTAAACCTCATCAACAAACTCTAGTAGCTAAATAGATAAAATAATAATAAAATAATCCATCCACCATTTTCATCACTAATCAAAGTATAGCTTGCTAAAATGAGAAAAGGTATCAAAGGTAGTAATAGTTACACATAAAACACTAATCCTAGGTTATGTTTATGATCATAGATGACATCAAAGAGACCACAGGATGAAGGACCATCCCAATGAAGGGAGAAGCAGCCCAGAGAAGAAATGGACCAACAATCATAACATTCCCAAGAAGGTGAAGTAAAAACACACACAATAGAACCTCCTTAGGAAGAGCCTAAAGTGGAATTTGTTCATCGAATTCCCATAAAAAAATAGGCTAGTTAGGGCAAGATGAGGTGCCGAGGCCTAGGCCAAATCTAGAGGTCACATTGACCAAGGCGTGCCTTGAGTAAATCCATTCCAAGGAAGTCAAAATTTTTTTCCTTTAGGAACTTAAATCTGGTGCCTTCTTGGACTTGGCACCAAAAGAGATCAAGAATCAATTATGAGGGTCCCTCATGTGCTCCATCCTCACTTCCAAAGGGGAGTGGTACATGGGAGGAACCTATTTAATTTAGAACAATTGATAGCCAGACACCACTATTAAGATCAAGGACATCAATGTGTCCTATTTGGTTGAGGCCATTGTAGAGGTTCTCAGACTACCTAACACTAGGGCAACATTGGTAAATATCCCCATGAAAGTAGATCTAGAAGCAAAAAAGGAGTGGATCAAACAATGCTATGGGGTAAGTCGTAAGGAGTATGATGCACTTACCAAGGCAAAGAGAGTTTATTTTAAGATTGTGTCCTACCACCTGAACCCAATGATGAGGCCTAGCAAAGGAGCTACCTTAATGTTTACAACACCTACAAGCATAACATAAGTGCACATAACCTATTAGTCCAAAGGTTAGAGGCCTAGTGAGTATACCTTAATTAATCATACAAGTGATAGGACTAATAAGACACACATACATATATAACCATATAAAAAGTATTAGCACATGCACATGATACTATTCCCTTATGGGAGCTAAGACATGTTCCTGCTTTAATGCATTTAACCTTAAGCCTCACTTTTTAGAGAAGGATGCTGGCCCAAGATAGAGAGGCACAACCTTTTCAAAAAGCCTACATATCCTTATGGTGAGGTTTACAAGGAATGAAAGTAATGTAGCCATTTTGATGATGGTTAAGATAGCATGGAACTCATAAGGATCTCCACAGTCCTTCAACCTCCATTTTGAAGAGAAATAATCTTTGATCCACCAACAAGGCATGTTTTCCTAAAGTTGTCAAGTACTTTATTTAATAATTCTTCATCTATAACTATTGAAGAGAAGAATAAATGTTTTGAAACTTTAACTACAATTTTATTAATTTATTCTTTATCATATGTTAGCTCTTCATCTTCATTCATCAACTTCTTAATAATTTTATGAGCTTGATGCTTTAAGTCTACCATTGATGAGACGCGATTTACACTAGGCCGCGATATCGCGGCCGACGCGATATCGCGTCTTCTCCTGCGATATCACGTACGCGATATCGCGTCGTGCCGCCATTTCTATAAATAAGAGGCGACACTCCCTTCATTTCCCAATCCTGGCTAGTGTAGCGAAGCTCTGGCAGATTGATCACTCCAGAGTTAGAATTTTTCCCCATGTGCCCGCAGTAGGAGTCCTAGAGTGAACGGCTCTTTATTCGAGCAGCTTGTAACCTGAACCCAAGTTGTGTACGGC